>BTHU01000006.1:41957125-42542125 GCA_036184795.1 Tokudaia tokunoshimensis
AATCTGTAAACTGCCGTTTTGAGTCATTGGTGTTTGTTCAGGAAATTGTCTCCTGTACCAATGCTTTCAAGGCTATTTCTTATTTTCTCTTCTATTAGATTTAGTGTATTGGTTTTATGCTGAGGTCTTTGATCTACTTGGAACTTAGTTTTGTGCAGGGTGATAAATATAGATGTATTTGCATTCTTTACATGCAGATATTCAATTATGCCAGCTCCATTTGTTGAAGATGCTTTCTATTTTTTTCATTGCATGGTTTTGGTTTTTTTTTTTTTTTTTGTCAAAAATCAAGTGTCCATAGGTGTGTGGGTTTATTTCTGGTCTTTGGTTCAATTCCATTGATCAGCCTCTATGTTTCTATATCAATACTAGCAGTTTTTTTTTATCACTACTGTCCTTGTAATACAAATTGAGGTCAGGGATGGTGATTCCTATAGAAGTTCTCTTATTGTACAGATTGTTTTGCCTATCCTGGGGTTTTTTGCTTTTACCATTACGAAGTTGAGAATTGCTCTTTCAAGGTCTATAAAAAATTACATTGGAATTTTGATGAGATTGTATTGCATCTGTAGATTGCTTTTTGTGAGATGGCCCTTTTTACTATATTAATCCTACCAATTAATATCTTTCAATCCTGTTGATATCTTTTTCAATTTCTTTCTTCAGTTACTTGAAGTTCTTGTCATATAGCGTTTTTTTCACTTGCCTGTGTAAATTTACACCAAGATATTTTATATTATTTGTGGCTATTGTAAAGGGTATTGTGTCATTTCCTTGAATTTCTTTCTCAGCCTGTTTATCTTGTGTATAAAGGATGGCTACTAATGTGTTTGAGTTAATTTTTTATCCAGTCACTTTACTGAAGGTGTTTATCAGCTGTAGGAGTTCTCTGGTAGAATTTTGGGGATTGCTTATGTATACTATCATATTTTCTGTAAATAGTGATACTTTGGTTTCTGCCTCTCCAATTTGTATTCCCTTGATCTTCTTTTGTTGTCTTATTGCTGAATCTAGAACTTCAAGTACCATATTGAATAGATAGGTGAAAGAGTGGGACAAGCCTTGTCTTGTCTGTGATTTTTAGTAGAGTTGGTTTAAGTTTCTCTCCATTTAGTTGTTCTTGGCTGTTGGCTTGCTGTATATTGCTTATATTATGTTTAGGTATGTACTTTGGATCCCTGATCTCCCCAAGACTTTTATATGAAGGGATGTTGGACTTTGTCAAAGGACTTTTCAGCATCTTACTGAGATGGTTGTGTGTGTTTTTTTCTTTGAGTTTTGTTTATATGGTGGATTACACTGATGAATTTTGTAGTGTGAACCATCCCTGCATCCCTGGGATAAAGACTATTTGGTCATGGTGAGTGATGTTTAGATGTGTTCTTGGATTCTTTTTGTGAGAGTTTTATTGAATATTTTTGTGTTGATGTCAATTAGTGAAATTTGTCTGAAATTCTGTTTCCTTTGTTGAGTCTTTGTGTGGTTTAGGTATCAGGGTGACTGTGGCCTCATAGAATGAATTAGGTAATGTTCATTCTGTTTCTATTTTGTGTAATAGGTTAAAGAGTATTGATGTTAGCTCTTCTTTGGAGGTGTGGTAGAATTCTGCTGTAAAACTGTTATGGTTGGTATATGCTTGGCCCAGGGAGTGGTACTGTTCGGAGGTATAGCCCATGTTGGAGTTCATGTGGCCCTGTTGGAGTAGGTGTGGCTTGTTGGCGTAGGTATGTCACTGTGGTTGTGGGCTTTCAGACCCTCAAGCTAGCTGCCTGGAAGCCAGTATTCTGCTAGCAGCCTTCAAACGAAGACATAGGACGCTCAGCTCCTCCTGCACCATGCCGGCCTGGATGTTGTCATGTTCCCACCTTGATGATAATGAACTAAACCTCTAAGCCTATAAGCCAGCCCCAATTTAAATATTGTCCTTATAAGAGTTACCTGGGTCCAGATGTCTGTTTGCAGCAGTAAAACCATAACTAAGACAAAAACCCATCTGGCCCCTGGGCTTTTTTTGTTGGAGACGTTTAATGACTGCTTCTATTTCCATAGGCAGATATCGGATTGTTTGGATGGTTTACATGATTTTGATTTAACTTGGTAATTGAGTATCTGTCTAGAAAGTCATATATTTTGTTTAGATTCCAGTTTTGTGGAATACAGGTTTTTGAAGTAAGACCTAATTTTTAAATTTTCCTTAGTTCCTGTTGTTATGACTCGCTTTTCATTTCTGATTTTGTTAATTTGAATACTGTCTCTGTGCCCTTTAGTTAGTTTGGCTAAGGGTTTGTATATCTTGTTGATTTTTGTTGATTGTTTTGTTCTCTTTGTTTCTATTGATTGATTTCAGCCTGAGTTTGACTATTTCCTGCCACCTACTCCTCTAGGGTGTATTTGATTCTTTTTGTTTCTAGAGTTTTCAGATGTGCTGTTTAGTTGCTAGTATGAAATCTCTCCAGATTCTTTATGAAGGCACTTAGTGCTATGAATTTGCTTCTTAGCCAGCGATTTTCATTGTGTCTCATAAGTTTGAATACTTTCTACCTTCATTTTCATTGAATTCTAGAAAGTCTTTAATTTCTGTCTTTATTTCTCCCCTGACCACATGATCATTGAGTAGAGCAGGAGTCTTCTGGAGCTCCTAGTACCAATGTAGAGACAGAATCTTCAGGTGGAGTTGTGGGTTCAGATATTAAGTCCAGGGGAGAGTGGAAATAGAAATGTCAGGATGGAGGAGGAATACTGAGAGGTCGAGATGTTCAGCTGAGATAAGAGGCATTAGGAAAGGAACATGCAAAAAGGTATATACACACACATCTTTTTAAAATTTATATTAAGACTAAAGATGAAAAGTAAATATTGGCTTTTTTATATAAAGCAAAAGTTGTTTAGAAAAGTGGTTGTATATCATATTTTCTTTATTAAATATGTACCCACTGATGTGCTAATTGCATGACTGTTATGGGAGTAACCAACTATTTCATAGATATTATGGAGCTTGCTAATAGGAATCTTAAAGAAGCATCTCAGTGACTTCTGCCCCAGCCATAGTAATAAAAAAAAATTCATGGTACCTGTGTGTATGCAGGCACACACATACCCCACAGAGCAATAGAATAGAATAGAAGACTGAGCTATAATTCCATACTCCTGTAGCCATTTAAATTTTTGACAAAATGCCAACAATACAATTTGAGAAAAGACATCTTCTTCATCAAACAGTGCTGGTCAAACTGGGTATACTCATGCAGAAGAAGAAAAAAAAATCTCATTCTGGCCTATGTTACCACCGAAGCCCACTCGAATATCTGTGATCTAGGATGCTTTCTGAAGCCATGTTAATTGTCCATGGGCACAGGATAACTGGCCCCTTCTCTCCCTTCCACAACATGACTCTCAGTTGATGGCTTCTGGTGCAGATGCAGGCTAAAAAGGACTCATCCTTTCTGCTGGGGCTGGCTACTAGGAATTTGACTTCCAGTGAGTATATGAACAACACAAAATGGACATGGTTTGTCCTTGTTTTTTAGGAGGGAGGCAGACATGGGAAAAATGGGAGGTGAGTGCTTCAGGGGTGCATGATATGGGATTCTCAAATAATCAATTAAAAAATAAAAATAAAAAAATTCATATCCTTAGCTATGAGGGAAATGCAAATTCAAACCACTCTGAATCCCATCTTACCTCAGTCAGAATGAATAGGAACAAAAAAAAAAAGCAACAGAAATGGTTGTGAGAGTCTCTCAGGAGTGTTGACTCATCTGTGAGCATAGGTAAGACCACCACTTTCTGCTCAGAGGGACCCTCTTGGAGCCCTCAGGTCACAGAAACTGAGGAGCAGCCTAGGACAGATCCTTCCAGTTTCCATCCTGCGCCCGGAGTTGATCCTGTGCCACAACACTCCATATCCAAATTCATCCTGGAGAAAATTGGTATCCCAGGAGTACTGACACAGAGGCTTGCAGGAGGGACAAGCCACAGTCAGGGAAAGCAAGACCAACTAATACCAGAGATAATCAGATGATGGGAGGCAAAGACAAGAACATAAGCAACAGAAACCAAGGCTACTTGGCATCATCAAAACCAAGTTCTCCCAACACAGTGAGTCCTAGATACCCCCAACACACCAGAAAAGCAAGACTCTGATTTAAAATTACATCTCATGATGATGATAGAGGACGTTAAGAAGGACATACATAACTTTCTTAAAGAAATACAGGAGAACAATAGGTAAACAACTTGAAGCCCTTAAAGAGGAAACACAAAAATCCCTTAAAGAATTGTAGGAAAACACAATGAAACAGGTGAAGGAATTGAACAAAACCATCCAGGATCTAAAAATGGAAATAGAAACAATAAAGAAATCACAAAGGGAGACAACCCTGGAGATAGAAAACCTAGGAAAGAGATCAGGAGTTATAGATGCAAAGCAACAACAACAGTATACAAGAGATAGAATGAGAAAATCTCAGGGTGCCGAAGATACCATGGAAAACCTTGACACAACATGCAAAAGGAACATTGACACAAAATGCAAAAAGCTTGTAACCCAAACATCCAGGAAATCCAGGATACAAAGATGATCAAACCTAAGGATAATAGGTATAGATGAGAGCGAAGATTCCCAGCTTAAAGGGCCAGTAAATATCTTCAACAAAATTATAGAAGAAAACTTCCCTAACCTAAAGAAAGAAATGCCTATGAACATACAAGAAGCCTACAGAACTCCAAACAGACTGGACCAGAACAGAAATTCCACCCGTCACTTAATAGTCAAAACACCAAATGCACTAAACAAAGAAAGAATATTAAAAGCAGAAAGGGAAAAAAGTTGAGTAACATTAAAGGCAGAGCTATCAGAATTACACCAGACTTCTCACCAGAAACTATGAAAGCTAGAAGATCCTGGGCAGATGTCATACAGACCCTAAGGGAACACAAATGCCAACCCAGACTGCTATATCCAGAAAATCTCTCAATTACCATAGATGGAGAAACCAAGGTATTTAATGACAAAAACAAATTTACACAGTATCTTTCCACAAATCCAGCTCTTCAAAGGATAATGAATGGAAAATACCAATAAAAGGAGGGAAACTACACACTAGAAAAAACAAGAAATTAATCTTCTTTCAACAAATCCCAAAAAAGATAACCACACAAATATAAAAATTACATCAAAATAGCAGGAAGCAACAATCACTTTTCCTTAATATCTGTAAACATCAATGGACTCAATTCCCCAATAAAAAGGCATAGATTAACAGAATGGATAAGTAAACAGGACACAACATTTTGCTGCATACAGGAAACACATCTCAGTGTCAAAGACAAACACTACTACTCAGAGGTAAAAGGCTGGAAAACAGTTTTCCAAGCAAATGGTCCCAGGAAACAAGCTGGAAGTAGCTATTTCTAATATCCAATAAAACAGACTTTCAACCAAAAGTCATCAAAAAAGACACAGAAGGACACTTTATATCCATTAAAGGAAAAATCTACAGGAAGAACTCTCAATTCCGAACATTTATGCTCCAAATGCAAGGGTACCCCTCATTCATAAAAGAAACTTTACTAAAGCTTAAAGCACACATCGCATGCACCCCACACAATAATTGTGGGTAACTTCAACATCCCACTCTCCTCAATGGACAGATCAGGGAAACACAAACTAAACAGAGACACAATGAAACTAACAAATTTTGGACCAAATGGATTTAATAGATATCTATAGAACATATCAACCTAAATCAAACGAATATACTTTCTTCTCAGCACCTCATGGTACCTTCTCCAAAACTAACCATAAAAATGAATTTAATAACAATTATAAAGATTTTTACAAAATGAAATTATGTCTATATAATTAATCTTATTTTTTTTTCTATTTTACATCTAATGTATTTTACATTTTCTAGAAAGACAACCTAATAACAGCCCTCTTCAGCCCCAAATCCCAGGGAACTGTGTCGAAGACTCATTGTAACTTCTTCAAGCTAAAGGGACGTTGAGATATGAAGGGGGGTGTGGTATTTTCTGTAATATATAAATCTCAAAATAAAATTTTAATATCACAAAGACAGATTTTTTTGCTTGATATTTTAGAATCTAGTCCTCTGGAGGTCTCCCTCCATCATTTCTGATCCAAATAGCGCTGGAAGAAGTCCAAAGTCTAATCACCTTTTTAAGAACATAAAGACAAAACTTTTTTTTTTTAAATCAGCACATCCTTGAGCCAGAAAAACCCTTATTTTGACCTCTCTCCCAGAGGAAAAATATAACCACAAAGTTTAACATCACACCTACCATAATAATCTAAACAATTTAAAACAAATGAAATAAACTATCTGTACCAGGGGAAACCCAGAGTTCTGGCGCAGCACTACCTTGAGTGTCTTGTTAAGACATATTTTCCCTACCAGGGGTCCTCAGTGTTCCAGTATTCTGTCTCTCCTTTATTCTAAGTTGGCACACTTGAGTCATGTGACCCGATTTTGGCGCTCTGTAAATCTAAGGTCCTTACGGAGAAACAGAGTTGCTTTTCAGTCGGTCCAAACAATGTCGTCCATCTAAGTCCAAAAACACAGAACAAGATATAAACCAAACACAGAGAAAAACAATCACCACACAGACAGCCTTACCCTTGCCACCATCAGGCGTCTAGGTCCAAGAACACAGAGCAAGGACAATCAACACACAATTCGTCCCTAGATGGGCCCAGTTTCAGACACCAGGTGCTCCTGCACATGCCGCAGGAACCAGATAAATCAGATTTTAGCAAAACTCAACTTCCGCTATTACTGTCTTTCCATTTAACAGATGGAGTAGAGCCTAACCCAGCCCTCTCCAGGGCCTGAAGCGTCCTCCAGACCCCCGAGGTCTTGATTCTAGCACATCTGCCAGTCAGACTCACCGCACCAGACAGGCTCTCCGAGCCCCCAAACGCTTGCAAGCAAAACCGAAATTTCAGACAGGCTTACAGACTCAGACTTTGACAAACAGTGAGACAGACAGAAAACAAACCAGGGTACCTCCAATTCCTCTTCTCCAGCGGTTCCCACAGGAGGGTTCCCAGTCCATGCACCAAATGTAAGAGTCAACCAGCCTTACCTTACCGGACCCCCCTGAGTGGACCACATGGAGACGGAATTGATGCAAAACGCATGAGGAATTTTTATTAAAAATCTAGCATGCTAGGGCCGCTCTGCATATGAAGAGAGAGCGACCCCGTGTCTTGTGCTGCGCGGGATTTTATACCCTGCTCAGGGCCACCGCCATTAAGCACAGTGTGATTGGCAGAACAGTGTTACATTCAAACTAATTGGTTGTTAGATGAAGAGGTAGGTGGCCAACAGTCAGTCCTTCGGAATGCATCCCCACCCTTAGGTCAGTCTCCCCCTCTCCCTTGTTGTCTGAGGAATGCAACCCAGCCTCTGACCTTTTTAAGATTCCTGAGTTAACTCTTTCAAATCAACACTTCACCCTACAACCATTTACCAAAGTTAAATCAAAATCAGGTAAAGTATTTAAACAGCCCCAAAATCCTTAAGGAATTTGAAGTAATTTAAAAGTTTCCAAAAAAAAAAAAAAAGCCAAGGGCCACATGGTTTTAGTACAGAATTCTATGAGACCTTCAAAGAAGAGCTGATACCAGTGCTGCTGCTAAAACTAGTCCCCAAAATAGAAATAGAAGGAACACTACCTAATTCGTTCTGGGAGGCCACACTTGCCCTGATACCTAAACCACACAAAGACTCAACAAGGAAAGAGAATTTCAGATGAATTTTGTTTATGAACATCAACACAAAAGCACTCAATGAAATTCTAGCAAACAGGGCCCCAAAACACATCAAAAATATTGTTCACCACTATCAAATAGGCTTCATCCCAGGGATACAGGAATGGTTCAAACTACAAAAATCCATCAACATAATCCACTATATAAACAAACCCAAAGAAAAAAATCACATACATGATCTTCTCATTAAATCCTGAAAATGTCTTTGACAAAACTCAAGAACCCTTCATGTTAAAAGTCTTGAAAAGAACAGGGATTCAAGACACACACCTAAACATAATAAAGGCAATATACAGCAAGCCCATAGCCAACATCAAATTAAATGGAGAGAAACTGGAAGCATTCCCATTAAAATCAGGGACAAGACAAGGCTGCCCACTCTCTCCCTGTCTATCCAATCTATTACTTGAAGTTCTAGCTAGAGCAATAAGACAACAAAAAATATCAACCATATACAAATTGGAAAGGAAGAAGTCAAGGTATCACTATTCTCAGATGATATCACAATATATATACATGATTCCCAAAATTGAGCCATAGAATTTCTACAGTTGATAAACAACTTAGAAAAGTGGCTAGATACAAAATTAACTCAAAAAATTAGTAGGTCTCCTTTATATAAAAGATAAATGAGCAGAGAAAGAAATTAGGGAAACACTTCCAGTTTCTGTCTCTGGCTTGGGACCATCCTCTGTCATAGTGCACTATATCCAAGTGGCATAGGGAGGTAGCTGACCACCCAGGAGTGTGGAGAGGGCCAGTCAGCACAGGTAGGACCTCCTCTGTTGCTCAGAGGATCACATCCGGAACCCTCAGGTGGGAGCCTTCTGGTTTCTGTATCCAGCTCAGGACCATCCTCTGCCACAGTGCACCATATCCAAGTGGAACAGGGAGGTAGTTAACCACCCAGAAGTGCAGAGAGGCCAGACAGCACAGGTAGGAACACCCCTGATGCTCAGAGAAAATAGCTAGAAACCCTGAAGACACAAGAGCCTAGGAGCAGCCTGGGACAGGAGTCTTCTGATTTCCACCCACACCCAGAGCTGATTGGGGCCACAGAGCTACCTAAATACAATGACAAGAGAGCTGGTCTCACAGGAGTACCTACAAACCTGTGTACACAGAGAGAGTGGATCTCCCAGGAGCACAGATACAGAGACTTGAAGGACAAATAAGCCACAGTCAGAGACAGCAACAGCAGCTAACACCAGAGATAACCCAATGGCAAAAGGCAAACACAAAAATATTACCAACAGAAATCAAGGCAACATGACACCATCTGAACCAAGTTTTCCAACAACAGCAAGTCCTGGATACTCCAACACACCAGAAAAAGCAAGATCTGGATTTAAAAATCACATCTCATGATGTTAATAGAGAATTTCAAGAAGACATAAATTACTCCCTTAAAGAAATACAGGAGACCATGAGTCAACAGGTAGAAGCCCTTAAAGAGGAAACACAAAGATCCCTTAAAAAATTTCAGGAAAACACAAACAAACAAGTAAAGGAACTAAACAAAACCATCCAGGATCTAAAAACGGAAGTAGAAACAACAAAGAAATCCCAAAGGGAGACAACTCTGGAGATAGAAAACCTTAAGAAAGAAATCAGGAGTCATAGAAGCAAACATCAACAACAGAATACAAGAGATAGAAGAAAGAATCTCAGGTGCCGAAGATACCATAGAAAGCATTGACTCAACAGTCAAAGAAAATGCAAAATGCAAAATGCAAAAAGCTTGTAACCCAAAACATCCAGGAAATCCAGGGCACAATGAGAAGACCAAACCTAAGGATTATAGGTATAGAAGAGACTGAAGATTTACAACTTAAAAGGCCAGTAAATATAGTCAACAAAATTATAGAAGAAAACTTCCCTAACCTAAAGAGAGAGATGCCCATGATCATACAAGAAGCCTACAGAACTCCAATCCAGACCAGAAAGTCCTCCCGGCACATAATAATCAAAACACCAAATGCACTAAACAAAGAAAGAATATTAAAAGTAGAAAGGGAAAAAGGCCAAGTAACATATAAAGGAAGACCTATCAGAATTATACCAGACTTCTCACCAGAGACCATGAAAGGAAGAAGATCTTGGGCAAATCTCATACAGACCCTAAGAGAATAAAAATGCCAGCCCAGATTACTATACCCAGAAAAACTCTCAATCACCATAGATGGAAAAACCAAGATATTCTTTGATATAACCAAATTTGCACAATATTTTTCCATAAGTCCAGCCCTACAAAGGGCAATAGATGGGAAATGCCAATATAAGGAGAGCAACTACACCCTAAAAAAGCAAGATAGTAATCTTCTTTCAACAGACCCAAAAGAAGATAACCACACAAACATAAAAATAACATCAAAAATAACAGAAAATAATAATCATTATTCCTTAATATCTCTTAACATCGATGGGCTCAATTCCCCAATAAAAAGATATAGACTAAGAGACTGGATATGTAAACAGGACCCAGTATTTTGCTGCATACAAGAAAACGCATCTCAGTGTCAATGACAAACACTACCCCAGAGTAAAAGGCTGGAAAACCATTTCCCAAGCAAATGATTTGTAAAAGAAAGTTTACTAAAGCTCAAAGCACGCATTGTACCTCAAACAATAATTGTGGGTGACTTCAACAACCCATTCTCATCAATGGACAGATGAGGGAAACACAAACTAAACAGAGACACAATGAAACTAACAGAAGTTTTAGTCCAAATGGATTTAACAGTTATCTATAGAAAATTTCATCCTAAATCAAAAGAATATACCTTCTCAGCACCTCATGGTACCTTCTCCAAAACTAACCATATAATTGGTCACAAAAACAGACCTCAACAGATATAAGAAGATCGAACTAATCCCATGCCTCCTATAGGATCACTATGGAGTAAGGGTGGTCTTCAATAGCAACAAAAAACAACAGAAAGCCCGCATACACATAGAAGCTGAATAATGTTCTACTTAATGATACCTTGGTCAAGGAAGAAATAAGGAAAGAAATCAAAGACTTTTTAGAGTGTAATGAAAATGAAGGCAATAACATACCCAAATTTATGGGACACAATGAAAGCAGTGCTAAGAGGAAAACTCATAGCTCTGAGTGCCTCCAAAAGAAGCTGGAGAGAGCATACATTAGCAGCTTAACAGCACACCTGAAAGTTCTAGAACAGAAAGAAGCTAATACACCCAAGAGGAGTAGAAAGCAGGAAATCATCAAACTCAGGGCTGAAATCAACCAAGTAGAAACAAAAAGAACTATACAAAGAAATCAACAAAACCAGGAGCTGGTTCTTTAAGAAAATCAAAAAGATCTATAAACACTTAACAGACTAACCAGAGGGCAACAGAGACAGTATCCAAATTAACAAAATCAGAAATGAAAAGGGAGTTATAACAATAGAAACTGAGGAAATTCAAAAAAAATCATCAGATCCTACCAAAAAAGCCTATACTCAACACAATGGGAAAATCTGGATGAAATGGACAATTTTCTAGACAGATACCAAATACTAAAGTTAAATCAGGATCACATAGACCATCTAAACAGTCCCATAACCCCTAAGGAAATAGGAGAAGTCATTGAAAGTCTCCCAACCAAAAAAAGTCCAGGACCAGATGGTTTTAGTGCAGAATTCTATCAGATACTCTTCAAACTATTTCACAAAATAGAAACAGAAGGAACACTACCCAACTCGTTCTATGAAGCTACAATTATGCTGATACCAAAACCACACAAAGATCCAACAAAGAAAGAGAACTTCAGAACAATTTCCCTTATGAATATTGATGCAAAAATACTCAATAAAATTCTTGCCAACTGAATCCAAGAACACATCAAAACGATCATTCACCACAATCAAGTAGGCTTAATCCTAGGGATGCAGGGATGGTTCATTATATGGAAATCCATCAATGTAATCTTCTACATAAACAAGCTCAAAGAAAAAAAACCACATGATCATTTTATTAGATGCCGAAAAAGCATTTGACAAAATTCAGCATCCTTTCATGTTAAAAGTCTTGGAAAGATCAGGAATTTATACCTAAACATAGTAAAAGCAATATACAGCAAACCAGTAGCTAACATCAAACTAAATGGAAAGAAACTTGAAGCAATCCCACTAAAATCAGAGACTAGACAAGGCTGCCCTCTCTTTCCATATCTGTTCAATATAGTACTTGAAGTTCTAGTTAGAGCAATTAGACAACAAAATGAGGTCAAAGGGATACAAATTGGAAAGGAAGAAGTCAAATTATCACTATTTGCAGATGATATGATAGTATACTTAAATGACCCAAAAAACTCCACCAGAGAATGCCACAGCTGATAACTTCAGCAAAGTGGCCAGATATAAAATTAACTCAAACAAATCTGTAGCCTTCCTATACTCAAGGATAAACAGGCTGAGAAAGAAATTAGGGAAGCAACACGCTTCACAATAGTCACAAACAATATAAAGTATCTTGGTGTGACTCTAACCAAACAAGTGAAAGATCTGTATGACAAGAACTTCAAATCAGTGAAGAAAGAAATCGAAGAAAACCTCAGAAGATGGAAAGATCTCCCATGTGCATGGATTGGCAGGATTAATATAGTAAAAATGGTAATCTTGCCAAAAGCAGTCTACAGATTCAATCTGCAATTCTCATCAAATGTCAATGCAATTTTTTACAGAACTTGAAAGAGAAATTCTCAACATCATCTGAAAACCAAACCAAACCAAAACAAACCAAACCAACCAAACCAAACAAAACAAAACAGGATAGCCAAAACCATCCTCATACTATAAAAGTAACTTCTGGAGGAATCACTATCCCTGACCTCAAGCTGTACTACAGAGCAATAGTGATTAAAATCTGTGGTGGTATTGGTACAGAAACAGACACATTGATCAATGGAATAGACCAAAGATGCTGAAAAACCCACATACCTATGTACCAGAGGCCAGCTCCAGCATTCTTGTTCTCTCTTGAAAGTAGCTGAGGGGAAGAGAGCTGTCATGGGCAAGTCTTGGTCTTACAAGATATTAGGATTGTTTTTATTATAACAATAACATGTACCTATCTTGACTCTAAGTAACTTTGCAGCACTAGCTGGCCTGCCTCTCTCAGTTCCTCCAAGGCCAGAAACAGAGTCTCTATTAGCACCTCACCATAAAACATCAGGGGATTAAGTAAAGTAACCTTTGTTCTTATCTCTGCAGGAACTTCCAGGGTCCAACTCCCAGTCTGCTAGTGAAAGTCACAAGAACTAAAGGGGACACTTTTAAAAGTGATTTTAATCTTTATTTCTAAGTTCTTCTCTAAAAAAATTCTCCCCTCCTAAAATTCTCTCTCCACTCTGTTTGTCCTCAGTACTTAAACATCTTTCAGATTACATGATCACACGGTAAAAAAAAATTCACCATGAGTTTACACATAAATTTGAATCATAAATTAAACAAGAAGTTTACAACAGAGCTGTTTACAGATGCTCCCATTAAGACTAGACATTCATTATCTGTCAGTAGCTCTACAGGTTCATAGAAAGTTAAAAAAAAACATATTTTTGTGCCCAAATTATAATTGAAATTTTGTGTAGATAAACCCAGTCAATATTTTATCTTCTTTTCTTACATCTATAATAAATTCTTAGTTCCATTTCTTGACCTTTGGTTAATTATCTTAAAACCTCTTGGAATATGTTCTAAGTTGTATACCCCTGCTTTCTAACTCAGAAGCAATTAACACATGACACTTGAAGGCTGGCAGAGTTCTAATTACAGTTTTAATATCCGAGAAGGCTTTAACAGTAGTCCTATTAGAAAGTGCTTAATAATTACTAGTATAATTTTAGGAATTTTTTAGGATCATCATGAAGAATTAAGAAATCATCTATTTGTCTATATAGCATCAATACAAGACAGTACATCTTCTTTGGTTTGTAGAAATCTGCCCAAAAAGTTAGGCTAATGCCTAGTGATTGTTATGTATATTTAATAATAACAGGAAAACATGTTGATAGCAGGAATTTTTTCTTAAATGTACTCCCTTTAGCCTTGTCTAGAAGGACTTATCCATCAGGATTTTACAGTCCACATTAAAACCATCTCAGAATGATCACTTGATAGTTTTAGCTTCTCCTACATGGGTCCTGGCAGTCGTGGACACTTGATTTTTGACAAAGAAGCCAAAACCATATAATAGGGTGAGGGAAGCATCTTCAACAAATGATGCTGGTCTAATGGATATCTGCATGTAGAAGAACACAAATATTTACTATCCTGCACAAAACTCAAGTCCAAGTGAATTAAAGACCTCAACATACAACTGGATACAGTACATCTTATAGAAGAGAAAGTGGGGAAGAACTTGAATCCATTTGGTACAGAAGACAATTTCCTGGACAGAATACCCAATGGCTGGGGCTCTAAGATCAACAATTGATAAATGGGACTTTATGAAACTGAAAAGCTTCTGTAAGGCAAAGGGACACTGTCAATAGGACAAAAACTATACCCTACAGACTTGGAAAAGATCTTCACTAACTCTTCATCCAACAGAGAGCTAATATCCAAAATACATAAAGAACTCAAGAAGTTAGACTCCAAAAATTAAAAAAATAAAAAAATAAAAACAAATAACTCAATAAAAAAATGGGGTACAGAGGTAAACAGAATTCTCAACTGAGGAATCTTGAATGACCAAGAAGCACTTAAATACCCAACGTACTTAGTCATGAGGGAAATGCAAATCAAGATGACCCTGAGATTCCATTTTATACCAATCAGAATGGCTAAGATCAAAAACTTGAGCAACAGCACATGCTGGTAAGGATGCAGAGAAAGGGGAACACTCCTCCATTGCTGGTGGGATTGCAAAGTTGTACAACCACTTTGGAAAACAGTCTGGTAGTTTATAAGAAAATTGGAAATAGTTTTACCTGAAGACACAGCTATACTGCTCCTGGGCATATTCCCAAAAGATGTTCTACCATACCACAAGGACATGTGCTCTGCTATGTTCATAGCAGCTTTATGCATAATAGCCAGACCTGGAAACAACCCAGATGTCCCTCAACGGAAGAATGGATACAGAAAATGTAGTCCAATTACATAATGGAATACTATTTTGCTATTTTTAAAAAGGACATCATGAATTTTGCAGGCAAATGGACAGAACCAGAAAATATTATCCTGAGTGAGGTAACCCAGACCCAAAAGAACAGGCATGGTATATACTAACTGGTGAGTGGATATTAGCCATAAAGCACAGAATACCCATGATACACCTCACAGACCCAAAGAAATTAAACAAGAAGGAAGGCCCAAGCAAGGATGTTTGAATCACACTTAGAAGAAGGAACAAAATAGTCATAGAAGGCAGAGGGAGGGAGGGAACTAGATGGGAGAGAGGATGGGAAGAAGGGGGAGAATGGAGCACAGGAGCAAGTGTGTGGAGAAACAGGAGAGGGGCTCAGAGGGCCAGGAGAATGAATAGAAATCTGCAGTTCCTGGGAGTGTAGGCATGGGAGAAATCTCTAGGAAATCACAGAGACCTGTGAATGGGGTAGCTCCCAGAATTCAATGCAGGTGACCTTAGCTGAGATGCCTAACAGTGGGGACATAGAGCTGGAGAGATGGCTCAGTGGTTAAGAGCACTGACTGTTCTTCTGAAGGTCCTGAGTTCAAATCCCAGCAACCACATGGTGGCTCACAACCATCCGTAATGAGATCTGATGCCATCTTCTGGAGTGACTGAGGACAGCTACAGTGTACTTATAATAAATAAATAAATCTTTAAAAAAAAAAAGAAAGAAAGAAAGAAATCACAGAGACCTGTGAATGGGGTAGCTCCCAGAATTCAATGCAGGTGACCTTAGCTGAGATGCCTAACAGTTGGGACATAGAACCCGAAAGTCCACATCCCCAGGCCAGGAAGAATCCCCAGTGGAGGGATAAGGACACCAACTCACCCACAAAAGTTTTGACCCAAAATTTGTCCTGTTTAAATGAAATGCAGGGACAAAAATGGAGCAGAGGCTGGAGGAATGGCCAACAAATAACCAGGTCAAATTGAGACCCATCCCATGGGCAAACACCAATCCCTGATAATCTGTTAGATAAGAGCCTAGCATAACTGTCCTGTAAGAGGCTCTACCCACCAGTTGACTGAAACAGATGTAGATACCCATAGACAAACATTGGACGGAGGTCAGGGACTCTTTTTTTAAAAATATTTATTTATTTATTTATTTATTTATTTATTTATTTATTTATTTATTTATCTATTGCACTGTAGCTGTACTGATGGTTGTGAGCCATCATTTGGTTGCTAGGAATTTGAATTCAAGACCTCTGCTCGCTCCGGTCAGCCTCTCTCACTCCAGCTTAAAGATTTACTTATAGTCATATCTAAGTGCACTGTAGCTGTCTTCAGATGCACCAGGATGGGATTTTGAACTCAGGACCTTTGAAAGAGCAGTCAGTGCTCTTAACTGCTAAGCCATCTCTCCAGCCCCGAGGTCAGGGACTCTTATGGAAGAGTTGGGGGAAGGATTAAAGGCTCTGAAGGGAATGGGAACCCCACAGGGAGATCAACAATGTCAACTAAACTGCACCCCTGAAACTCTCAGAGACAAAGTCACCAACCAAAGAACATACAGGGGCTAGAACAAGGCACCTGGCCCATAGGTAACAGATGTGTAGCTCAGTCTTCATGTGGATTCCCCAACAACTGGAGTTGAGGCTCTCCCTAAAGCTGTAGCCTGACTGTGATATCCATTTCCCAACAGAGCTGCTTTTCTGGCCTCAATGGGAGAGGATGTACCTCATCTGGCACAGACTCTCTGTGCCATGGTGGGGTTATACCCTGGGGAGTGGATCCCACTCTCTCAGAGGAGAAGGGCAGGAGAGATGTAAGAGTGTCTCTGTGACAAGGTAATTGGGGGACAGGGTTTGGGATTTTAATTAATTAATTTAAAAATCAATCAGTCAATTAATGAACTAAATCCAGGCCACAAAGACCAGAAGCCCAAAGAGGAAACCAAGGAACAAAACACCCATCCAACAAAAGGCAAACTCAGAAATCTGCACTTAGACCTATAGTTATCCCAAACTCAAATGCCTAAAGTCCAACAACAGCTCAGGCACTATGACACCATCAGAGCCCAGCTATCTTACCTGAATAATCTCACACAGCTGAAGCACAAGGAAATGACCTTTAAACCTATTTTTATGAAGATGATAGAGGTCTTTTGAGAGGAAATAAAAGTTCTCAATAAATCCCTTAAAGAGAGCCAACAAAAAACAAACAAGTGAAAGAAACTCTTTAAGACCTAAAAATAGAAATAAAACCAATAAACAGAACACAAATACAGGGAATTCCGGAAATGGAAAAATCTAGGTAGGTAGACAGAAATTGCAGGTGCAAGTATCACCAATAGAATACAAGATATGGAAGAAGGAATTTCAGACACTGAAGATACAAGAGAAGAAATAGATTTATTGGACAAAGCTAATACTAAATCTAAAAAACTTCTAACACAAAACATTCAGAAAATCTGGGACACTATGAAAAGTCCAAATCTAAAAACAGAAGTAGAAGATACCCAGCTCAAAGCACAGAAAATATGTTTAACAAAATGATAGAAGAAATTTTTCCTAACCTAAAGAAGGACACACCTATAAAGATACAAAAAGCTTAGAAAACGCAAAATTGATTGGACCAGAAAAAGAAAGTCATCACACCATGTAATAATCAAAAATATGAAACATACAGAGCAACAACAAAAAAATATTAAAAGCTGAAAGGAAAAAGGCCAAGTAACTTACAAAGGCAGACCTATTAAAATTACACCTGACTTCTCAATGGAGACTCTAAAAACCAGAAGGGCCTGGACAAATGTCTTGAATACTCGAGAGACCACAGACCAGCACAGACGACTATACCCAGTAAAACTTTTAATCATAATAGATGGGGAAAACAAGATATTTCATGACAAACTCAAACTAAAGCAAGATTTATCCACAAATCCAGCCCTATAAGAAGGTACTAAAAGGAAAAAAAGCTCCCAACCCAAAGAGGCTAACTACCCCGTAAAAACACAGGAAATAAATAATCTCACACCATCTGCCTTAGTCAGGGTTTCTATTCCTGCACAAAACATCGTGACCAAGAAGCAAGTTAGGAATTTGTCTCCTATGCCAATGAGTTCAAAGGAGTTCCCCACTTTTTCTTCTTTTAGATTTAGTTTATTTAGTTTTATGTTGAGGTCTTTGATCCACTTGGACACAAGTTTTATGAACAGTGATAACTTCTACTCAGAACCTCATATAACCTTCTCCAAAATTGAATATATAGTCTGTTGAACTGAAGGGCTAATTAATAAATCCTGTTGGTGGGTTTGCTGCTCACCACAATGGTTTGTGTTCCTGAATGAAAGACACACAACAGCCTCTATATTTTAATATGCCTTAAGCAGCACAACACTGTCTAATCTCCACCTCCTGCCGATAATCCTGAGTTATTATTTACTAAATTCTACATTCTATCTTGGCTGCTCTGGACCCAGAGGGCTGCCCAACTAGGCCATGCTCTGGGCTGCACTCTCCTGGCTCCTTCCCATGGCAGCCATGCCCCTCTGTCCTGCACTCTTCTCAGGCATCGTGCCTCTCCTCTCCACCACTGTCTCCCAGCATGTCAGATTTCCCTCCTTCCTCCTCCTACTTACCAGTCCTAAGCCCTGTAATTCTAAGGTCCTGCCTCTGTCTGCCCTGCCCGGCAATTGGCTTCCAGCATCTTTATTACCAATCAGAACCAACTGGGGACAGGTTCCCAGAAGCTACATGCAGACAATTTTGTAAGCAGTTTTGGGGACCCAAATTAACATTAGGATATAAGCAGCATTGTGCCAAACCCACTATATTTCCCCTTTTTTGTCTAATTAAGAAGCTCTTTTTCTCACAGATATTCATTGAACATAATTGTAACAACTATGTAAATTGTAAGGTAAGATATACATTCATAACATTCAGTCCATCATATTTGGCAATTTAGATAAAGTATTCTATCATCTAGCCTAACTTCTTAAAGAGTTTACAATGCTATACCTGACTTTAACTTGCATTACCATCTGAAAACCTGTCAAGAGCCATCATAGGACAAGCTAATAACTAGCAGGTAATCTTCCTGAGATGATCTGCTTCAGATTATAATCCACAATATATTTGCTCTATAGGCAAGGCCAAACAGAATTCATTTTAGGAAAGATTCCTGCTATTAATATGCTTTTGCTGTTATTATTAAACATATATAACAATCACCAAGTACTAGCCCACCCTTTTTGAGCAGATCTCTGCAGATCTATGAAGATGATGCTATATAGACAAATAGATGACTTCTTAATTATGATCTTGTAAGAATTCCTAAAATTATATCAGAGACTATTAAGCTCTTTTATACTGCGACTGCTATAAGATCATTTTCTGATCGTCAAAACTGCAATGAGAACTCTGCCAGTCTCCCATGTGTCACCAGTTAATTGCTCTTAGATAGTAACCAGACTTTCTCCTACTCAGAGCACGTTCCAAGAAGTTGTAAAGCAATTATACAAAGGTCATAAAAAGGGAGCTAATGATTTATTATAGGTGCTAGGACAGAAGATAAAATATTGACTGTGTTTATCTATACAAAACTTCACATAACTTAGTTATGGTTTTTAAACCTTCGGTGAACCTGTAGAGCAGAGACAGGTGATGGATGTTTAGCCAGATAATTACTCCCAATGGATATGCATGTAAACATTCTCTGCTGTAGACTTCTGTTTCAATTTATGATTTGATTTTTTGTGTGTGTGAACTTGTGATGAACTTGGTAACGTGATCATGTATTCTGAAAGATGTTTAAGGGCTGAGGACAAAGAAGCGTCAGAACTGAGGAACTGAGGTGAGAGGAACTGAGCTGAGAGAGGAAGTTTTTAGTCAAAACACCTTTTAGACAGATCTGAACTCAAGAAGAACTTAGAAGTATAGTCATAGCTTTCAGAGAAAAGGCATTGAGCGTAAGAGCATTGTTGTGACTTCCGAGCAGGAGGAGAGAACAAGATTAGAAGGAGAATGCAGAGTGGAATAATTTAGAAACTATAGGTAACATAAAAAAAACTAAGAGAAATGTGCAGAATGCAGAGGGAAAGAGGAAAAAAGAAGACATTGCAGAAAGCAGAAAGAGCAGGCAGATTTCTCCTTACCATGGAACAGAATAGGTCCCATGGTAAGGACAAGGCAGGCTTAGTCTTATTAAAAGGAACAAAGCTTTTTTCTTACAAACATGGTTTTAATTCATTTAGCATTAAAGGGTAGAAGCTTTTTCTTTCTCTATGCAAAATAAAGATTGGAGCTCATTTTTCATCCAGACTGAGTGAGTTCTTTCTGCACGGGTGCTTGGTCTTTTGCTCCATATGCATATGTGAGTATGGATGTGTGTGTAAGTATGTAACTGTGAAAATGTATGCTTGTGTGTGTGTAAGTATGTAATTGTGAGAATGCACGCAAGCCAGGCCCAACTGAATTTGTATGGAAATGTATAAATGAGAACTCTGCATGCGTGAAGCTGTGTATGAACTTATGTGAGATTATACATATTCACTTATGTAAAAGTTTTTCTTTCTGCGAGTGTTATTCTCTTCTCCTGGATCAATAGAAGTTTATTGCTCCAAACGTCCCCCTAGCCTAACAAGCAAGAGGCATCTGGGCAATAGGGAAAAGACTTTAGCAACTAATCCTTTACTTAATCTCCTGCTATTTTAGGATGAGGTGCTAAGTGCCTGAGACTGCAAGTCTCTGGCCTCAGAGGAACACAGAAGGCAGGTCAGTTACATTAGCATAGTAACTTAGACTTAGATTAGTAAACTTTTTATTATGTAGCAACCCTAAATATCTCGTAAGACAAAGTCTTACTCCGTAATTTCATAAGACAAAGTCTTCCCCCTCCTGCTGCCTCAAGAAGAACCAACAAGAAAGAAGAATACCCCCGCAGGGGCTGGCCCCGGGCAGCCTTGAGTAACAGTAGCCAAGAGATCAGAGAGTTTGGGGAGGATAGAGTCTGCAACTGAGCAGATACTGGGGGGGGGGAGGGCTACTGAGAGATGGAAAACTCCATCATGCTTAGTTTTAGCACAACAAGTTGTCAGAGTTCTTGGACAAAAGAGATTACTGGATTTCATATTATAGCCTTCAAAAGAAAGATATAGGTCATTGGGCTGACAGTGGAGACAGCATCTACTTTAGGGGAAAGATTGTGCCGCTTGAATAAATGTTCCAATCAATTCTGATGGACTTTTAAACCTTGCTAATCTTGAAACTCCTACAAATTGATAAATTACCCTAATAAACTGTTATGATAAAAAAAAGGCATAGGTGAAATTCCACCAGAGCTGGGAGTGTGACTCCATGGTGAAGTGCTTGGCTGTCACTCATAAGGCACCAGAGACACACAAACATACACCCACGTGTGCACACGCACATGCGCAGACACACACAAGCACACACACGCACATGCACACGCACATACACCAGTAATGACAGAAGGGAAGAAAGGAAAGAAAGAAGGTAAGCAGGAAGTCTGTCCATACCAATTGTAGAGTCAGGAAGATCAGGAGTTCAAGGTCATCCTCAGCAAGTTCCAGGCCACATGGGTCTGACCAGAAAGAAAAGGTTCATGAGAACCCACTGCCACAACAGTATTCAGGAGTAAAATATTTAAGTCAACAATTAAAGAGAGTCAAAAACCAGAACAACAATGTAAGCCAACCAGATCCCCTAGGGCTCCCAGGGACTAAGCCATCAACCAAGGGGGATACACGTGGTTCCAGCAGCAATTGTGGCAGAGGAATGCTGTGTTGGACATCAGTGGGAGGAGAGTTCCTTGGTCATATGAAGGCTGAATAGATGCCCCAGCATGGGGAAATCGGGGGGGGGGGGTAGGTGGGAGTGGGTTGGGCAAAGGGGCAGCTTCTTGGAGGCAGGGGGTGGGAGGATGGGTTGGGGGTTCACTGGGGGTGGGGGGAATGGGGAAAGGGTATAACATTTGAAATGTAAATGAAGAATATATTCAATAAAAAATAATTTAAAAAAGTAAGAAAATGTACATCAGAGGCTCATAGCCAGTTGAGTCAGAGAGAAATTTACACATAAATGGAGACTGAGTAGCCAGAGAGGTGGGAGGTGCACAGACCATCAGACAAGTTCAGAGAGTGGCCTCTTACCAAGGAGCTAGTTGTCCCAGGGACAGGTTCTCTCTTTGGTACTGAGGTAAGTGAAGGAAACAAACCAGCCATGAGGTCAGAGGCAGCAGAGCAAAAACAGACGGATGCTTTCATGGTGTCTAGCGCCCCCGAGAGGGCTGAGGGAGAATTTTCCTCTGAGATTTAAAAAGCTCCCTTAGATTTCAAGACACAAGGGGGAGGCTGAGCCTTTGGCATCACCAGGGAAAGGCACCTTCCCGGCTGAGGAGACAATAACGCTGGAGATAGCTTTCCTGAGGGAGAGACACTGTGAGGCGGATCTTCCACCTTTCCCTAGCTGCATTGGCAGAAGGGACTGAAGAACAAAATGAAAAAGATAATGTGAATATCAATGTGAATATGAATGTACTCAGTGGGTGCATATTCCCAACACAAATTTAAAAAAAAAAAAAAGAATCTTCCAGATGTACATAATGAGAGTCTGTCCCAAACAAGCAAGGAAGAGAATTGCCCACAACCCAAAGGTATTGTAGACACTAATATCCTAGTTAATATCAAACATTTCAAAGCTTTACTAATGAACATGGTATCCAGGAATAGAGAATCCACTAAATGGAACACATCAGACCATGTATGGATTTAATAGTTTATTTTTCATTAATAATAGTTTATTATTAATTTAATAGTGCTGGGGATGGAACACAGAGAGTCACCCATGATAGACAAACTGGAGTATATCAGTGAGCTACACCCTAGCCCCAAGTGTGTGTGACATTACTGAGAGGATTCATGGGCTCAGGATTTGTATAACTGAGATCACCCACAGAGGAAGAGGGAAGATCTGCAGGGGAGGGTGCCTCGGGGACTCTCAGGATCTCAAAGGTCTCAGAACAGGGACACTGGGATGAACAAGGTGTCTGGAACTGGAGCAGAGTGTCCCCAAGTTGCCTACATGATTAGGGGAGCACAGACCCTTAGTGACCAGGGCAGGGAACTGAGGGCTTCTCACAGACCCAGAAGTTTTGTTCGGTGCACTTATTATCATTCCAATCATCCATGAACAGCTCCACACAGTCCTCATCCCCATCATTGTTAGGCTCCCCCTCTTTCCAAAAGCTGCAAACATTACTGACTGTCAGAAAGAGCTATTCCACCCAGAACCCACCCCATAGCTAGCAAAGAAGAGCTATACAGACTCTTTCAGGGTAAAAGACCAAGAACCCTCCATGCAGCGGGCAGGAGCTCATGGTAGAGCTATTAGAAAAAATATGTGAGTTCTAACATGACCCCTAAGAGAATCAGCTCAGTAAAGGAAAAATGAAGACTTTGGATTTTGGACTTAAGCTGGGGACAGGATGTGAAAATGCCCAGGTGATGAGAGGTTGTAGATGTGATGCACTATGAGTTCTTGTCAACAGTGAAGGTTGTGTTTAGAGGGCCATCTCCCTGCCAGTGGATTTCTTAGCCATGGACTCTGAGTGTTCACTTGAACTTGAGGGGGCTGCCGTCCACCCACTGCCAGGAACCTTCATGTATATGGTCAGTGAGGCCGATCCAGGAGTGTTGGTTTTTCCTCACATTCCAATATTTCATGAATCTCTGCACAGAGAAAGGTCTGTGATTCTACGCTTCCCACTCTTCTCTGCCTCCCATAAAATTTCTCTCTGCACTCAAGCCTAGAGGCACTGTATCGAGTTGTACACATTGTCATACACATGCATACATGGATGCAGGATAAAGTGCACACATGTGGAAATATGTTCACTTGCATCTCAGTTCACAGGTGTATCCTTGGAGGGTTACACGATGTCTCAAATCTTCTCTACTCCCTTCAGTCCTAACCCACCTCTCATGTGTTCTTCCCCTAGAGAACCGTCCCCCTCCATTGTGCTTCCTCCTACAGGAAGCCCCCTCAGACAGCATCTCCTCCACATCCTCAGCTTCCCATCTAGAGTCCAATGCTTACAACAGAGGGCCCCACTCACCTGCTCTGCAACACTGTTGACAATCACCAGGTGGGCCCCAAGATCCTTGCACGAGGAGCCAGAGGTTTCCCAGCTGCCCAGGGTTCTGGAGAAGAAGTAGCAGCTTCCCTGGAAGAGCTCCCAGTCCCAGGGGCAGGGCCGGCACAGGCCAGCTACAGAGCAAACCCTGAGCTCAGTGCTGGGTTCTCTTCTCCCCTCTGCCTTGGGCCTTAGAGCCCAGGGCTGGTCTCCTTAGTCCAGTTATCGACGCAGTGCTCCCCAAACCCTGACCACAATCCCTGTGCTCTACCCTGCCTGCCTCAGTGGGAGACCCAGAAGGTGGATGCCAACCCCTCTGATGACCCCTCTGCTCCGTCCTAACTCAGGCCCTGGAACCTCACCCAGCGAGGCATTGAACCGAGTCAGCTGCTGCTGGATCTGCTCCAAGCCAGAGTGTGTCTGCTCCCGAGGAACAGCAACTGCAAGGAGAGGTTGGCAACAATTAAGCATCAACTGTGTGCCTGGTCCGGAGCTGGACCCACAAAACCACATTGGTGGTCACAGTGACCCCAGGAGCCCATTTCACAGACCAGAACACTGAGCCTCAGACTCTGTTAGGCCCAACAGGTCTCTGGGCTCCCCCATCCTGCCATGCTCCCAGCATGCCTGTGCCCATGGTTACCCCACCTCACACAACCTCAGAGTCCTCTCCCACCTACAGCCCCAGTTACCCCTCCCCAAGCTGGAGTTACTCTGCTGATCCTGGGTCTGTCCCTGTGAGTATACACGAATCCTGGAAACTGCAAGAGAAAAGAGCACAGCCACACCCTCCTATAAGCACTGGTAGTATGTGGCTGTGCCAAGTTCAGTTGCAAGGGAAAGATGAGCCCCATTTCAGAGAGGGACAGTAGCTGCTGGTGGTCACAAATGAAATGAGGGATGTGGACCTTAGATGCCCCAGCTGTGGTGAACTTGGGGGTTAGGCAAGGATCATCACAGGGAAAATCTAAGAGTTCAGCTACTGTCCCATGCTCAAGTTCTTGCTTAACAAGTGCAAAAATAAAATAATAAGTAAAATAAAAACATACCCCCCTCATTCCAGACCCCCTTTCCTGGCCTTTCCCTGACTTACCCTGAATCAGGGTGGCCAACATCAGCAAAAAGAGGCCCAAAGAGATGAGAAGCAGCAGAAGCCGGGGACTCGGGTCAGATGTCCTGCAGGACCCACAGATGGGCAGAGCTGAGCTCACAGGGAGCTGATCCTGCCCTGCTGGGTTCCCTCTGCAGAGAATCCCTGACCCCTCTGCCCCTGATCACCCTGGTACCTTGCAAACTCTTGGAGCTGCAAATGAGACCCTTGGGGTCATTCTCAGCCTGGTCTCTGAATGTGACTTCCTCCTCTGCATGGGACAGAACATAAGCAGCTGGCCTTCAAAGCTCAGCTATCTCCCTCACCCCTCACCCCTACAAGCTGGAGATCACCCTGGGTCCTGCTCCCCAGAAAGCACCTAGAGGTGCCCAGCCTCACCGTGGTCCTTTGACTGATGGAGCTCTGGCTCTCCTGCCATCTTCTGCTTCTCTTGACTTCCACCTCTCCACCTTCCCTCAGCCCTGGGATTTATATAACCCCGTGGCCCTCTGTGGCACCCTCTGTGAGGTCCATTCTTCTCTGACTCAGGGGGAAAAAAGGAACAGGATGGGGACACCCTCACCCCGGAAAAGTGTGGGGAGAGAGAGACATTGCTTGACACAGCTAAAAAGGTGACAGTCTAGGTCAGGAGCTGTGCTATATATTTTTATGCCGAAGTCCTTCCTCCAAGCCATATCTAGTACTGGGAGTTGGTTTACTCAGCTGTGCAATGGATCAGTGAGGAACTGGGCTGTGACTCAGTTTTTAGAGTGCTTGCCCAGCACACACAGGCCCTGTTTTCAAATCCCAAGGACTGTAGAAACTGATGTGTAACTCTCACCCCACAAAGTGTGAAATAGAAACAGGAAGATCAAAAGTCAAGGTTGTTTCAAGGTTACATAGCAAGTTAGACCACTAGAGGCCATGAAGAGAAGAAGAAATAGATGAAGATGAAGAAAAGGAGAGAGAATAAGAAAAATAAGAAAAAGTGTCCCTGCTGTAAATTGTCAGTGTGAGGCTTAACCCAGTACTCAAGTAAAATATATAGTTTAGTGATGTCATCCCGTGAGATTTACAGACATTGAACCAGAGAGACAGCTCAGTGGGTAAAGTGCTTGCCATGCAAGCTTGAGGACTTGAGTTTGAATCCCAGGAACCCATGGGGAAAGAACTGGAAGCTGTAGCACTTGTCTGTAACCCCAGCACTGCACAACGAGATGGGAGATAGAGACAGAAGAATCCCTGAAAACTTGTACACTGGCTAGCTGGGAGTCAGCAGCAGGTAATAAGAAAAGACCCTGCCTCAAAGAACATGGAAGCTGAGGATCAATACCTGAGGAATTCCCCTGACATTTACATATTCACTGTGGTATGCATATGTGTACACACATCAAAATATATGTGACTATACTACTAAACACACAGGGAGGGAGGGAGGGAGTGAGGGAGAAAGGGAGGGAGGGAGTGAGGGAGAAAGGGAGGGAGGAAGGGAGGGAGGGAGGGAGGGAGAAAGGGAGGGAGGGAGGAAGGGAGGAAGGGAGGGAGGAAGGGAGGAAGGGAGGGAGGGAGGGAAGGAGGGAGGGAGGGAGGGACGGAGGGAGAGAGAGAGGGAAGGAGGGAGGGAGGGAGGGAGAAAGGGAGGGAGGGAGAAAAGGGAAGGGAAAGGAGGAGAGAGAGAGAGATTGCAGACATTAGTGTGCCTGACATTGAAAATAGCCTCAAGGGAGAGCAGAGTGGTCCCTAATGTGGATTTGACTTGCTAGGTACTGCTTTGGCCTTTTTAGATGACTCAGGATCCTCTGCCCCTCCCAGGTGACAAATACTACTAAAACAGTATTCCCAGCTGGGACATGTCACTCACCTGTTTTTAGGGAAGAACTCTAATGGATGTCAGTCCCAAATCAGGCCCCTGAGTAATGATGATAGAGCAGGACAGCAGTCCCCCACTCTGTAAATGTGTGAGATCATAGGACACAAGTAGCTCCAAGCATACACATCCCATACTCTGGAGCTAGAACTGCGGCTTGCATGAGGCTCTGGGTCCCGTCCCCAGCACCACCAAAGTGCTTGCTTATACTGGCCAATAGGAGGAACCTCTGTCTGTTTGGGTCACAGTCCCAGTAGCTGCAGAACAATAGAAACTGATGTCTCCCAATTCTGGACTTTAGGAAGCTAGAAAAGGAAGCTGCAGCTGGCATCTGGGGATGCTGCTTTCTGGTTCTTAGGTAACTTCCTGTTATCATGTCTTCCCAAGCTGGAAGGGGTCAGTGAGTTCTCCGGGTTTCCTCTCTTTTTGAAAAAGGAAAGATTTTGTTTTCATTTTTAATTGTGTGTGTGTGTGTGTGTGTGTGTGTGTGTGTGTGTGTGTGTGTAAGTGCAGTACCTGAGGGAGCCAGAAAAAAGCATCTGATCAGACATCCAATCATCCTGAACTGCAGTTACAGGGTGTTTTATGTTGCCCATTGTGGGTGTTGGGAACCAAACTCAAGTTCCCTGCAATATGTTCTCTTAACTCCTGAGCCATTTCTCCAGTTTCTTCTCTCTCTCTCTCTCTCTCTCTCTCTCTCTCTCTCTCTCTCTCTCTCTCTCTCTCTCTCTCTCTGTTGGTTTTTCAGAGTCTCACCCAGCCCTGGTTGGCCTAAAACAACTTGATATGTAGCCAAAGTTGACTCAGAGTCCAGATTCTCCTTCCCCCACTTCAGGAGGCATGTCACAGTGAAAATATGTCTCTTTCTCCCATGTGGGTTCCATAGATAGAACTCAGGGTGTCAGGCTTGGCGGAAGCACCACGGAGCCATCTTGGCAGCTCTCTGGGATCTCTCTTATGAGGCCGTCATCTCATTTATGAGGATTCTTCTATCACGAGCTGACCTACTATAATGATTAACATTGATTATCAACTTGACAGGATCCAGAGTCATCATGGAAACAAGCCTTGGGCGTGTCTGTGAGGGAGTTTCAGATTATATTGTTGGAAGTGCAAAGACTCACCTTAACCAAGAGACCTGATCTAATAAAAAGCAGAAAGTGAATTGACCAACAGCTTTCATTGATCCCTGCTTCTGCACTTGGGATGCAATGTGATCAGCTGCTTCATGCTTCTGCTGCCATGTTCTTTAATAAAAGTTAGAGTAAGTCTGTCTGCCTCCCTACTCCTCTTTCTCTTTGTATAACATGCAGGCATGACACATGTGATGACATACATGTGGAGGTCAGAGAGTTGCCATGTGGAATCAGTTCTTTCCATCAGGCTTTGTATGGACTCAGGTCACCTGGCTGGAGCAGCTGAGACATAGCATTTTGAAAAGAGGCATTACAGAAGTAGAGATGGAATAGGGAGGTAGAACAGTATTTCAGTGATAGAAGGGAGACTGCAAAGAGTAGGAAGTTAAAAGGGACGTGACCTTTCAGAGGAACTAGAGCCCAGAGGGCCCCAGGAAGGAAAATGGGAAGGGTAGTTCAGAATATGATGGCAAGGCATGTATTGCTCAAAAGAAGGGCTATTAATTAACATGGTGGGGAATACCCTGTCCTTCACCCAGCTGTCCGATCTTCCTAGGGAAGGAGATACCCCTTCTCTCCTGATATGTCTATAGAGCTGGGAAAGTGCCTAGCTGAACACAGAAAACATACCAAGCCAGGCAGACCTGGATTTAGACTGCAGCTCTGACTCTCTTTCAGGTACCATGAACAAACTGGTCCTCTCAATTCTCTGAACCTTAGGTCTTCCTGTCTGCAAAATGGGAACTGCTTTGTGGTGGTTAATATTGTCAGCTTGATAGCATCTAGCGTCATCTAGGAGACAAGCCCCTGAGTATGCCTGTAAGTGAGTTTCTAGATTGGGTCAATTGAGGTGAGAAAACATAGCCTAAATGTAGGTTTCACCATCCCATGGGTTGGGGTTTGGAATTGAATAAAAGGAGGACATGAGCTGAGCACCATAATTCATCTCTCTCCACTTCCTGACAACAAATGCAATGTGAGCAGCTGCCTCCCACACCTGTCTCTATGACATTCCTGCTGGGGACTGTACCTTCAAAACTCTGAGAAATGCTTTCTCAGATTGCTTTCATCACAGTCATGAGAAAGAATAAGTAATTAAGACAGCTGTCAAGACAGGGACAAAAAAATGGAACAGAGACTGAAGGAAGAGCCATCCGAAAACTGAGTGCACCTGGGGATTCCTCCGGTCTGCAGATGCCAAACCCTGACACAGTTGCTGTTGCCAAGAGGTGCTTACTGACAGGAACCTGGTGTGGCTGCTCCCTGGGAGGTCCTTCCAGCACTTGACCAATGTAGATGTGTATGCTCGAAGCCAACCATCAGACAGGCAGCATACACCAGCTGATATGAGACCCCCAACACACATACAGTAGAAAACTACCGGGTCTGTATTGATCCAGAGATGATGCACCTAACCCTCAAGAGACTGGAGGCCCCAGGGAGTTTAGAGGTCAGGTGGGGTGGGGGGTAGGGACATCCACGTGGAGACAGGAGGTGGGGAGGAGGTATGGGATATGGAACAGTCAGAGGGTGGACAGGGGTTGGCGGGGTGAGGAATAAAATATAGAGTGTATAAAAATAACTAAGAAAAAAGAAAATAAGATGAAGAACTGAGATGTTTCTTACAGCAGCTGGGAATTAACACAGAGATGCAGATCAAACCCCGCCCCCTCAAGGTTCAAGGAGCTATGCAGAAGAGAAGGTAGAAAGATGGTCAGAGTCAGAGGTGGTGACACAGTAGCTGTGATATGCATATGAGCTCACAGAGACCAAAGCAGCTCACAGAAGATGCGTGGTTTCAAACCAAACAAAATCCTAGCACTAAAAATGGGAAGTAGACACAAAAGTTGTACCCCAACAATGTTTTTAATTTGGTTTGGTTTGGTTTGATTTGTGTGTGCCTGTGTGTGCATGTGTACACTCATGTGTGTGTGTGTGTGTGTGTGTGTGAGAGAGAGAGAGAGAGAGAGAGAGAGAGAGAGAGAGAGAACACGTACTTTTGATTTTTGACTTATTGGTTTTTCTTTATTAAGTTAATGTTTGCTTTGATTTTGGAGGAGAGATAAAAACATGAAGTTGGGTGGGTAGTGAAGTGGAGAGAATCTGGGAGGAGACAGGGAGGGAAACAAATGGAATCAAAATATAGCATATGAGATTTTTTTTAAAATAAAAAATAAAATGGAGAAACCATCAAGGAAGACATTGGCACATCTGATCACATGTACATGGACACACGCACAAAAACCTACAAAAAATATACAAACAAAATATAAAAAAGGTGGTGGAAAACCTTCAGTTGATGAGGCCTACTGGAAAGAACTTAGTGGAATACCCTTGAGCTACCTAGGAAAACAGTCTTAACGAGGCATCCTCTAGGACAGGTTGGGCCATGGGTGTGTCTGTAAGAAACTGCCTTGATTGTCTTAACTGATGTGGGAGCCCCAGTCTGAAAGTGGGTGGTGCTGTTCTCTGGGTTAGGGTACTACACTGTATGACTGTGTAGCTAGTGAGGTTTGGATGGAGCATTCCCACATTGTTGCTCCCTTTGTCTGTATGCATCTATACAGACAAAGACTATAACTTGGAATTGTGAGCTAAAATTCCCTTCTCTCCTAAGCTGCTTTTTTCTCAGGGTATTTTATAGCAGCAACAGAAATGACACTGGGAAAGACTCACTGGAACCTCCCTCAGTGCCTTCATGACTTATTCAAAACAATTTCTTTTAATTTAAAAATATTATGTGTATTTATACATGGGTATTCATATATGTAAAGGTACTCTCAAAGATGAGAAAAGGACACCAGATCCCCTGGGGTTGGGGTTATAGGCAGTTGTCAGTCACACAGTGTGGATCCTGGGGACTGAACTTGGGTCCTTTGCAAGATAGCAGTATGTCCTCTTAACTGCTGGACTCCGTGTGCTGGTTAGTCTTATGTCAACTTGATGTAAGTTAGAGTCATGTGGGAAGAGGGACTCTCAATTAGGAAAATGCCTCCATAGGACTGACTTATCGACAAGTCTGTCAGGGAATTTTTTTGACTAATAATTCATACAGGAAGACCCAGCCCACTGTGGGAGATGCTACCCTTGGTCAGGTGGCCCTGGGTTGTATAAGAAAACAGACTGAGCAATCCATGAGAAGGAAGACAGAAAGAAGTGCTCCTCTATAGCTTGTGAATCTAACCCTAATCCTAACCCTTGAGTTCCTGCCCTGACTTCACTTAATGAAACTATAAGCTGTACAGAGAAATATACTCTCTAAGTTGCTTTTGGTCATAGTGTTTTATCACTGAGCTAGAACTGAGACACTATCTCTCCAGTCCTTCTTGTTGATTTGTTTGTTTGTTTGTTCATTTGTTTGTTTTACTTATTGTCCTCTATGAAGAGAACAGACTTCCTCTGCCATGTTCTCTCCATGACATGCTGCCTTGCCATAGGCCCTAAAACACTAGCCTAGCTGACCTACAAAGCTTTGAGAAAAATTAACAATTCTTGCTTACAAGCTCAAAGACGAGTTGTTTTCTTAACTCTGTGACCACACTACCTTGAGGGGGTAGGAGTTTCTCCCCCTTGTGAGTTCAAGTTTTATATCATGGAGGGGAAGGCACGACTGAATAGTCTACTGGATTCATAGCTGGGCCAGGCCACTAATGACTTTTCTCTCCCAGTAGCTTGTGTTGCCACGAATGTTAGCCAGCAGAGAAGAGACTTTCAGTGTGGGTTCACCCTGATTTCTCTGTGTCCTGGTACATAGTTTCTTTCTGTTCTTGACATTGAGATATAGAAAAGGAGAAAACACCTCAGACTTCTACTTTTGAGTGGTTTCCCCAGGCATGTCTATATAGACTACAGTACCCACACTGAGCTATAGTTTAACTCTACGTCTCCTTCTAAGAAGTATATGCTGGTTCCTCCTTCCATTTCCCTACACTCCTTCCTCATCATTAGTAGCCATTATTCTACTCAGTGTCTGTGAAATCAAGTCTTTAGTTTCCACACATAATCCTGTATCACAAAAATAAGGTAGAGCCCCGGGCCAGCTTAGAGTTGCTTGATGGCAAGCCCAATTATCTGAGTTCAATCTTAAGAATTCATGTAAGGTAGGAGAGAACAGACTCTACAAAGCTGTCCTCTAACCTCTCCACAAGTGTCATGGCACAAAGGTACACCACTACATCTCCCTCTCTTTATATCCCATCTCTCTCAAACACATGTGGTTAAGACCACTTGTTGCTCTTGCACATGACTAGACCCAATTCCTAGCAATCACATGGTATCTCGCAACTGTCTGTAACTCCAGTACAAAGGGATCCAGTACACTTATGTATTGTACATACATATATACAAGCAAAACATTCAGATACTTAAGGCAAAAAGAATAAATCTGAGAAAAAATAAATAACAATGTGTACAGGGTGTTACAGGTTGTAGCTGTAACTCCCTGGTAGATTAAATACCTAACATACATAAGGCCCTAGATCAGTCCCTGGTACTAACAAAACAAAACATCATCCTTTCCCCTCCCCCAAAAAAACAAAAACAAAAACAAAACAAAACCTCAAGGTAGACAATGTATGAGGAATAACAGTTGAGGTTGTGCCCTGGTCTCCACACACGTGTAAACATGTGCAATCCCCCACAAATGAACCTGTGTACACAAAATTAAATGCATTAAAAATAACCGTTGACCAGGCCTGATGTTACAGGCTACAATCCCCAGTACTAGAAGAGCTGAAGCAGGAGAGTCATAAGTTCAAGGGCTGCCTGGGCTATAGGATGAGTTCAGCCCCAGTTAGGGCAGCTTCAGAGCCTATCTCAAAATTTAAAGACAAAATTAAAAGGAGGAATGTCATTGTAGTTTAGTGGTTATATGATTGCCTGGTATATATGAAGCCCTGGGTTTCACCCCAAGTACTGGTTAAGAAATAATAAGAAAAACAAGCTAATGAAAACTAGGTCTTTTACCATAAGAGAGGGAGTTAAGGAGTCAAAAGCTGGAGATCTCCATGGAATACAATGGAGTGTTAATACTAGTTATTAATTTTCAGCATGTCTAAGAGCACATCTGTATATGTGTATATTATGTTACAAACAAATCCTAAACTACATTTACTGTGTGTGTTAGTTTTCTATTGATTAAACACCATGTCCAAAACAAGAAAGAGTCTATTTGGAGCTTACAGTTTCAGCAGCTAAGAATTTACATCTCAAAGAGCAAGCAGGAAACAGAGATCTAACTCAAAACTGCTACAGGCTTTTGAAACCTCTTTTGAAACCTTTTGAAAGTCAGTTGCCAGTAACACTCCTTCTCCTACAAGGTCACACCTCCTAATCCCTCCCAACAGTTCCACAAAGCATTGAAAACATATGAGCCCGTGGGGGTGGGGGGCATTCTCATTCAAACCATGTATGTGTGTGTGTGTGTGTGTGTGTGTGTGTGTGTGTGTGTGTGTGTCTCAAACATGCATTCCCATGTCATAGCATTCATGTACTCAGAGGACAACTTGAAGGAGTCAGTTTTCTTCTACCAAGTGGGCCTGGTGTGGTACATACACTTACACACTTTTAATCTCAGTACTTGGGAGACAGAGACAGGTATATCTGTATGAGTTCCAGGCCGTCCAGGGTTACACAGTGAGAACTCATCTCAAATAAAGAAGCTGGCCACAGGTCACCATGATTGGTAGCAATTGCCTTCACCCACTGAGCTATCTTGCTCTGTTTTGACTTCATTGGATTTGGGGAGCCTGTGGAGCCTTTAAGGTGTGGATGACAGAAGTGGGACACTGGGTTCAAGCCTTGGGAGTTGTCACCCATCCTTGTTTCCATCCTCCTGTCTCTGCTTCTTGTCTCCTACTGTAATGTGCCAATGACTGTCAACACTGATGGAACTTCCCCTAGACATCTTTGCCTTGATGGACTGTGTCCTAAACCATGAGCTAAAATAAACCCCTTCTTAATATATGTCTTCCAGGCATTTGATCACAATCATGTGAAAGGTAACTAATGTGGCATAAATGTGTATTTATCACCATAAATATTTACATTTGTATGCATAAACATACAAGTGTGTTTATGGTGAGACTATATGAATGTGTATATGATTCTGTGTATGAGTGTATCTTTGCATGTGTGGGGAGTGGGGTATGAGTGTCTATATTTGAATATGTGCTCCCTGGTTGGTAGAACTGTGGGGAGTGATTGAAAGCGTGACCTTGGAGGAGGGGTGTTAATGGAGACTGGTTTTTAGGTTTCAAAGGCTCTAGCATAGTGGTTCTCAATCCTAATGCTGTGACACTTTAATATAGTTCCTTGTGTTGTGGCAACCCCCATAAAATTAGTTTCATTGCTACTGTTAGGAATTGTAATGTAAATATTTGTGTTTTCTGATGATCTTAGGTAACATCTATGAAGTGGGTAAAAAGCCTACAGGTTGAGAACCACTCACTGCTCTAGAAATTTTGAGTTAGATCCTTCTGTTTCCCCATGTGAGCTCTCAGTTACTGCCTGTCTGTGTGCACCTTTGTATGAATATATGTATGAGAATGTTTGTGTTCCCGTTTGCTTGATGACAGGATCTAAAGCCATGATACTCCAATACCAATGAATACCCTAATATACAGATCTGGGATTATGAGTTCTATTTGCTACTCAAAAGCACCCGACACTCTTGAGGAAACGGTTAATTCCCAAGGGGAGGGTAAGGGATAAAGCTAGGGCATCTAAGTGAGGCAGGAGAGAAAACAGATTAGCAAAATCAAAAACAATTAGGGGTATGTCAAAAAGGCTCAGAAGCAGACGTGACAAGCTTTTATTGGCCAAATCAAAGACAATTTAAAGCATTAAGGGAAAAAGAAGCATCAGCACAATGACCAAGTAAAATCCCCCCTTCCCTAAAATCAGTTAAAAGCCTATTGAGATTTGACAGAATCAACAGTTTCCAAAACCCTGGAAATGATCCAAAAGCTTACAATAATCCAAGTAAGCATTTTTTTAAAAACACTTCAAACCTCACAAAAACGCAAGCACTATGGAATTCTAAGTCGCCCCACTCCCAGTCTCTCTTCCTCATCTAAGAAGTAGATTCTTGAGAGTTTGTTTTGAGGTTCTAACAGAGGATGGAACACCGATCCTCCTCTATTCAGGGAAGGTCATTCTCTTGTATCCAACATGCAGCTTTGGGAGGGAGGCACATGGAATTGTTAGGGAGGAAGGGGATGCCTGCCTAGTCAGCCATTTCAGCTGAATCAACCCTGGCGATCAACGGAGTGACAGATGTCACAGCCAGATCACCCTCACATCCCAGAAGCAGCTTCTTAATTACTTACTTACTTAATTAATTAGACAAAGTGTCTCTACGTAGCTCAAGCTGGCCTAGAAATCACTGTGTAGATCAGGCTGGTCTGGAGCTCACAGAGCTTCATCTGCTTCTACCTTCCACACACAATGTCTACATATTTTAAAAATCTTTATGTGTGTATGTATGTATATATGATGTGTGAGTGCAGGTGTGCATGTACCGTGAGGTACACATGGAGGTTAGAAAACAGCCTTGAGTGTTGGTCCTTGCTGTCCACCTTAAGACCTTTTGTTTGCCATTGTGTGCCCCAGACCAGCTGTCTTCTGAGTTCCAGGGATTCTCCTGTCTCCACCTCTGATGTCACTGTGGCAGTACTGGAGAGTAACAGGTATGTGCTACCCTATCTGCCTCAGGCTGTATGCTTGTGTCACGAGGTTTTACCCACTAAGCCACCTATCTAGCCATAGGTCTTCAGTTTTTAATTTTTCATTCTATGTGTATGAATGTTTTGCCTACGTGTAAGTGCACCACATGTAGCAATTACCTCAAAGACAAGAAGGTAGATCTCCTGGAACTATGGTTATAGATGGCTGTGAATAGACATATAGGTGCTGGGAACTGAACACAGGTTTTCCACAAGAGCAGCAAGTACTTTTAACCAATGAACCATTCTCTCCAGCCTCTTAATTTTATTTTTGGATTATGTGTATACATGCATGAGTGTGGTATCCACAGAGGCCAGAAGAGGACATTGGATTCTCTAGGGCTGGTGGTTGTAAGCTGCCCAACATGGGTACACTGGGAGCCAAACTCAGGTTCTCTGGAAGAGCAACAAGCACTCCTATAGCTGAGCCATCTCTCCAGCCCCCTTACACATTTTTTTTTCTGAAACAGGTTGTCTCTGTGTAGTCCTGGCTGTCCTGGAACTCACTCTGTAGACCAGGCTGGCCTTGAACTCAGAGATCTGCCTGCCTCTGCCTCCCAAGTGCTGGCATTAAAGATGTGCACCACCACTGCCCAGCTCCTCCTTACACATTTTTAATTAACATGTATTAATTGTACATATCAATAGGGTTCAATATTTCCTTGTATACATACAGTGTGCACTGATAATATCCAGCCTTCCTTTTCCCCACTCTCATCTATTCCAGTCTATATTAGGCACTATTCTATTTTCAAGTCATTTTTCTCTTTCCCACTTTGTGTGTGTGTGTCTGTGTGTGTGTGTCTGTGTGTGTGTGTCTGTGTGTCTGTGTCTATGTCTGTATCTGTGTGTCTGTGTGTGTAGGTCTGAGGTTGTTAGGAATCATCCTCTATCATTCCTCTAATTTACTCATTGAGTCAGGGTCTCCAGTCAAACACAGAGCTCAATGATATGGTGAGCTATCCAGCCTGCCCTGAGGATTTCTTAGCTTTACCTTTCAAGGCTGGAATTACAGGCAAGTTGCCAAGCTCATTGATGATCTGAACTCCAGCCTTCTGCAGCAAGCTTTTTAACCAATGAACCATCTTCCCACGCTCTTGAGTCTGTTTTTTAGATTTTACAAGTCAGAAAGAAACGTGGCACTTGTCTTTCCATGTCTGATTAATTTCCCTTAACACAATGTCTCATTACTCCATTTTTCTGCTTGTAACAGGATTTTCATACACACACACACACACACACACACACACAGGCATGCACATATGCAGTACATTTTCTTTATCCATCCTTCTCTTGATGCATACCTAGGATGATCCCATGCAATGGCTATCATGAACAGCACCACAATAAATACAGGTATGCAGTATATGTCTTTGGTACACATCCTTTCTAGTCACAGATTGGAAATGGAAAAACATAAGAATGAAATACCCCTAGGGATTCTGAAAAGTTCTGACACATTCTTGACTGTATTGGGAATTACAAACTCTCATCTCTGGCTGATTGTGAGGCACTGCACCAACAGGGAGTAATAAAGAGTTGTGGTATCAGGTAGAGCCTTAAAGAAGGTATGCCCCAAAAGATAAAGAGAGCCCTTGGCAAAGAATAGGAGACTTTGCCATCGAACATGTTATACAACTTCTCCTGAGGAGATGTAAACAAAATTCTTTTCATCCCAGATAAGGCACTAGAGAAATTATTCTACCTAAGACTAGCTTAGTGAACATTGAGTTTATTGGGGTTACTTTTTTCCATTAATTAATTTATTTACCTTACATCCTAATCACAACCCTTTTGTCTTAGCACCCCACTTCACATGCTCCTTCCCCATCATTCCTCCCCTTTACCTCTGAGCCCCTCTGAGTACCAACCCATCCTGGCACCTCAAGTCAATGCAGGACTAGGCACATCCTCTCCCACTGAGGACAGACAAAGCAGCCCAGTTAGGGGAACAGGTCCACAGTCAGACAACAGAGTCAGGGTAATCCCCGACTCCAGTTGTTGTACGACCCATATGATGACCAAACTGCACATCTGCTACATATGTGGGGGGCTAAGTCCAGCACTTGTATGCTCTTTGGTTGGTGGTTCAGTCTCTGGGAGCCCCCAGGGGTCCAGGTTAGACTCTGTTGGTTTTCTTGTGGACTCCCTATCACCTCTGAATTCCTCAATCCTTCCCCCAACTCTTCCACAAGACTTCTCAAACTCAGTCTAATGTTTGGCTGTGGATTTTGCAGATCTCTGCATCTATTTCAGTCAACTGTTGGGTGGAGTCTCTTAGAGGACAGTTATGCTAGACTCCTGTCTATGAATCCAAGCTGACTGATATAAACACAGCCTGAGGCACCAAGGTAGTCGAAGGAGGAAGGCAGGCTTGTGTTATATCCCTATTGATCCTCTGAGGACAGCTCGACAGCTCAGCACATTTCCACCCCAAAACTGGCAGGGGTTGCTACTGCATTCATTTATGCCCATGTTAGACAGGGGCCTTGTGAATCCAGGCCAGCGGTCTTCACATGATGCATCATTGTGACAAAGCTTTGACCAATGAAGAGGCATCAAAATCTCGCAGTGTGTCCCTGTGAGTCCACCATCCATGCAGACACAGTGATTGTTTTTTTCTCAATTCACACATAGACTTCCATGGAGACAAGGCTCACTGCCCCATTCATCAGAGTTGAGTTCACAGTGAATCCAGGTGCACATTCACAGAAGTAGGTAAGAGCTTCCTCACACATGGTACCATGTGGACCTGGCTGGGATCCACATTCATCAATTTCCAACTCACAGCTCACAGCAGAATACTCTTCAGGACAGATACACGTGCATCTTCCTGTCTCGTTGAGGCATACAGTCTCATTCAAGCAGGGATCAGAAGCACATTCATCAGCTTCCAAGTCAAGATGCCTGCCTTGGTATCCAGGCACACAGAAGCAGGAGTAACCATTGATTTCATCCTGTGACAACAACTGGAAGCACACTTATTGGGATCTGTCCACTGTGGCAATTAGCAACTCAAATGCCTTATAAACACAGCCATAAAACAATCTCCTCTGCAAAATTCTTCAGTTGAGGTTCCATCTTCCCTAGAGTTGTGTCATGTGGGCAAGTGATGCTAACTCTAACAAGAGGAATGAATGAGGAGTTATTTACAGGACTGTCAGTAACCCAAGTGTACATTTATCACTGAAAAGACCATCCTCATATAGATATGACACATAAAAGCAGCATTCCCGGAGCTCCAGGCACAATTTCCAGGCATCTGGCCTCACAGTGAGTCTCCTCTTCATAGCAACTATTGCTTCTTATGCAACCCTTGTGAATCTGGTAAGTTTCAGGAGCTTTCTGAGACTTATGAGTTTTGTTTACATACTGAGTCTTGATGAGGCCCCCTCCAGCAGAGAATGTTGCAATTCAGAGGAAAGTGCTACACAATAGAACTCAAGGAAATCCTTGCCCAACCATGAGCTGAGCACTAAGACTTGAGTGATTCTACTTGGCATGGACATTAAACAAGAAACTGTAGCAAAATAGTGGCAGTAATACTCTGGAGAGGAGAGACCATTTGATTTCCATAATTACTATAATTTATTGTTTGAAATGTCCAGGAAAATTTGACATATATAAAGGAACAAATATTATTCATATACAGGAAATTTTACATAGCAAATTTCTTTGAGAGACCTCAGATGTAAGACTTACAAGCTGTCTTAGTCACTGCTATATTGCTGTGAAGAGACACCATGACTGAAGGGACTTTAGCAAGCTCAAGGGTGGCAAACATGGCTCTGGTAGACTTTCCCTTGGTAAAAAAAACAAAAAACAAAAAACAAAACCATTAGATTACATTTCTAAAGCTAGCCACCGAGGTCTATTCCCTTATTTGGCCACATCCCCTTCCTGAGGCTATCTACCAAGGTTTAGTTATCAAAGTATTGAAGTGCAGCAATCAGAAACTCCCTTTGGTTCACCTAATTAACATTGCCAATTAAAATTAAACACCTCATCCTATCACAGGTTTCTCATTTTACCTTTATAAACCTCCAGTTTTCTATGGGCCAAGTCTGTCTTCTCTCTATCCAGAGGCAGCCCTTTGTCCCCAAGGACAAATTACTCCTTTTCCCTCTCCCGGTTCCTTTCCCCTTCTCTCTTATCCTCTAGCTCCTGTCTTTATCTCTTATTTCCTGCCCTCTGTCCCTCTGGAACAAATGAATCTCCTTTGTGCTGAAAACTTGGTCTTGAGAGTCCTGAGCCAATACTGGTCCTTTCAATGACCAAGGTAACCCTTAGAAAAGAAAGCATTTAATTGTAGGATTGTTTACACTTCAGAAAGTTAAGTCTATCAAAGCAGGAGCATGAAAGCATGCATAATGCTGGAGCAGTAGCCAGGAGCTACATCCTGATATACAGACAAAGAGGGACACTGGGCCTGGTGTAGGCCTTTGAAATCTCAAAGCACACCCTCCCCCAACCCCGACCTCCCAGTGACACACCTCAGCCAATAAGGCCACACTGCTTAAATCTTTCCAAATGAGTTTCCAAATGGGATCTAAGCATGCTAATACATGAACCTATGGGAGCCATTATCATTCAAAGCACCACACTAGCCAACTTTGAATCAGCTATTTTAATGCTAAAGAACTAACAGAAATCGTTATCTAGCAATTAAGGAAAAATATAAGGAGACTGTACCATCACAGAGAAATTATCAGCAGAGAGGTGTGGAGACTAATTTTAATCGTCAGTTTGATTCAATTATTGATGAAGCAAACTTCTCAGGTGTCTGTGTGGGCATTTCCAAAGAAGAGAAGATCCACCTGAAATGTAGGTGGCACCATCCTGTGGAATGAAAAGGAGAGGAACAAGCCACCTGAAATTCAGCACTCATCTCTCTCTTTTTGGTCTGCATAATCCATCTTACATTCAGTCCTTAAATTGTTTATGTATTGAGTTCAGCGAGGAGCTGACTCTTGGAGTGGTTCCAGTTCAGGCTCTCAGTTCAGAATCAAGCAGGTTTGTAGCAAGTGTCCTTCAAGGCCCTTTGTCAGAGGATGACACTGTGACAGAGAAAAGAACGGAAAACAGTCTGAGTAAAAACTCATTGTCCTTGAGAAGAGCTGGAGGTCGTTTGTCCATGGTATAAAAGTGCCTGTTGGGAGAGAAGCCAGAAATGAAGATAGAGCTCAGGTGGGGACTCCAGCTACCTTCCTCATCCTCCCCAGTCTGGGGGGTGAGCTTTCGTTTGTAAGGCCCCAGTTTGATGACATAATTTGTATCTTTCCCTTTTTGTTCTTTTACTTAGAAACTTCACCCAAGGGGACACAGCCTCTGCCCAGAATGCTCTTGATTAGGAATTATGTCAGTATGTCAGTATTATGGGTCTGGGGTCATTCAGATATTCACTAATCTGACCATTAATAAATTTTAACAAGGGGAGGCTTAAAATTCTGTTATAAATTCATATCCTGACACCAGGTTTATCCCTGCCCTGGACTCAGAATTCCTAATTACAGCATCTGCCTCAGTCAAGAGTTTATAAAGGGAAAGAACACAAAGTTACTACAATTTGTTCTCCTTCGGGCAGAATGTCCTCAGTGCAAATCAAGCTTGTTTGCAGAAGCAGAAACTGTGGGGGGGGGGAACCCTTAACAGAGGTTAACATTTGGAGGTCTAATTTTGCTTTATAGTTCTCTTAAGCACAGAGATTTTAAACTTTTAAACATGAAGTTATCCATCAATATAACATTAGACTTGAGTTATACCCTGGGTCAAACCCTTGACTCTGTGGTGGGTACCTGTTCATACTGGGAACTTAATTATCATTAGCTTATCAGTTGCTACCAAGAATTTACGTATCTGGTTGAAGCATCAATGATGCAGGGGCCAAATGTCATCAACAGGAGTAGAAGAGCTGACTACAGTACTACAACGACTGTTGGTCAAGTTACTACTAGCCTGGAAGACCCAGAGGAAAAAAATTGGAGCCATTTATTTCCTCCTCATAGGGTGTTTTCCCTCTTTGTTAGGCATTTTTGAATTTGACCAAATTATCCCTGATAATTGAGTGGTGTGCATAGAAGCAGCAAGCTTCCCCAAGATTATACAGTAACCTCCTTGTTCTATATGAAGCAGATCAAACACCCTACCGTGTTGTAAAGACTACCTCAGCTAATGACTCAACCTCTTCTAATTTTGCAATAGGCTTTTCTAACCCAAATAAAGCCTGGGCTATTTGATGTCCTAAGTTTTTGCAGTTGACATCAGCCATTGCTGTGCCTGTTGCCCCGAGAGTACTTCCAGCTGTTCCTAATCCTGAACTTACTGTGAGGAGTATAAAGAAAGAAACTGCATATTTCTCTGTGCCCCAGGGAGTTGGAAAGATTTAGAAATACAAGTGTTCTCTCCCTGCAAGATTGTCATATACAAACTTCCTGGGAAACAGAAATGCTAAGATGCAAAATTTTGGGATTTGATGCACATACCAAAGAGCTAGGCAGGGATGCAAGTTATCATCACACACAAGCCGGTTTCAACCAGAAGGTGAAGGAAGGAATTTCCATCTGATGAAGTGGCAGTGAGGAGCTATGAGACATTTATGGCAGGTTCGTATTTACTCTTAAATGAGATTCAAAGGCAAAAACAACCCAGAAAATAAAATGCACCTGAGGTAAAAGGCCATTGGTCTTTTTTCCTGGAGCCTCTCTCACAGTTCCCCAAGGCATTGTTCACCATGCGCCATTCTTTTGATGGTGTTCTGACAGGGATAGTCAGGATAACAAGGTATGGAACCTTCCAGCCGGGTCCCAGTTTCCTTTAGACCTAACATTCTAGTCTTTTGTTGAAGATAAGGGGTGATGTAATCTCTTCTATAACTGCTTCTCAACTGAAATTGGGACATCGTTGTCAGGGCCAATGAAGGCTAGAATGCTAGTCAAAGACCAAGGGTCGGGGTGGGGGGCAGGCCGGGGGCAAGAGGCATTCGTCAGAAACATCTGGTTCGCTGATTCACCTGAACAGATAGGGGGCAATCACACTAGCTAAATTGGTATATCAGTTTTCAGCAAGTTCAAGGTTCAAGGCCATTTGCAACAGTTTGTATCCAAGGCTGATTCATGGATGGTGTCTGTAAGCTGAGTGGAGATCTGCTGGGACAGATACAGACTAGAGACAGAAGTTTAGGACCTTTAAGGAAAATCTCACGTTTATAACTTCCCCTTCAGGAATAAGCAATGGGTAGAGAAATTTAGGTTGTTGATTGGCAGGCATATTTATCTGGAGTCTCTTTGACTTATGACAAGTGAAGCCAAGCTTACATTAATTTAAAGTTTACCCAAAAAAAGAGATAAAAGGTTCAGATATACTAGCACTACCACTGTTTACAATCATAGCAAAAACTTTGGGAACCCCTAAAAAATGATTTTGAGTTAAAAGCATTAACAGATTTTCCTCAGTTCAGAGGATTGAAATATATCAATGAATAGATTGAACAGAAATTTTTTAGCACAATGAGAAATACCTTTTACTCTATACTTAGAAAACAAAGAAAAATTTAAAATTTGCATTTGTGACTATAATAGTAGTAATAATAGTGAGTATAATAGTATTTGTGAGTATAATTAGTAGTAGTACTTTACCAGAACCAGATTAAAAGCTTATCAGAACTCCATTGATTAATATGGTAAAACTCTGAACCTTTGAAGTCTTAACATCATATATCATCTTTTATTATTATTAAAATTATTTTTCTCCAGTCCTTACAACTTACATAAACCTCAAGCCATTTTCCACTCATTTGCAATGAGACACAAGTAATAGGTTACTGAGAGCAGTTATTGCAAAGTAAATTCTTTTAAATAGAGAAATAGCAAACGTTATGTTGAAACATGTTTTGTGAGTTCACTTTTCTCACCAGGAAACACAATAGCTCTAGAAAGAGCAAAGTGTGATTTTCACATATGAAATACATTGCTACTAAACTGAAAAACCTCCAGTTAACCATCAACATTATCAGAGATCTGAGAAGGATAAATTTGAGCAGGAAGTATGAACCAAATGGCCTCTGTATCAGTAAATAACTGAAACATACCAGCCTCCTGGGAAGTTACCATAGGCTCCTCCTCAACAATCTCTACAATCTGCATGAAAGTAGAGTGGCTTCAGTCTCCAGCAGCCACACAGGGAAGATTAATTCTCCACTGCCTCACAGGGCAGCATCGACCCTCAGCTGCCAGACCCACAAGATCCGAGAGACTTTCCTGTGAATAAGAAAGTTCAGAGGTTGGCCTAGCTTCGTAAAGCAAAGAGAGGCAGTCAATTCTCCAGTGCTCTGCTTGTCCATGGTCTCAGCAGGGTCCTGGTGGCAGGCAAACATAGGGCAGTTCTCCCAGTGGTTAGCATTGCCACAATCCAGGTGGAGTCATCTTCTTTGGAGGAGACCTTAGGGCTGCCTCTAGGAGCTGGCATTTTTGTCTAATACTGGAAACCTTTTTCACTAATTACTTTAAATGCTATTTATATTCAGCAGATCTCTGAAAAGTTTTTGAAGGCTATCTATTAAGTACATCTGCCTTTAAATAAACTTTACTTGATTTTAGTTACTTGTTTTTGGCTTAACCATGGAAACGTATGCAGAAGGATAAATACAGCTCTCCTTGTCAATGAATTACATTTGTTCTTAGACTACAAGCAGAGTTCTGAGCATGTCAAAGAATTTGATCATTTATAAGGTAACTGGCTATTAACTGGCATGCCCTAATTATAGCCTTTATTTAAAAAAAAAAACTACAATACTTGAATTGAGGCTCTTTTAACACTGAAATAAAAGTTCAAATTATAAGTGCAGCCCATAGGGACACTATGAATCAGTTTCTTGTAAGACTCAGTTTGCCCAAGTAACTAAAGTTTAACAAAGATAGTAAGGACAAAGAGACCAGATATACATTTTCAAGTCAGTTCCTGTTAGCCTTAAGTAAGGAGAAATATTCTACAGGCTCGTGCCAAATACCTAAGCCATCGTCTTGCTGCATCAGAAGATAGGAACATCTCTGTTTTTGATGCTCATATCCATGTCTCTAACTCCTTAGCTTTTCATCTTCTTTCCTGTACTTTTAATTTTTTTATCACTGTTTCTTGAGCCTCTGTTATTCTTTATCTAGAATAATAAAGCCTTCTGTCATCCTACTCTGTCTAACACTCTTGTCATATCTTGTCTCATGACATCAAACTTCTACTTCTTTTAAGTCATATTTTTAACAGAAGATCCAACCAGGGATACCAGTCCCTAATAGTGACTGTCAGATTGGCATCAAAAGAGGCAAATAGCCCTAAGCCTGGGCGTGACCGAGGCTGATCTTTTTTTGAGACAGCTTCCTTTCTGAAGCTTTCCTACTTGGTTCTGATTCTGGCAACATTTTCAGTCCTTGAGTAAATATGGCTCATGTGTTTGAATACTTGACCCATAGGAAGTGGTACTGTTAAGAGGTGTGGCCTTGTTGGAGGAAGTGCATCACTAAGGGGAGGACTTTGAAGAGTAGTATGCTCGAGTTATGCAGTGTGGCAGACAGCCTCTTCCCGCTGCCTGCCAATCCAGATATAGAACTCTCAGCTGCTTCTCTAGGACCCTGTCTGCATGCACACCACCATGCTTCCTGCTGTGATGATAATGGACTGAACCTCTGAAACAATAAACCAGCCCCAATTATATGTTTTCTTTTATAAGAGTTACCATGTCTCTTCGCAGCAATAGAAATCCTAAGTAGCACTGGGTGGTGGTGCATGCCTTTAATCCCTGCAGTTGGTAGATAGAAGCAAGCAGATCTATGAGTTCCAAGCCAGCCTAGTCTACAGAATGAGTTTCAGAACAGCCAGGGCTATACAGAGAAATCTTCTCTTGAAAAACAAAACAGAAGGAAAGGAAGAAAGGAAAGAAGGAAGGAAGGAAGGAAGGAAGGAAGGAAGGAAGGAAGGAAAAGGAATCCTAAGACACCCTTTTAAATGGATTTCTTAGGTCTAGTCATCTGGGTCCTAAGCTGGCATATTATTTTTTATCACATATGTGATAGCCCTCTAAAAATAGAATTGGCAAAATTACTAGAAGAAATTTTGCATACATCAAACCACTGATACATGTAGAGTCAATGCATTTTGAGAAAATTCATGGACAAAGATTTTGGTTTAACCTACATTATTCTGAGATAAAGCTGACATACAGAAGATCTGCTATTTAGCCATATTTTAAAAACAGTAAATAGTTATTGAACACAGTAAACAAAAATCTCATCTACGAAGCCTTGATCGAGGAATAAAAAGTAGAACATTTTTAATTATAGCTTTTTCAGTGTTGGATTTTGGGGGGTTGTTTTTTGTTTCTCTTTGTTTGGTTTTTTGTTTTGTTTTGTTTGTTTGCTTGCTTTATTGGGTTGTTTGTTTTTATTTGGTTGGTTGGTTGGTTGATTGATTGGTTGGTTGGTTACTCAGGCATTATATCAATGAAAATTATAGAAGTAGAAGAGAAATTTTCCTATATTCTCTATCTGTAAAGCTTTTGTTTAAAAAATAAACTTTTATTGATTCTTTGTGAATTTCACATCATGCACCTCAATCCCACTCATCTACCCATCCCTCCATATCTGCCCTCTGCCCTTGCAACCTCCCTTACAAAAGAATATAAGAAATACAAATAAATAAGTAGATAAAAGCATCTTGCTGTGGAAATTGTCACAGTGTGTCACACAGTATACCCTTTGCCCAAACAGCTTTAATTGCAAATGTTTATTGCAATGAGTCATTGGTCTGGTTCTGGGCCTCTGGCTTCTGCTACACTACACTGGATCTTCACCCAGACTCCTCTTGGATATCCTGTTTTTGCCCTGTGTCATGGAGATCCTGCAGCTTTGGTTCTGCAGGACTGTCCTCTTCATGTACTTCAGCAGATCATAGATGATGTAGATGTTGGCATGGGCTGACTCACAACCTTGGATCTGAGCCTGGGTGATAGCTGAGTCGGCCAGACCACCAGCTCTCCTGCTTAGCCCAGGTAAGGGGCAGGGACAGCACTCCTGCCTACTGCAGCTGGCAAATGACATGACTGACTCTCCCTCACTCACACCATTGGATCCAGCTCTGCCACACCCATGCCAACAGGGCCATCTCTCCGGCACTGCTCTGGTGAGGGACAGGGACAGGTCACCACAGTGGCACAGCCCATAAGAGAATGGGCCAGTGTCCCACTCTCATTCCCTCAAAGCCAGCTCTCCCTTGCCTATGCCATCAAGGCCAGCTCTAGAACTGCCTAGATGAGGTGCAGGGCCCACTCTCCCAAGTGCTACAGCCATCGAGGGGCAGGATCTGCTCTCCTGCTGTCACACCCTCGAGGCCAACTATCCCATGCTGTGCAGGTGAGAAGTGAGGCCATCTTTCCTGGGCCCATGCCCTCTGGGCTGATTCATCCACACCCCCACCACCTAGTAGAGCTCTACTTTGCTGCCTACGCTCTCCAGAGTGCTGAAGCTGGCGAGGGGTGGACCCAGCTCTCCTGCTAGCCTACCCTTGGGGCCTGCTCTCCCATGCTGCCTAGGTGAGGGGTAGGACCAGTTCTGCCATAGCCAGTGAGATGTGGGACCAGTACTGCACAGCTCTGAAACATCAACATGGCCCCAGGCAGCAGCCCAGACCAGGAACTTCCACATGGCCTTTGGTGGTAACGTGAGTCACAGAAATCGACACAGACCCTGAAAAGGGTCCTGGTGGCAGCATGCTACAGGACATCATGGTGGCCTGATATAGACCTATGGAGACTCTGTAATTGCTGCTTCCGTCTCCATGAGCCCCTATGAGCCACGCTTAGTTTATTCTGGGAGATGTGTTCTCCAGGTGACCTTGATGGCTCTGGCTCCTACAATCCTTCCTCTTCCTCTTCTGCACAGTCTCCCAATCTCTGCTTAATGTTTAACCGTGGATCTCTGTATTTGTTCCCATCAGCTGCTTGGGGAAGTCTCTCTAGTGATGGTTTGGCTAGGCACTGATCCTGCGAGTATAGGAGAATATCTTTAGGAATCTAACTTCTTTGTCAGTCATGTTGAGTTCTACTTTAGGTCTCTGAGCTTTCCAGCTTCCAGATCTGGGCTATCTAGGCAGTGTTGGGCATGGGTTACTTTTCATGGTGTGGGCCAGTGGTAGTTAAACCAGTCATTGGTTGGGCACTCCTACAAACCCCACCATTGCTCCAGAGTATCTTATAGGCAGGGCTGGCTGTGGATAATAAATTTTGTGGTTGGGTTGGTGTTCCAGTTCGATCACTGGGAGCCTAGCCTGGTTATAGAAAATAACTAGTTCAGGCTCCATATGTTTCATTACTAGCAGTCCTCATAGGTTTCTGGAAGCTTTCACTGCACTGGGTTTCCATATTGCTCCCTAAATGTCCACCTATTTCTCCTCTCATACAAATCATCTCTCCCTATACTCTCCCTCCATTCCTTCTTTCTGCTTCTGAACTGTCCTGTTCCTATCTCCATCTGCCCCCAGCCCAGCCACAAAATCTATTCTATTTCCCCTTTCCAGGGGATTCATGTGCTCCTCCAAGAATTCTTTTATTTACCTAACTTCTCTGTATCTGTGTATTGGAGTGTGATTATCCTTTACTTAGCAGCTAATATCAACTTATAAGTGAATATATATCATGTTTGTCTTTCTGGGTCTGGGTTACCTCACTCAGGATGACTTTTTTCTAGTTATATTCATTTGCCTGAAAATTTTATGATGTTAATTTTTCTAACATCTGAGTAATATTCCATTGTGCAAATGTACCGTGTTTTCCTTACCCATTCTTTGCTTGAGGGGCATCAAGTTGTTTCCAGTTTCTGGCTACTATGAATATAGCTGCTATGAACATAGTCGAGCAAGTGGTAGGATGAAGATGCCCAAGAGTGGTATAGCTGAATCTTGAGGTAGCTCAATTCCCAATTTTCTAAGGAATCACCATATTGATTTCCATAGTGGATATACAAGTTTGTACTCCCTTGCTCCACATCTTCTCCAGCATGAGCTGCCATTTGTGTTGTTGATCTTAGCCATTATGATGACCTGTGTAAAATGGAATCTCAAATTAGTTTTAATTTGCATTTCCCTGATAGTTAAGGGTGTTGAATATTGCTTTAATTGTTTCTCTTCCATTTCAGACTCCTCTAAGGAGAACTCTCTGTTAAAATCTGTACCTCATTTTTAAAATGGATTGTTTGGTTTGTTGATATCTAGTTTCTTGAGTTATTTAAATATTTTGGATATTAGCCCTCTATCAAATGTAGAGTTGATGAAATTCTTTTTCCATTCTGTAGGCTACTGGTCTGTACAATTAAAGGTTTCCTTAACCTTACAAAAGCTTTTCGGTTCCATTTATTAATTGACAATCTTAGTGCCTGAACTATTTGTGTTCTGCTCAGGAAATTGTCTCCTATGCCAATGCATGTCAATGACTGACTTTGGCATCCATGTGGTAGGTATACTGAGGCAGGCAGCCATTGGAGGTCAGTACTTAGAGCCGCTGGCCGGGGTGAATCCAGATACCGACAGGGGCTGCTACCAAGGGCAGCCAGCAACTAGAGAAGTTACTCGGCAGACATTTCTCTGAGGGAACAAAGCTTAATTTACTGGAGCTCGAACTCTCTATGGCCAGTGGAAAAACTATGAACTCTTTTAAGTACTTGGGGCCATCAAGAAACAGAAGGAGAGAGAGAAAATGTACACACACACACACACACACACACACACACACACACACACACATAGTTGATAGATGGGAGAAACAATGGTCCAGCCACACCATACCATTCTTTATTCTTTCTTCCATAGCTTATATACCCCAGCAAAATCTTTCAAGCAACTATAATGTGACTATATTTTAGTTTTCTTCTAGTGAATGATTACGAAAAAACAATGTGTTTTCCAATACCTTTACAAGAAATAACATTATGTAGTAAAGGTAAAGAAAACAAATTATTCTCAAAAGCCCACATACATTCATAACCAAGGAACTTGTTATATATTAACAAAATGTAAGCCAAGATAGTTTTTCTCAGTCAGTTTCTCTTACTATCAGGCAGCAATTTGCAGTTACACAGAAAGAAGTAATTATCTTATTATTAATCTTTAAAACTAATCTTGTAAAAAATCTTAAAATAATCACAGATCTAAACTTTAAAATAAAAATCAGTCATATCTACTTTAAATCCTCAAAATGGGTATCTACTCATCAATTATGGTTATCCCAAAATATTTTATATTGTTTGCAACTATTGTGAAGGGTATTGTTTCTGTGATTTCTTTCTCATTTTTGTTTGGCATTTATATATAGATGGGCTAGAGATATTTTCTGGTTAATCTTGTATCCAGCCACATCACTGAAAGTGTTTATCAGTTGTAGGAGTTCCCTGGTAGAATTTTTGGGTGAGTTATTTACAATATCATATCACCTGGAACTAGCAATACTTCTGTGTTTTCATTCTTTCCTTTCCAATCTGTATCCCCTTGATCTCCTTCAGCTGTCTCATTGCTCTAGTTAGAACTTTAAGTACTATATTGAATAGATATGGAGAGAGTGAACAGCCTTGTCCTGTCCCTGATTTTAGTGGAGTTGCTTTGAGTTTCTCTCCATTTCACTTGTTTATAGGTTTGCTATAAATTGCATTTATTATATTTAGTTATGTCCTTTGAGTCCCTATTCTCTCCAAGACCTTTACCATAAAGGGGTGTTGGATTTTGTCAAAAGCTTTTTGGTATCTGATAAGGTTATCTATCTTTTCCTTTCAGTTTGTTTATGTAGTGGATTGCATTGACTGATTTTCATATGTTGAACCATCCTTACATCTCTGGGATAAAGCCTACTTGATCATGGTGGATGGTCTTTTTGAGGTGTTCTTGAATTCCGTTTGCAGGCCAGGGCTTTGATGAAGTTCAGGCAGAGTGGGGAATCCCTTCTTCTAGGACACAGGGAAAGAGAAAGGTTTCATATAGGCAAATTATCTATTCTTCCTGGGTGTCAATGGGGAATGAGGGAACTTTGGGGGAGGAATGTGATATTCTGAGGATGTTGGGGAAGAGGGGCACATTCAGTTAGGATGTACTCAATAAACAGTTGGAGGAGACAGCCTCTTGATATCTTGGGAGTCTGACAACTTGAACCTGTAGCTCAGGTCTGTAGGGCTTTTTCTTGATTGCTGATTGATGTGGGAGGACCCAGGCTGTTGTGGGTGGAAATGGCCCACAGGTATATAAGAAAAAGTAGGATGAGCAAGCCATGAGAGCAACCTAGTAAGCAGCACTTTTCACAGTTTCTTCTTCAGGTTCTTATTAATCCCTGCCCTACTTCCCTGGGTAATGAACTCCAAGCTGTAAACTGAAATAAACCCTTTCCTCCCCAAGTTGCCTTGAACCATGGTGCTTTATCACGGCAATTAAACCCTAAAACAAGGTATATGATTTATTAGAGTATTAAGCACACATTACTCTTTCAAATGACATCTAGAACCCTTCCCCAAAGTACCAAACACAATCTCAAATCCTATCCAAAGTCCTTCCTACCACATTTCTATTAAGATGTCCCACTCACCTCTGCCATGTACATGCCCTCCCTGAAATGAGTCAGAAACTGGAAATTTTTTCAACCATAGGTGTGTGTTCCTCTTAGTTAAAATTATGGATACAGAAAAATGTGGTTCATTTACACAATGGAATACTACTCAGCTATTAACGAGGACATCATGAGTTTTGCAGGCAAATGGATGGAACTAGAAAATATCATCCCGAGTGAGGTAACTCAGACCCAAAAGGATATGCATGTATGTACTCACTAAGTGGATATTGGCCAAAAAAAGTACAGAATACCCAGGACACAACCCACAGGACTCAAAAAGGTTAGCAAGCCGAAGGACCCAAGTGAGGACGCTTCTATCCCACTTGGGAGGGAGAAGAAATCAGTCACAGGGGGCAGAGGGAAGAAGGGATCTGGGTGGGAAGGGGTACAGGTAGGGGAAGGGGTAACATGATTAGGTATGGGAGGGCAAAAACACAACTGGCCTGCAGAAAGAATAGAAACAGGCAACCTTGGGAGGTAGGAGGTGGGGTACCCTCTAGAATGTACTAAAGACCTGGGAGATGAGAGAACTCAAAGGAAGGGACTTTAGATGAAGTGTTCTACAGGGGAGGGGGAACTTGTAGAGTCCACCTCCAGCAGAAAGACAGGGCATAAAGTAGAGGGATAGGGTTGCCATCCCACAGTCAAAAGTTCTGACCTAGAATTGTTCCTGTCTGAAGGAACGGTAGTGGCAAAAATGGAGAAGAGCAAGAGAGAAAGGATAGAGAGACCCAAAGTGGGATCCCGCTCGAGGGGAGACCTGGAGTCCTGACACTGTTACTGACGCTGTGGTGTGCTTGCAGACAGGAGCCTAGCATGGCTACCCTCTGAGAAACCCAACAAGCAGCTGAAAGAGTCAGATGCAGATACTAGCACCCAACCCATGGACAGAAGCCAGGGACCCCTGGGGAAAAGTTGGAAGAAGCTGAGGAGGAGAGTGGCCCTATAGGAAGTCCAGCAGTCTCAGCTGACCTGGACCCCAAGATCTCTCAGACACTGAGCCACCAACCAGTCAGCATGCACCAGCTGATAGGAGGCCCCGACACGTGGTCTGGTCTCAGTGAAAGAAAGTGCACCTAACCCTCGAGAGACTTGAGGCACTAGGAAGTAGAGAGGCTTGGTGGGGTGAGGGTGGGGTGGGGACATCCTCTTGGAGTGGGGGGCAGGGGCAGGGAGGAGGTATGGGATAGGGAGCAGTTGGGGGATAGACTGGGAGGGGGATGAAGTCTGGACTGTAAAAAAAGGATTGAAGAATTTTTAAAAATTATTTATTTATGTGTGCAAGCGTGCATGTGTGTGTGTGTGTGTGTGTGTGTGTGTGTGTGTGTGTGTGTGTGTGTATACCTATAAGGATCAGAAGAAGCTTGGAGCTGAAGTCACATGTGGTTGTGAGTCACCCAATGTGGGTGCAGGAAACCAAACGTGTTTCCTTTGGAAGAGCAGCAATTGCCGTAACAAGCCATCTCTCTAGCTCCTATCTGATTAAATTTTATTACATTTACAGATTAATCGTGTGTGCATTCATATGTGTGTGTGTGTGTGTGTGTGCGTGCGCACCCGCGCGCATAGGTCAGAGGACAACTTAGGGAAGGCAGTTCTCTTCTTTCACCATGCAGGTCTGGAGATCAACTCAAGTTGTCCAGCTTAATGGCAATCCTCAATGAGCCATCTTGATGGCATCCTAACATTGGCTCCTTTAATCACTGATAGAATAAAATCCATTGACACTGGGATATTCACACTGTCACACAAACAGCAGCTATCTAATTGCAGAATCTTTGTCATCATCCAAAAAGAAAACTCCAAATCCACTAAGGTCTCACCCTTTATGACGGCCTCCTCCCAGGTCCCAGAAAAAGGAATTCATTTTCTCTCTCTCTCTCTCTCTCTCTCTCTCTCTCTCTCTCTCTCTCTCTCTCTCTCTCTCAATTTTCCTAATCTGGTCAATTTATGTCAGGGGTATTTTTTACAAATTCACTAAAATTTGTTTTACTCAGTTCAAAGAAAAAGTGCAAACAGGAATCTGTGAGATGGCTCGGTGGGTAAAGGAACTTGCTGCCAAACCTTATGACCTGAGTTCAGTTCCCAGGAGCCATTCTGTGTAAGTAGAAAATGGACTTCTCCAAGATATCTTCTGACCTCCATATGCTTTCTGTGGCACATGCACGGAGTAAATAATTATATATAATTTTTTAATTGTAAAAAGGTAAAGCATAGCTCCCTTTTTGTTCATAGCTCTGAGCTTTGAATGCAGAAAGCTCTCAGAGTTATCAGCTACTCTCCAAGTAGCTGAGGCCAGCAGGATGTGATGTAGCCAGCAGCTCCATCTGCTCTTCCAGAGACAGAAATCACAAATACGCAGAAACCACTGCCTACATAAGAGAGGCTCTGTTCATACTTATGTAGCAGCATTAGGGTGCAGTGCATTAGGGGGTGCAGTGCACAAACTGGACAAATGGGAGCACTGCTTCTCAAACAGGACAAAAAAAATATGGACTGACTTGTGCAATGTCCCTGTGTGGGGGAGTGTGTGTGATATTAATAGTGTCATTTTGGCAGGATCTAGACTCACATAGGAGACAACTCCTGGAACACCTGTGAAGGACTACCTGGATTAGGTTAGTGAAGGTGGGAAGACCTGTCTTAACTGGGCAGCAGAGAACCTGAATTTAATAAAAAGAAGAAGAGGAAGAAGAAGAAGAAGAAGAAGAAGAAGAAGAAGAAGAAGAAGAAGAAGAAGAAGAAGAAGAAGAAGAAGAAGAAGAAGAAGAAGAAGAAGGAAGCAAACTGAGTGCCAGCACTATTCTTGCAGCTTCTAGAGTGTGGATACAGCATGACCCTGTGGCCATGCCTTCCTCTCCATAATGCCTGTACCTTGAACTGTGAACCAAACTTGCCCCCTTTCTCTAACATTGCCTTGGTCAAGGTATTTTATCACAACGATGCAAAAAGGCAACTAAGATAAGGAGGTTCTCCTTGAAGATTCTACCAGCTCTCTGAAGTCTACTAAGTCATTCAGAGGTAGCTGTGAGTTAGAATTGTCAAACTTAGACTGTTGAAGAAGTCCCCAAGAGCAGATTTGGGGTGCCTGCATTCCAACTGAATGCAGTAGAAAAATAAAGTGTGCCCCATGAGCAAATCCAGACCCTTTCAGCCTGTCTCAGTTTTATACAGGATGTGATCTTCTGTGCATGGCTTCTTATATTGAACATAATGTTTACAAAGTTCAACTAGGGGCTGGCTAAATGGTTCAGCAGATAAAGGCATGTTCCCTGTTTAGTCAGTTCATAGCAAGGGAACAGTTATGAATCTGCAGTTATTTGTTTTACTCAATTCAGATAAAAAGTGCAAACAGGCAGGCTGGGTATGGTGCATGCCTTTAGTTCCAGCACTTGGGAGGCAGAGGCAGGCAGATTTCTATGAGTTTGAAGCCAACCTTATCTACAGAGTGAATCCAGGACAGCCATGACCACACAGAAAACCAAAAAACCAAAACCAAAAGAAGTACAAAAATGTGCCATGGAATTGGTTCAGAGGATAAAGTTCTTACTGCCAAACCCGGTAATGAATTTGGTCCCTAGGACCTACAAGGAGAGAATCCATTTCCACGAGTTGTCGCCTGACTTCCACACATTCAATGTGACATGTGCATACCACCCACAAATTAGCTGATCCATTAATTAAGACATACATAAAAACAAAGTTCATCCAAGCAGTTTCTTTCCATGGTAGAAAATATAGTTTTGCTGACTGGCTTTTTTTTTTCTTTTAGCATATTGAATAGGTTACCTCATTGCTTTCTCATCACCATGTTTCCTCAAGAGAAGTCATCTTATTGCAGTTGGTACTGGTCTAACTAGTGATCTGCATGTAGAAGAATGAAAATAGATCCATATTTATCACCTTGCACAAAGTTCAAGTGGATCAAGGGCCCCCACATAAAACCAGATACACTGAATCTTATAAAAAAGAAAGTGGGAAAAAGCCTTGAATGCATTGGCACAGGGGAAAGTTTCCTGAAGAGAACACCAATGGCTCAGGCTCTAAGATCAACTGTTAATAAATGGGACCTCATGAAATTGAAAAGCTTCTGTAAGGCAAAGGACACTCTCAATAGGACAAAACGGCAACCTAAAAATTAAGAAAAGATCTTCACTAACCATACATCCAATAGAGGGCTAATATCCAAAATATATAAAGAACTCAAGAAGTTAAACTAAAAAAAAACAAAACAAACAAAACAAATAACCAAATTAAAAATGGGTACAGAGCTAAACAGAGAGTTCTCAGTAAAGGAATCTCGAATGGCAGAGATGCACTTACAGAAATGTTCAACATCCTTAGTCATCAGGGAAATGCAAATTAAAATGACCCTGAGGTTCCACCTTATACCAATCAGAATGGCTAAGATCAAAAATTGAAGTGACAGCACATACTGGTGAAGATGTGGAGAAAAAGGAACACTCTCCCATTGTTGATGGGATTGCAAACTGATACAACCACTCTGGTAATCAATATCATGCTTCCTCAGAAAATTGGAAATAGTTATACCTGAAGACCCAGCTATACAGCTCCTGGACATATACCCAAAAGATGGTCCACCATACCATAAGGACCCATGTTCCACTATCTCCATAGAAGCCTTATTCGTTATAGCCAGAACCTAGAAGCAACCCAGATGTCCCTCAACTGAAAAATAGATACAGAAAATGTGATTCATTTACACAATGGAATACCATTCAGCCATTAAAGATGAGGACATCATGAATTTTGCAGGCAAGTGGATGGAACTAGAAAATATCATCCTGAGTAAGGTAACCCATACCCAAAAGGACATACATGGTATGTACCATAAGTGGATATTAACCAGAAATTATAGGATATCCATGATATAGCCCACAGATCATAGGTTTAACTAGAAGGAAGACCAAAGTGAGGATACTTCAATCTCACTTATAAGGGAGAACAAAATAATCATGGGAGGCAGAGGGGAGGAGGAATCTTGGTGGGAGGTGAAAAAGGGGACAGGATCAGGTATAAGGGGAAACAGGAGAGAAGCCCAGAGGGTCCGGAGAATGAATAGAAATATGCAGCTTCAGAGGGGGACCTCTAGAAAGTTCCAGAGACCTGGGATGTGAGAGGCTCCCAGGACTCAATGGGGATGACCTTAGCCAAAATGCCCAAAAGTGGGGAGAGGGAACCTGAACAGACCACCTCCAGTAATTAGACAGGGCCCCCAGTGAGTGATGGCACCACCACCCACCTACCTTCAAAATTTTTGACCTAGAATTGTTCTTGTCTAAAAGAAATTCAGGGACAAAGATGGAGAAGAAACTGAAGGAACTTTGTCCAGTAACTGGCCCAACTTGGGATCCATCCCATGGGCAGGCACCGAACCCAAACACTGATGCTATGTTGTGCCTGCAGACAGGAGCCTAGCATGTCTGTCCTCTAAGAGGCTCTACCAGCAGCTGCCTAAAACAGATGCAGATACTTATACCCAATTATTGGACTGAGGTCAGGGACCCCTGTGAACGAGTTAGGGGAAGGATTGAAGGAGCTGAAGGGGATGGCAACCCCATAGGAAGAACAACAGTGTCAACTAACTTGGACCCCTGGGATCTCCCAGACACTAAGACACCAACCAAAAAGCATACATGAGCTGGTCCAAGGCCCCCGGCACACATGTAGCAGAGGACTGTAGTCTGGCCTCAGTTGGAAAGGATGCATCTAATCCTGTAAAAACTTGATGCCCCAGGGAAGGAGGATTTGGGGTTGTGGGGTGCACCCTCTCAGAGGCAAAGGGGAGAGGCAATAAAATGTAGAATTCTGGGAGGGGGCTGGGGAGGGGGAGCAACATCTGGAATATAAATAAATAAAATAAAATAAGTTTTAAACATAAAAATATTTAAAAAATCAAAGTGTAGAATGCACAAGGTTCCTGTACTCACAGTTAAACTCTAAAGAAACCAGGAATGTTAAACATGCATGGGGTGTCTCCTCAATGGACAAAATAAAATACCTGCTGTCTCCCCCCCCTCCCCGCAAGAAATCTGGGAGTGTATGTTAATGACCTGGAAACATTTTGCTATCTGTGAAGGCAGACTTCATTCAAATGCCCCTGGGGATGTTTATCCTGGACTCTATCTTCCCTAGACCTTTATACTTAACTCCCAGTTAATGGAAGCCATCCTTAGGGAAAATATCACATGTATTTTATAGTCTTCGGACCTCTATGCTATCTTAGTGAGAGACCACACCAGATCCTAGGCCCTTTAGCTATAGATCCCATCCTCGTGGTCATATGTACTTTGCAAAGGAGTTTCTATGTAGTTACACCTTAAGCTTTATTTTGCACCTGGAATTGGAGTGATTTTTGCCTGGAAACTTTTTCTCAAATTGTACTGTGTTTAAATATGCTTGTAATAAACCACCTGACATCAGACTCTCCAGAAGGTTGATCCATAAGACAGGCTTAAGAAAGTTTTCACTCCTGCCTCTTTGTGGCTCATTTACTTGACTGTAATGATGCTTACAGGAACCTGGCAAAAAGAAACATACTGCACTTTCAGAGGATCTGAATTCAATACCCAGCACCTACATCAGGTGGCTCACAACTGCCTATAACTCCAGGTTCAAGGAATCTAACTCCCTCTTCTGGCATCTGCAGGCCCTTCAGTCAGCCCATGTACACATGCACATAGTTTAAAATAATCATGTTTACCAGCATAGACATTTAATCAGAAATTAACATTGTTTTAAATGTTCATACATATTTATACAAAGTGATCAGTTACATGACGTTAGAAATTTACCCTCCATTTTCTTCACCCAACCTCTTCCATGTTCACCTCAAATTGATAGCCTCTTTTTCTTTATTATTGTTATGTGTGAGTGTGTGTGTGTGTGTGTGTGTGTGTGTGTGTGTGTGTGTGTATACAAATATATAAATATAACCTACTGAGTCCATTTTGCTGTTTGTGTGTATGTGTGTATGTTTCAGGGCTTATCACTCTATAATGAACAACGAATAGAGGAGCTCAGCCCTCAGAGAGGCTAATTCTCCTTCTCCCTGCAATCATTATTTGCCTGTAGTTCTTTGTTTAGAGGTGGGGTCCCCTGGGAATTTCCCCCTTACATTAATATGTCAATTGATATTGCCAGTGTTCCAGTCTTGTGCATGCAGCCATTTCTAGAAGACTTCACAAGACTTCCTGGTATTCTGGATCTTACAATCTTCCCACCCCTCCTTTGGCAATGGTCCCTGAGCCACAGATTCAGGAGCTGGGATGAACCTACAGGGGCCGGGCTCTCCATCATCCACTGCTCTCTGTGTTGTCCAGTTCTGGTTTTCTGTGACAATCTATAAAGCTGTAAAGAGAGGCTTTCTTGGTGATAGCTACACTTATATCTGAGGGCTGGAGCTGGGAACCACAACTGAAAGAGACGGTGTGACCTTTGTCTTTTGCTGTCTGGACTACCCCACTCAATATATTTTTTTTCTAGTTCCATTAATTTTCCTGCAGATTTTATGATTTAGCTTTTTATTTATGCTTGAATAGTATTCCATTGTATGTATGTTTCACATTTTCATTATCTGTTGAAGGACATTTACGTTGTTTCCAGTTTCTAGCTATTGTGAATAGAGCAGCAATTAGATTGGCTGAGCAAGTGCCTGTGGAATAGGATGTTGAGTCCTCTGGGCATATGCATAAGAGTGGTATAGCTGGGTAGATATTTAGCTTTTGAGGAATTTCCATAGTGGCTGTATCCAACAGTGGCTGAAGGTTCTCTTTTCCCCACAACCTCCCCAGCGTTTAATGTTCGTGTTTTGCTGATCTTAGCCGTTCTGACTGGGGTAAGATAAAAATCTCAAAGTTGTTTTAATTTGCATTTCCCTAATTTCTAAGGATGATAAACACTTTTAAAGTTATTTCTCAGCCATTTTTATTTCTTCTATTGGAGGACTCTCTGTTTAGATTCCTGGCTCATTTTTTTTAAGGTTCAATTGTTTCATTAACTTTTTTTTGTTTTAGTTGTTCATAGATTCTAGATATGAATCCTCTGTCAGATGTATAGTTGGCAAAGACTGCTTCCCGTCCCGTGGGCTTCCTCAACACTCCATTGATTGTTTCCTTAGCTATGCTAAACTGTTTTTGTTTTATGAGGTCCCAGTTGTCAACTGTTGGCCTTAATTCCTTGACAAATGGAGTCCTGTTCAGAAAGTCCTTTCCAACAGCTATATATCTTATAGAGTACTGCCTATGTTTCCTTCCGGCAGTTTTAGTGTTTCTCAGGTTTCAAATTAAGATCTTTGATCCACTTAGAGCTGATTTTTGTATGAGGCCATAGATTCAGGTCCTATTTAATTCTCCTGCACATGGACATCCAGTTTTCCCAGCACTGTTTATTGAAGAAATTGACTTTGCTCCATTGTATGTTATTGGCCTCTCTGTCAAATATCAGAGGAGTATAATTATAAGTAGTTATGTTTAGGTCTTCTATTTTGTTTTGGAGTCTATTTTAAAAAAGAGTCCCTGGAGAACTCCCTGATCTTTTCCAGCCATTGAAGGCACAAGAAATAATCTAAGTCCCCAGATGCCAGCTGCAGTCCCAGCCCCAGAATATGGGAATGTTTGGTTGTGTGTGTGCTTGGAGTTACATGTGTTCTGTTATCCCACACATTTACAGTGGGGTGACTGCTGTCATGTTCCACCAACTGTTACAGAGGAGCCTCATTTGGGCTGACATCTTGTGAAATTCTTCCCTCAAAACAGGCAAATAACACAGCCCATCTGTGAGCACTGAGTTTCAGCAGTATTTGTCACCTGGGAAGGACAGAGAGGATCTCAGTGGCATCTACTGTTATAGGACACTGCTTCTAGGGAGAGGTGACCAGACATCTATGCATTTGAGATAGGGAGTTAATGTCAGACTGAAATAAAGATACCACCAAGACCAACTTGGTGAATTTATTGTGGTTACTTACAGGAGTGTGTGAGAGACTTTACTCATAGGAGCAGAAATGATCCAAAGACAGCTGCATTGTGGGAAGCTCATCCCAGCATAGGTGAAAGTTCTTGACAACCAGAATCCAAGAGTACACAGCACGTCTCTCGTAGTTAGCTCAATGACCTGAGCCTCTTCCAGGAGCTCAGCTGGTCTGAGAGTGTCTCTCAGAGTCTGTCCTACTTATGTTTGGGGAGAGGCTTAGCGCATCTGCTGAGCTTCAAGGACTTCCTGAAGCTTTTGATTTCTTTATTTTTGGAGTTTTAAAGGGCTTCCTGGCAGGGATGGAATGTTTCACCTCTTGTTTGTTTTCATCCCAAACGCTGACTTCCCCCCTGGTCCCTCCTTCACAGAATCCCTCCCCGTCCCTATCCCCTTTTCCTCTGAGAGAATGGGCCGTGCCCCCCCCAGGTGTCCCCCAACCCTGGTGTATCAAGTCTCTGCAGGGTTAGGTATTCTCTCCCACTGAATCCAGACAAGTAGCTCTGTTGGGGAACAAATTCCACATCCAGACAACAGCTTTAGGGACAGTACCCACTTCATTTGTTGATCAACATGGGGACTGAGCATGTCTGTTACATACGTGTTGGGGCCCTCAGTCCAGCCCATGTAGACTGGAACATCCCAAGTCTTAAGAAGCTTCCCTCGAAGATGGAATATTCTTCTTAAAACCTACAATGTAAAACTCAGCTCTGGGCAACTGAACATGAAGGACCACTCTACCCTCAGCACTGGGTTAACTATGCCACAAAGGCCGGGCGGTGGTGGCGCACGCCTTTAATCCCAGCACTTGGGAGGCAGAGGCAGGCGGATTTCTGAGTTCGAGGCCAGCTTGGTCTACAAAGTGAGTTCCAGGACAGCCAGGGCTACACAGAGAAACCCTGTCTCGAAAAACCAAAAAAGAAAAAAAAAAACAAAACTATGCCACAAGGACCACGTGGCTCAGTGTCTGAGGCGCCATCCAAGCATACATTATTTGTACACATTCCTCTGCATGCCACCAAACATCAGCTTTATATTGGAAGACAGAGACAACGTTCCATTTCACAGGGGGAAGTAATGGTGCAAGTCCCTGTATGGAGTGTGCGTTGTAGAGGAATAGCTTGCTAGAAGTTAGAATCCCCTGGGGAACAGGCTTCTGGGCAAGTCTGTGGAGGATCACCTTGCTTAGCTAAGGTAGGAAAGCGCTGTGGGAGGCACCATTCATTAGGAAGAAATCCAAGGTTGAGAGGGGGAACTGGGTCTGAGCACTAACATGCATCAGTTTATTGCTTGCTCTCTCTGCCTGCACGTACACTGTAGTTGGCTGCTTCAAGCTAATGCCACTAAAATATACAACACAGCTCCTGTCCCCACTCTGCCACCTACTACTCTTCGAGTTGTGTCAAGCTGTGTCTCTCTCCCCACACTTTTCCGGGGTGAGGGTGTCCCCATCCTGTTCCTTTTTTTTTCCCTGAGTCAGAGAAGAATGGACCTCACAGAGGGTGCCACAGAGGGCCATGGGGTTATATAAATCCCAGGGCTGAGGGAAGGTGGAGAGGCGGAAGTCAAGAGAAGCAGAAGATGGCAGGAGAGCCAGAGCTCCATCAGTCAAAGAACCACGGTGAGGCTGGGCACCTCTAGGTGCTTTCTGGGGAGCAGGACCCAGGGTGATCTCCAGCTTGTGGGGGTGAGGGGTGAGGGAGATAGCTGAGCTTTGAAGGTCAGCTGCTTATGTTCTGTCCCATGCAGAGGAGGAGGTCACATTCAGAGACCAGGCTGAGAATGACCCCAAGGGTCTCATTTGCAGCTCCAAGAGTTTGCAAGGTACCAGGGTGATCAGGGGCAGAGGGGTCAGGGATTCTCTGCAGAGGGAACCCAGCAGGGCAGGATCAGCTCCCTGTGAGCTCAGCTCTGCCCATCTGTGGGTCCTGCAGGACATCTGACCCGAGTCCCCTGGCTTCTGCTGCTTCTCATCTCTTTGGGCCTCTTTTTGCTGATGTTGGCCACCCTGATTCAGGGTAAGTCGGGGAAAGGCTGGGAAAGGGGGTCTGGAGTGAGGGGGGTATGTTTTTATTTTACTTATTATTTTATTTTTACACTTGTTAAGCAAGAACTTGAGCATGGGACAGTAGCTGAACTCTTAGATTTTCCCTCTGTGATGATCCTTGCCTAACCCCCAAGTTCACCACAGCTGGGGCATCTAAGGTCCACATCCCTCATTTCATTTGTGACCACCAGCAGCTACTGTCCCTCTCTGAAATGGGGCTCATCTTTCCCTTGCAACTGAACTTGGCGCAGCCACATACTAGCAGTGCTTATAGGAGGGTGTGGCTGTGCTCTTTTCTCTTGCAGTTTCCAGGATTCGTGTATACTCACAGAGACAGACCCAGGATCAGCAGGGTAACTCCAGCTTGAGGAGGGGTAATTTGGGCTGTAGGTGGGAGAGGACTCTGAGGTTGTGTGAGGTGGGGTAACCACAGGAACAGGCATGCTGGGAGCATGGCAGGATGGGGGAGCCCAGAGACCTGTTGGGCCTAACAGAGTCTGAGGCTCAGTGTTCTGGTCTGTGAAATGGGCTCCTGGGGTCACTGCGACCACCAATGTGGTTTTGTGGGTCCAGCTCCGGACCAGGCACACAGTTGATGCTTAATTGTTGCCAACCTCTCCTTGCAGTTGCTGTTCCTCGGGAGCAGACACACTCTGGCTTGGAGCAGATCCAGCAGATCCAGCAGCAGCTGACTCGGTTCAATGCCTCGCTGGGTGAGGTTCCAGGGCCTGAGTTAGGACGGAGCAGAGGGGTCATCAGAGGGGTTGGCATCCACCTTCTGGGTCTCCCACTGAGGCAGGCAGGGTAGAGCACAGGGATTGTGGTCAGGGTTTGGGGAGCACTGCGTTGATAACTGAACTAAGGAGACCAGCCCTGGGCTCTACGGTCCAAGGCAGAGGGGAGAAGAGAACCCAGCACTGAGCTCAGGGTTTGCTCTGTAGCTGGCCTGTGCCGGCCCTGCCCCTGGGACTGGGAGCTCTTCCAGGGAAGCTGCTACTTCTTCTCCAGAACCCTGGGCAACTGGGAAACTTCTGGCTCCTCGTGCAAGGATCTTGGGGCCCACCTGGTGATTGTCAACAGTGTTGCAGAGCAGGTGAGTGGGGCCCTCTGTTGTAAGCATTGGACTCTAGATGGGAAGCTGAGGATGTGGAGGAGATGCTGTCTGAGGGGGCTTCCCGTAGGAAGAAGCACAATGGAGGGGGGCGGTTCTCTAGGGGAAGAACACATGAGAGATGGGTTAGGACTGAAGGGAGTAGAGAAGGTTTGAGATCTTGTGTAACTCTCTTGGGACACACCTATGAGCTGAGATGTAAACTGATTTCTTCATATGTGCCCTTTAACCCCCACCCACGTATGCATTCGTATGCCAGAAAACCAAATTAAGAGCACTAGGCTTGAGTGCGGAAAGAGTCCAGGAAAGAGTGGGATTTTGGAGGGGTGAAGGTATCCTTCTACCCATCCTTCTGACTCCCGCCTCCATTCAGCAATTCCTCAAATACTGGCACATCAGAAAGAATCAACTCACCTGGATCGGCCTCAGCGATCACAAACGTGAAGGTTCCTGGCAGTGGGTAGATAACACCCCACTCAAACTCAGGTGAACACTCAGAATCCACAGGCCAGAGGCATGGGGCAGGGAGATGGCCCTCACTCGAAACACAGCCTTCGGTGTTAGAAAGCACCAGGGACATTTCGAATCCAGGACCGCACATCCCTGGGCTTTCTATCCTTTGAGCTTAAGCCCAAGTCCCCAGAGTCTGCATTTTCACTTTGCTGGGGTGGTTCTCATGGAGGTGAGGTGGTGGACAAAATGAGACCCCACACTTTGCTAAGACCTGCCCTGGACTCCTGTCTGCTGGCTTGGTCCTCAGACTTTGTCTATGAAAGCCCAAGAACTAGGGCTTCTGCAGTGAATGAGGAGTGGGTGGTTCTGGGCAGGATGGCTGCCTCTGAAAACTAGTAATGTTTACAGCTTCTGGAAAGAGGGGGAGCCCAATAATGCAGGCGACGAGGACTGCGTGGTAATGGCTGAAGATAAATGGAATGACTGCACCTGTAGTGCAAACAACTTCTGGGTCTGTGAGATGCCCTCGGCTCCCTGCCCTGGTCACTGAGGGTCTGTGCTCCCCTAGTCATGCAGGCAACTTGGGGACACTCTGCTCCAGTTCCAGCCACTTTGTTCATCCCAGTGTCCCTGTTCTGAGACCTTTGAGATCCTGAGAGTCCCCGAGGCACCCTCCCCTGCAGATCTTCCCTCTTCCTCTGTGGGTCATTTCAGTTCCATAAATCCTGAGTCCATGAATCCCCTCAGTAGAGTCACACACACTTGGGGCTGGGGTGTAGCTCAATGATACACCCCAGTTGGCCTATCATGGGTGACTCTCTGAGTTCCATCCCCAGCACCCAAATGAAAAATAAACTATGAAATTTATATATGGTTTGATGTGTTCCATTTAGTGGATTCTCTATTTCTGATTCTGTCTTCATTGGTAGAGCTTAGAAATGTTTCATGTTAACTAGGATATTAGTGTCTATAATACCTTTGGGTTGTGAGCAATTCATTTGTTTGTTTGTGACAAAGACTCATGTACTCCTGGCTGGCCTTGATCTCACAGAGATCTACCAGCTTCTGCCTCCTGAGTGCTGGAATTAAAAGCATGCAGCACTACACCTAGATAAATATTTTTAAAAACATTGAGTTGGTACCTGTACACCCACTGAGTGCATTCTTATTTACATTCATGTTTTCATATTCTCTCCTGTGTCTGTCTGTTTCTCCCATCTCCACATGCCTCTATTTCTCTCTTTATTCATTCATCCATTCATTTACTTATAACCAATTATTTATTCACAGACCCCCAAGCACTACTTCCAGGTTTTTGTGCCACTGCGCCCAGCGCTCAAATAAAATCCCACAGTCATCATCTGGTGGTTCTAGAGCTTAGAAACCTCCATGGAACTAGTCAAGGAATGACCAGCCCTCTGGGGTTCTCCCTAGGCTACAAAGAACCACCCAAACCTCAAAGTGGTGACCACAGGCTGCAGAAAACCACACCTCCTGCCTCCCCCCCCCTTCTGCCTGGCATCCTGTGCTTCTTCCACCTCCCCAATAGGTTGCATGTTCTCAAGAAGGAAACCAGTGTCTTTTTGGTGTTCCCCTTACCTTGAGCACCTAAGACCAGGCAAAGGATAAAGAGCCCCACACAGCATCTCTCCCTCTGGAAAGCTGTCTCCAGAGCCCACTGTCTCCCAGCCAGGAAGGCTCTTTTGGCTGGTGATGTCAAAGGCTCAGTCTCCCCTAGTGTCTAGAAACCTAAGGAATCTCAGCTAGGGTCACCCCATAGACTCCCCGTATCCTCCCCCATACCAGGCCTCTATCTAGTCATCAGAGATGCCCCCCTCTACTGATTTCCATTCTCAGTCCAAGCCTTCTCCTGCCTACCTGATCGCCATCCCCGTTCCCTTTCTCCCATTCCCCTACCCAGGTCCCTCTCTCCATCCACCTCAAATAACCTTCTGAGTGAGATCTGTGCACACTCCCTTGGGACCTTCTTATTATGCAGTTGCTTTGGGTGTGTGGATTGTAGCACGATTGACTTGTACTTTATGGCTAATAGCAACTTATAAGTGAATACATACTTCTGGCTCTGGGTTACCTCACTTGGGATGATATTCTCAAGTTCCATCCATTTGCCTGCAAAATTCACGATGCTTTTGCTTTTAATAACCGAATAGTATTCTCTTGTGTAGATATACCACATTTTCTTTATCCATTCTTCGGTTGAGGATATTTAGGATGTTTCCAGTTTCTGGCTATTATGAATAAAGCTGCTATGAACATAGTTGAGCAAATGTCCCTGTGGTATTGTCGGAAGCCATAATGGGACAAGCTAATATACTAGCAGGTGATCATCCTGAAATGGCCTGCTTCGGATTATTATATAATCTGTGACAGGTGAGCCCTCATTCAGCAATGCTGTGAGAGACTAATTTTAGGAAAGATTTCTGTTATTAATATGCTTTTCCTGTTATTACTATACATATATAATAATCAATAAGTAATAGCACACCCCTTTGGAGCAGATCTCTGCAGATCCACGAAGATGTACTGTCTTATAGTGATGCTATGTAGACAAATAGACAACTTAAGTTTTAATGATGATCCTATAAGAATTCCTAAAATTATATCTGTGATTATTAAGCTCTTTTTATAATGTGACTGCTACTAAGTCCTTTTCTGATAGTCAAAACTGCAATGAGAACTCTGTCAGTCTCCCAAGTGTCACCAGTTAATTGCTCTTAGATGACAACCAGACTTTCTCCTACTCAGAGCACATTCCAAGAGGTTGTAAAACAATTAACCAAAGGTCATAAAAAGGGAACTAACGATTTATTATAGGTGCTAGGACAGAAGACAAAATATTACCTGGGATTATCTATACAAAACTTCACTTATAACTTAGTTATGGTGTTAAACTTTCTATGAACCTGTAGAGAAGACAAGTGATAGATGTTTAGCTAGATAATTACTCCTAATGGATATGCATGTAAGCATTCTCTGTTGTAAACTTCTACTTCAATTTAAGACTTAGTATTTTGTGTGAACTTGTGATGAACTTTGTAACATGTGATCATGTATTCTGAAAGTTGTATAAGTACTGAGGACAAAGAGATGAGACGAGATTAGAATAGAAATTTTTTCCCTTCCCCAGTTAGAGTAGAATTTTTGCCTTTTCTCTCTTAGAAGAATTTTTCCCTTTCTCCACTTAGGATCTTTCCATTTTTCCCTCTTAGATAGCTTTCATAGGAAACTTTTTACAACTTAGTAATAAACTCATTAACCACTTCTCTAAGTGTCCCATTTTTCTCCCTGCGACTTCTGACTAGCAGGCTGAAAGTTAGAGCCCAGCAGTTCCTGTGGAGACAGTGCAAAGGCAATTTACCTAATCTTTAGCAGTTTGAGGAAGAGGTGCTAAATGCCAGAGACTGCAGTTTCTGGCCTCAGAGGATTATAGAAGACAGGTCAGCTACAGTAGCATAGTAACCTAGATTTAGATAAGTCAACTTTTTTATTATACAGCAACCTTAAATTTTCCATAAGGCAAAGTCTTACCCCAGAATTTCATAAGACAGAGTCTTAACCCCGCCAATGATCTCCCCCCTCTGCTGCCTCAAGAAGAACCAAGAAGAAAGAAAACGCCTCTGGCAGGGCTGGCTCCCGGCGTGGTATAGTGGAACATCTTTTGGGTATATGCCTAGGAGTGGTATAGCAGGATATAGAGACTGAAGTGGCCACCTCCTACAGCCAGGCAGGACTTCCAGAGGAGGGAGGGGATGACAATCCACCCACAAAACCTCCAGCTCAAAATTTGTCCTGCCTACCAGATGTGCGGGAATAATGATGGAGCAGAGCCTGAAGGATCAGCCAACCAATGACTGCCCCAACTTGAGACCCATCCCATGAGAAAGAACCAACCCCTGATACTATTAATGATTCTCTGCTTGCAGACAGGAGCCCAACAAAACTGTCTTCTGTTTTGTTTTTTTTTAAGATTTACTTATTTATTTTATGTATATGAGTACACTGTAGCTGTACAGATGGTTGTGAGCCTTCATGTGGTTGGTGGGGATTGAAATTTTTAGGACCTCTGCTCGCTCCAGTCAATCCAGCTCGCTCGGGTTGGCTCTGCTCGCTCCAGTCAGTCCTGCTCGCTCCTGTCCAAAGATCTATTATTATGTGTAAGTACACTGCAGTTGTCTTTAGACACACCAGAAGAGGGTATCAACTATCATTACGGATGGTTGTGAGCCACCATGTGGTTGCTGGGATTTGAACTCAGGACCTTCAGGAGAGCAGTCAGTACTCTTACCCGATGAGCCATCTCACCAGCCCCCATAACCATCTTCTGCGAGGCTTCATTCAGCAGCAGACGGAGGCAGATGCAGCGACCCACAGCCAAATATCAGGCAGAGGTCTGGAAGTCCTGTGGAAGAGTGGAAGATAGATTTAGGCAAGCCTGAGGTATCAAAGACACCACAAGAAGAACTATAGAGCCACCTAACCTGGGACCATGGGGACTCACAGAGACTGGACCACCAACCAGGGAGCATGCAGGAACTGAACCTAGAACCCCTACACATTTTTAGCAAGTGTGCAGCTTGGTCTTCATGTAGGTCCCCTAACAAGCAGAGCAGGGGTTGTCTTGGTCTCTGTTCCCTGCCATTGGATCCCCTTCCCATTACCTAGACTGCTTGGCTGGGCCTAATCCTACTGGGACTAGATGTCCCAGGGTGGGGAAGTACCCAAGGGGGGCCTCCCATTCATTGAAGAGAAAGGGAGGGGCAGTGGGAGGAGAGATTTGTCAGGGTGGGACTTGGAGAAGAGGGGGGCTGTGATCGGGATGTAAAGTAAATAAAAAATAAATTATTGAAAAAGAGAGAGAGAAAGGAAGAAAAAGAGAAAGAAGGAAAGAAATGGAAGAAAGGAAAGAAGGAAGGAAAGAAGAGAGGGAGGGAAGTGGAAAGGAAGGAAGAGAGAGGGAGAGAGAGGGAGGGGAGAGAGAGGGAGAGAGAGAGAGAGAGAGAGACAGAGACAGAGACAGAGAGACAGAGAGACAGAGACAGAGACAGAGACAGAGAGACAGAGAGAGACACAGAGACAGAGACCTAAGGGAGTTTTTAGCATCTCGGAGGAAAATTCTCCCTCAGTCCTCTGGGTGGCGCCAGACATCACGGAATGCTCTGTTTGCTTTACAGCCTCTCCCCTCATGGTTGTCTTGCTTCCCTCACTGACCTCAGGACCAAAGAGAAAGCCTGTCCCAGGGAAAATCAGTTCCTTGATAAGAGATCTCGAGATATCTTTCTCTCCCTCTCTCCTCTCTCCTCTCTCCTCTCTCCCCTCCCCCCTCTCTCCTCTCTCCCCTCCCTCCTCTCCCCTCTCCCCTCTCCCCTCTCCCCTCTCTCTCTCTCTGCACTTCCCTGATGATGTACCTCCTACCTCGCGGGCTACTGCTTCTTGTGGAGTTCAAAGAATTTAAATTTTTATTATACAGAAGCCTACAGTTACAAAACCGTGAATATCTTAGAGAAACTGCAACTTTAGAGTCCTCGGATATTTTAGACAAACTTTGCAATTTTAAACAAACTTTGGAGTGTTAGAGAGGCTTTGAATTTTGAAAGACTTTGGATGTCTTAAAGAGACTGGAGTTTTTTGTTTTGTTTTGTTTTGTTTTTCAAGACAGGGTAGCCCTGACTGTTCTGAAACTCACTCTGTAGACTAGGCTGGCCCTGAACTCAGTTATCAACCTGCCTCTTCCTCCTAAGTACTGGGGTTAAAGGCATGCGCCACCACCACCACCATCACCACCTAAGCAAGAGGCTGAATTTTCAAAGTGCTTGAATTTTAAAAAAACAACAACAAACAAAAAAAACAAACAAACCCCAAAACCTGTGGGATTTTAAAAGTTGAACTATTTTATGTTGTGACATTAATATTAATATGAGATCTTGAGGATAAACAAGAAAGAAAATGTTATGGTTTAGCAATAACTCTGTTTATGTGTCAAGTTGACAAAGGTTCAATTGCTCTGTTTGGTATTTTTATCAACTTGAACAAGCTAGGGTTATCTGAGAAGAAAGAACCATGATTAGAAAATGCCTATGTGCCTCCCTTTCTCCGAGGGGAAAAGGAGGAAATATGGGAAGGAGAAAAAGGGAAGGAATGGGAGGAGAGGAGGGAGGGAAAGCTGTGATCAGGATGTAAATTAATTAGTTAATTAATTAATGAAAAATGAAAGAAAATCCCTCCATAAGATTGGGCTATAGACGAGCCTGTAGGGTATTTTCTTAATTAGTGATTGGTGTGGAAGGCCTACTGTAGATTGTGCTGCTACTGGGAAGATGGACCTGGAGTATATAAGAAAGCAGACCAAGTAAACCAGTAGACAGTGTTCTTCCATGGCTTCCGCTTCAGTTCTACCATGAGTTCCTACCCTGACTTCCTTTGAGAATAGACTGTGATATAGAGGTGTAGATAAAATAAACTTTCTTCCCTGGGTTGCTTTTGACAGTGGTGGTTTATCACAACAGTAGAACCCTAAGATACCCACCCACTGTGCTATTTTTCACTGCTGTAATAAATTATCTGACAAAAGCAAAGGAAGGATTGATTTGGGCTCTTTGTTGGATGATGCATCCATCCCACAGTGGTACCAGAATGTGCAGTAGCTGGTCACATTGCATTCGGACTTAGGAAACAGACAGAACTGAACACTGGTACTCTTTTCCTGCATTTTTTTTTTCAGGACTAGAGTACAGCCCTTTTTTAGGATGGTGCCACCCACCTTAAGAATGGGACTTCCCCCACAGTTAAACTTCTCTGAAAACACTCTCAGACACTATGATGGCTATTTTTGATTGTCAACTTGACTACATCAGGAATGAACTATAGTCCAGAAATGGAGAGCACACCATGAGAGATTTTTTTTGCTTGATTTGAAGTGGGTAGATCCACTTCTAGTCCAAATCTTTTGAGGTTTTGATCATATGCCTTTGATCTGGGTCTTGAGGCAGGAAGACACATCTTTATCTGGGACAAACCTTCTGATGGAAGCCTAAGTAAGGACATGGGGAAAGTGGTCTTTGTCTACTTGCTCCTATCTTGCTAGCAAGTCTATTTCTTCACTGGCATTAAAGCCTACTCCTTTGAGATTCCAATGTCTACAGAAGACCATTCTGAGACATTCAGCCTCGTACACTAAGCAACTACTGGACTCTTGAACTTTCCATTCATAGCCAGCAATTGGATTAGCTGGATCACACACAGTCTGTAAAGCCATTCTAATAAATTCATGCATCTTTTAATATATATAATTTTAGAGAGAGATTTATTCTATCCTATTTCTCTAGAGAACTGTACTAGTAAATATAGAGACACTGCCCAACTTGTCTCCTAGATGATCATGAATCAAGTTGACAATGAAAATTAACCATCATATCAGTCAGGGTCCAATAAGCCAGATGTGAGCATCCCAAACTATTTGTAGAAAAGTCTCTGACCGAGTCTTCCCTTCTAACCGCCATCTGCAGCAGGGAAGCAGGCAGCTCCACAGCCTTCTGTGCTTAGCCTGCCAGGACAGAGTGATCTCCCAGCAGCGATTTCACTTCTGAGTGAGAAGGTGAGATCTCCACTTTCTCTCTGGAGGGGTACAGCTAGGAGAGCACAAGGCATATGATCATTGGAGCAGCTGGGACAGGAGTCTTCCCTCCAGCCACCATTTGCAGCAGGGAACCAGACAGCTCCACAGCCTTCTGTGCACAGACCCTGTCAGAAGAGAGTTGGTCTCCCAGGAGTACAGACACAGGTTTACAGGTCCATAGGAGGGACAAGCTCCAGCCAGAGACAGCAAGACCAACTAACACCAGAGATAACCAGATGGCAAAAGGCAAGCCCAAAAACCCTACCAACAGAAACCAAGGCTACTTGACAACATCAAAGCCCAGTTCCTCCAACACAGCAAGTCCAGGATACCCCAACACACTGGAAAAGCAAGAGATGGATTTAAAGTCTCATCTCACAATGCTGTTAGAGGACATCAAGAAGGACATAAATAACTCCCCTAAAGAAATACAGGCGAGCATGGGTCAAAAGGTAAAAGCCCTTAAAGGGGAAACACAAAAATCCCTTAAAGAAATACAGGAGAGCATGGGTGAACAGGTAGAGACCCTTAAAGAGGAAACACAAAAATCCCTTAAAGAATTGTGGGAAAACACAAACAAACAAGTGAAGGAACTGAACAAAACCATCCAGGATCTAAAAATGGAAATAGAAACAATAAAGAAATCACAAAGTGAGACATCTCTGGAGATAGAAAATCTTGGAAAGAATTCAGGAGTCATGGATACAAGAATCAACAACAGAAAACAAGAGATGGGAGAAAGAATCTCAGATGCTGAAGATACCATAGAACACTGACTCAACAGTCAAAAAAATGCAAAATGCAAAAAACTCCTGAGCCAAAACATCCAGGAAATCCAGGACACAATGAGAAGACCAAACCTAAGGAATATAGGTATAGAAGAGAGCGAAGATTTCCAACTTAAAGGGCCAGTAAATATCTTCAACAAAATTATAGAAGAAAACTTCCCTAGCCTAAAGAAAGATATGTTCATGAACATACAAGAAGCCTACAGAACTCCAAACAGACTGGACCAGACCAGAAAGTCCTCCCATCACATAATAATCAAAATACCAAATGTACTAAACAAAGAAAGAATATTAAAAGCAGTAAGAGGAAAAGATCAAGTAACCTATAAAGGCAGACCTATTAGAATTACACCAGACTTCTCATCAGAGATGATGAAAGCTAGAAGATCCTGGGCAGATCTCATACAGACCCTAAGAGAACAGAAATGCCAGTCCAAACTACTATACCCAGCAAAACTCTCAATTACCATAGATGGAGAAAACAAGATATTCCATGATAAAACCAAATTTACACAATATATTTCCACAAATCCAGCCCTACAAAGGATAATAGATGGAAAATGCCAATACAAGGAGGGAAACTACATCCGAGAAAAAACAAGAAAGTAATCTTCTTCCAACAAACCCAAAAGAAAGTATCCACACAAACATAAATATAACATCATAAATAATAGGAAGAAAAATCACTATTCCTTAATATCTTATAACATCAATGGACTCAATTCCGCAACAAAAAAAATAGTCTAGCAGAAATATTTTTCACGTAAATCTTCAATTTTATCAGAAAATGTTTATGATTCCTTTTTCAATCAATTTAGTAATGTTTTTATGTCTACCATTTTAATTGTATTATTTTTCATGATAATCTTTAATTTTAACATTTTTCTATATATTTCTTCAATTTTATCAGAAATATTTTCTATGTAAATCTTCAATTTTGTCAGAAAATGTTTATAATTCCACTTTCATTCAACTTAAGAATATTTTTATGCCTACCATTTTATCAGTATAATTTTCCCATGAAATAGTCAATCTTAATGTGTTTTTCTATATATTTCTTGAATTTTAATCAGAAATGTTTTCCTTGTAGATCTTCAATTTTATCAGAAAATGTTTATAATTCCACTTTCAGTCAACTTAGAAATATTTTTATGCCTACCATTTTATCTGTATAATTTTCCATAATAATCTTCAATTTTAATGTTTTTCTATATTTTTTTCAATTTTATCAGAAATATTTCCCTTGTAGATCTTCAATTTTATCAGAAAATGTTTATAATTCCACTTTCAATCCACTTAGAAATATTTTTATGCCTATCATTCTATCTGTAATTTTCCATGATAATCTTCAATTTTAATGCTATTTTATATTTTTCTACAATTTTATTAGAAATATTTCCCATGTAAATCTTCAATTCTGTCATAAAATATTTCTAGTTCCTTTTTCAATTAATTTAACAATGTTTTTATGTCTACCATTTTACTCTTTAAATTTCCATGAAAATTGTCAATCTTAATGTGTTTTTCTATATGTTTCTTTAATCTTGTCAGAAACATTTTCCATGTAAATCTTTAATTTTATCATAAAATGTTTTTACTTTCTTTTTCAATAAAAAAAAATAAAAAATAAAAGATAAGGAAGGACACATCATACTCATCAAAGGAAAAATCTACCAAGATGAACTCTCAATTCTGAACATATATGCTCCAAATACAAGGACACCCACATCCATCAAAGAAACTTTACTAAAGCTCAAAGCACACATTGCATCCCACACAATAATAGTGGGAGACTTCAACACCCCACTCTTATGAATGGACAGATCAGGGAAACACAAACTAAACAGAGACACAGTGAAATTAACGGAAGTTATGAACCAAATGGATTTAACACATATCTATAGAACATTTTATCCTAAAACAAAAGAATACAACCAGATACACTGAATCTAATAGAAGAGAAAGTGGGAAGAAACTGGAGCACATGGGCACAGGAGGAGATTTCCTGAATAGAACACTAAGAGCTTATGCTCTAAGATCAAGAATTCACAAATGGGACTTTATAAAATTGCAATGCTTCAGTAAGGCAAAGGACACTGTCAATAGGACAAAACAACAACCAACAGATTGGCAAAAGATCTTTACCAATCCTACAATCAATAGAGTGTTAATATCCAATATATAATAAGAGTTCAAGAAGTTAGACTCCAGAGAACCAAATAACCCTACTAAAAAATGGGGTACAGAGATAAAGAATTCTCAACTAAGGAATACTGGATGGCTGAGAAACACCTAAAGAAATGTTCAGCATCCTTAATCATCAGGGAAATGCATATCAAAACAACCCTGAGATTCCACCTCACGCCAGTCAGGATGACCAAGGTCAAAAACTCAAGAGACAGCAAAGGCTGGAGAGGATGTAGAGAAAGAGGAACACTCCTCCATTGCTGGTAAGACCACTCTGGAAATCAGTTTGGCGGTTCCTCAGAAAATTGGACATAGTACTACCTGAGGACCCAGCTATACCACTCCTGGGCATATACCCAAAAGATACTCCATCATGTAATGAGGACACATGCTTCACTATGTTCATAGCAGCCTTATTTATAATAGCCAGAAGCTGGAAGGAACCCAGATGTCCCTCAACAGAGGAATGGATACAGAAAATGTGGTACATTTACATAATGGAGTACTACTCAGCTATTAAAATCAATGAATTCATGAAATTCTTGGGCAAATCGATGGAGCTAGAAAACATCATCCTGAGTGAGGTAACCCAATCACAAAAGAACACACGTAGTATGATAAGTGAATATTAGCCCAAAAGTTCCGAATACCCAAGATACAACTCACAGACCACATGAAGCTCAAGAAGGAAGACAAAAGTGTGGATACTTTGATCTTTATTGGAAGGTGGATCAAAATACCCATGGCTCAGTCAACCAATAGACTGAGCATAGGGTCCCCAATGGAGCAGCTAGAGAAAGGACCCAAGGAGTTGAAGAGGTTTGCAGTCCTGCAGGAGGAACAATATTATGTACCAACCAGTACCCCTAGAGCTCCCAGGGACTAAACCACCAACCAAAGAATACACATGGAGGGACCCACAGCTCCAGCTCCATATGTAGCAGAGAATGGCCTTTTCAGATATCAATGAGAGGAGAGGCCATTGGTCCTGTGAAGGCTTGATCCCCCAGAATAGGGGAATGCAAGTCAGGAAATTGGGAGGGGTACAGGTGAGCAGGGGGAGGGGGGTTTTTGGAGGGGTAACGAGGAAAGGGGATACCATTTGAAATGTAAATAAAGCAAATATCTAATAATTAAAAATTATAGCTTCTATTGCAGTGGGGTTTATGGATCTGTTTAAATTTCTTATCTGTTAATAATTTAATTTGGTGGGTCATATATATCAAAACCTCATCTATTTCTTTTAGGTTTTCCAGTTTGGTGGAGTACAGGGTTGTTGTTGGTTTTTTTTTTTTAAGTATGTCTTCATGATTCTCTGACTTTCCTCAGTGTCTATTGTTATGTCTCCTCTAAGCATACTAGAGTATCATTTATAGTGTCAGAGGGTTGGCTATCTCCTATGAGATGGGTCTCAACTTGGGCCAGTCGTTAGCTGGCCATTCCCTCAATCTCTGTTCCATCTTTATCCCTGCACATCCTGCAGGGAGGACAAATTTGAGGTTGTTTTGTTTTTGTTTTTCCATATAGTTTTCACTGTGTAGCCTTGGCTGTCCTAGAACTCACTCTAGACCAGGCTGACCTCAAATTCATAGAGATTCACTTATCTCTGCCTCTACCTCTGCCTCCCAAGTGCTGATATTAAAGGTGTGCACCACCACCACCCTGCTCCTCTAATTTTATTAATTATGTTCTAATTTTATTAATTTGGGTTTCTCTCTGTGTCTTTTAGTTAATTTGCCTAAGAGTTTGTTGATCATATTGATTTTCTCAAAGAATGAACTCTTTACTAATTCTTTGTATTGTTTTTGTTGTTGTTTCTACTTATTTCAGCCACTAGTTTATTTCTTGCCATCTATTCCTTTTGAGGTATTATGTCTTCTTTATTACTTCTTGTTTTCCTAGATCTTTCAGATGTGCTGTTAATAGTACGAGGTCTCTCCAGTTTGATTGTTTGTTTGTTTATTCACTTTATATCCTGATCATAGCCCTGCACCCTCCTCTCCTCTCAGTCCCACCCTTGCACCCCTCATCCCCCCAACCCCCTCTCCCATTCTTCTCAGAGAAGTGAAGCCCCCCGTGGGTACCAGCCCACCCTGGCACATCAAGTTGCAACAGAACTAGGTGCCTCCTCTCCTACTGAGGCCAGACAAGGCAGCCCAGATAGGGGAAAGGGATCCAAAGGCAGGCAACAGAGTCAGAGACAGCCTCAGCTCCAGTTGTTTGGGGACCCACATGAAGACCAAGCTGCACATCTGCTACAAATGTGTAGGGGCCCTAAGTCCAGTCTATGGATGTTCTTTGGTTCAACTTCTGTGAGCCCCTATGGACCCCAGTTAGTTGACTTTGTAGGTCTTGTGGTGTCCTTAACCCCTCTGGCTCCCTCAATCCTTCCCTGAATTCTTCCACTAGACTCCCTGAACTCTGTCTAATGTCTGGTTGTGGGTCTCTGCACCTGTTTCCATCAGTGGCTGGATGAAGACTCTCAGGAGACTGTTATGCTAGGTTCCTGTCTGCAAGCATATCAGAGTATCATTTATAGTGTCAGGGGTTTGGCTCTTTCCTATGAGATGGTTCTCAACTTGGGCCAATCATTGATTGGCCATTCCCTCAATCTCTGCTCCATTTTTATCTCTGAACATGCTGTAGGCAGACAAATTTGGGGTTGAAAGTTTTCAAGATGTGTTGGCATCCCTTTCTCTCCACTGGAAGTCCTGCCTAGCTTCAGGAGGTGACCAATTCAGGCTCCATATCCTCCCTCCTCCCTGACATCCTGAGTCTCAGCTAGGGTCATCCCCATAGACTCCCTGGAGCTTCCCCCATCCCAGGTCTCTGACTCATCCCAGAGATGTCCCCCACCAATTTCTATCTTCTCACAGCCCTCTCCCCACCTTACCCCACACTTGATTTCCACTCCCTCTCCCATCCACTTCCCTCCCTTGATCCACCTCTGATGTCTATTTTAGTTCCCCTTCTGAATGGGATTCAAGCATCCTCCTGTGGGCCTCCTTGTTACTTAGCTTCTTTTAGTCTGTGGATTGCATCATGGTTATCCTGTACTTTATGGCTAATATCCACTTATCAGTGAGTACATGTCATGAGCGTCTTTCTGGGTCTGGATTATCACTCAGGATAATCTTTTCTAGTTCCATCCTATAATCCTGTACAATAAAAGAACTTCTGGAGGTATCACCAACCCTGATTTCAAGCTGCAGTACAGAACAATACTAATAATAACTACATGATACTGGCATAAAAACAGATAAGTTGATCAATGGAATTGAATCGAGGACCCAGAAATACACAGTTACAGACACTTAATTTTTGACAAAGAAGCTAAGAGAATACAATGGAGGGGAAAAGAGGATCATCAACAAAGTGCTGGTATAACTGGATGTCTACATGTAGAAAAATGCAAATAGATCCCATATTTATCACCCTGCACAAAACTCAAGTCCTAGAGGATCAACCTCAACCTACAACTAGACATTCTAAATTTAATAGAAGAGAAAGTGGGAAACTGCCTTGAACACATTGGTACAGGTGACAAGGACCGGCCTCAGCTTGGAGAGGGAGTCCTGAGGAAGGGGTGTTTGGGAGCAGCGGAAGAAATAACTCAAAGTCGAGGATGAGTACAAGCTGACAACTCTGTCTTCTGTTCAAGCTGTCTCTTTATCTCTTTCCTTAATATCGTCTGACAAACTGACTCATTAGTGCAGCTGTCTCTGTTCTTTTAGGTCCATAAAGTCCCTCCTACAATTCTTATTGCCTTCTTATATTTTGCATAGTTGAGTAATTATATATTCGTGAATTCATGCTTTCAGAGTTCTTTGCCACAACCTTAATGGCTCCCCTGAGCCATTTACCTTTTCACTGAGGAGCACATTCTTCCCCCAGACTCATGTTGTTCTTTAATTATGACAGAGTCATTAACCTTAACAGGGAGCACATCATCCAAAGGAGGAACATGACAATATGTACACTATTATACAAACGAGCCTTATGCCTAGGCAACACTTGTGAAGCTCATGCGGGTTCTGCTCTGGGGGCAGGAACTGTGTCACGCTGTCCCTTCTGCAGTCATGCAGGACTTGGTAAGATAACTTCCTGAACAAAATACCAACAGCTAGGACACTAAGATTAACAATTAATAAATGCAGCAGGTGTTGGCGAGGATGTGGAGAAAGAGGAACACTCCTCCACTGCTGGTGGAATTGCAAGCTGGCACAACCACTCTGGAAAGCAGTCTGGCGGTTCCTCAGAAAACTGGGCATGACACTCCCGGAGGACCCGGCTATACCACTCCTGGGCATATACCCAGAGGCTTCCCCAGCATGCAATAAGGACACATGCTCCACTATGTTCATAGCAGCCTTATTTATAATAGCCAGAAGCTGGAAAGAACCCAGATGTCCCTCAACGGAGGAATGGATTCAGAAGATGTGGTATATTTACACAATGAACTACTACTCTGCAATTAAAAACAATGAATTCACGAAATTCTTAGGCAAATGGTCAGAACTGGAAAACATCATCCTTAGTGAGGTAACCCAATCACACACATGGTATGCAGTCACTGATAAGGGGCTATTAACCCAGAAACTCGGAATACCCAGGACACAATTCACATATCAATCGATTTCCAAGAAGATGGAAGGAGAGACCCCTGGTCCTGGAAAGACTGGATGTTGGGGAATACCAGGACAGAGAAGCAAGAGGGGGATGAATGGGGAACAGGGGGAGGGAAGAGGGCTTATGGGACTTTCAGGGAGGGAGGAAATGGGAAAGGGTAAATCATTGGGAATGTAAATAAAAAAATATAGAAAATAAAAAAAGCAATTAATAAATGGGACCTCATGAAATTCAAAAGCTGTCAATAGGACAAAAGGGCAGCCTACAGAATGGGCTACATTTAACAGAAGGCTAATATTCAAAATATATAATGATCTCAAGAAACTAGACACCTACAAACCAAATAAGCCAATTTTAAAAATGGGGTATTGAGCTAAACAGAGAATTGACAACAGAGGAATCTCTAACAGCTGAGAAACACTTAAAGAATGATCAATAACCCTAGTCATCAGGGAAATGCAAAGTAAAATGACTGAGATTCCATCTAGAAACCATCAGAATGGCAAAGATCAAACACTCAAGGGACAGAACATATTGGTGAGAATATGGAGCAAAAGGAACATTCTTCCATTGCTATTGGGAGTGCAAACTTGTACAACCAATCAGAAATTAATCTGGCAGTTTCTCAGGAAATTGGGACTAGTTCTACCTCAAGAACCAGCTCTATGAGGGCATATACCATTCCTGGGCATACACCCAAGATATTCTATTATACCACCAGGACACTTGCCCAATTATGTTTGCAGCAGCTTTATTTGTAATAAGCAGAAACTGTAAACAATCTCCATTTTTTAATATAGGCATTTGGTGTTATGAACTTGCCTCTTAGAACTACTTTTATTGTATCTAATAGATTTGAGTATGCTGCGTTTTCATTTTCATTCAATTATAAAAGTCTTTAATTTTATTTTTTCTGTCTTGACTCATTTTTCACTCAGTAGTGATTTGTCCAGTTTCCATGTCTTTGTAAGCTTTCTTCTGTTTCTGTTGTTGATGTCCAACTTCAATCCCTGGTAGTGTAGTATGGTAGGATACAGGGTGTTATTTCCATTGTCTTATGTCTATTGAGATTTACTTTTAGTCCAACTATGTAGTCAGTTTTGGAGATAGTTCCTTGAGGTGCTGGGAAGAAATATTCTTTTGTATTTGGGTAGAAATGTTCTACAAACATCTGCTAGGTGTTTAGATTTAGGATATCATTTGGTTCTAGTATTTCTTAGTTTAGTTTTTGTCTGGATGACCTATCTATTGGCAAGAATAGGGAATAGAAGTTATCTACTATCACTATGTAAGGGTCAATATGTATTTTAGCTGTAGAGGTGTTTCTTTTCTGAACTTGGGTGTTCTTGTGTTTAGTGAATAAATGTATAGAATTACAATATCTCCTTTGGCAAATTTTTCCTTTGATGAGTATGTAGTCCTTTTCTATCCCTTCTGATTAGTTTTGGTTTGAAGCCTATTTTGTCAGAGAGTAAAATAACTACACAGGCTTGCTTCTTCAGTCCATTTGCTTGGATAATTTTTTTTCCATCCTTTTACCTGAGGTGATGTTTATCCTTGATGGTAAGAGGTGTTTCTTGAATGCATCTGAAAGATGGACCCTGTTTTCTAGTTCATTCTGTTAATGTGTCTTATTGTGTAATTGAGGCCGTTAATACTGAGAATTATCAATGAGCAATGTTTATTGATTCCTGATCTTTTGTGGTTACAGTGTGGGTTTTTAACTCTCTTTTGGTTTACTGTTCTGGATTCATTCTTTGTCTCTTCTTGGATGTGGTTAACCTTGGCAGACTGAAGTTTTCCTTTTAGTGCCTTCTACAGAGCTAGATCTTGATTAAATGTTTTTTGGCTTTTTTTTTTTTTAAATCATGGAGTGATTTTTTTCTTCACCTATTGTGATTGGTATTTTTTGCTGGGTATATTAGTCTGGACTGGCATCTGTATCTCCTAGAGTTCTAAACATCTATTCAGGCCCTTCTGGCTTTGAGTCTCCATTAAAAAGTCAGATATTGTCTTAGTGGTTCGGCCTTTATATGTTACTTAGTCTTTTTCCTTTTTATCTTTAATATCCTTTCTTTGTTCTTTGTGTTTTTCATTTTGATTATTATATGCTGAGGAGACTTTCTTTCCTGGTTCTGTCTGCCTGGTGCTTTATATGCTTCTCCTTCTTTAGATTGGGGACATTTTAGTCTATGATTTTATTGAAAATATTTCCAGGGTCTTCGACCAGGGTTTCTTCCCCTTCTTGTATTCCTATTATTCTTAGATTTGGTCTTTCCATTGTATCCCAGATTTCCTGGATGTTTTCCTGGAAAAATGTCATCCTACATTTTTCATTTCCAATTTTGCTTAGGTTTTCTTTAGTGATTCTATTCTCTGTTGTTGTTGTTGTTAAATTCTATTTTCATGTTAAAAATTATTTTTATTATTTTTTAAAAAGATTTATTTATTTGTTTGTTTGTCTAACGCATATGAGTACACTGAAGCTGCACTGATGGTTGTGAGCCATCGTGTGGTTACTGGGAATTTTGAATTCAGGACTTCTACTCGCTCTGGTCAGTCCTGCTTGCTCCGGCTCTGTTCACTTCGGCCTAAAGATTTATTTATTATTATATCTAAGTACACTGTAGCTGTCTTCAGACACACCAGAAGAGGGCATCAGCTCTCCTTTACGGATGGTTGTAAGCCACCATGTTGTTGTGGGATTTGAACTCAGTGCCTTTCAGAAGAGCAGTCAGTGCTTTTAACCACTGAGCCATCTCTCCAGCCCTATTTTTATTATTTCCTTCAACTGGGTTTTTTTTTTTGATTCATTGTCTTTATTAAAGGATTTATTCATTTATTCTCTTAGGTCCTTAAACATATTTTTAATTGTAATTTTAAAGTCCTTGTCTTATGCTTTAGCTATATTAAATCTGTTGGGGTCTACTATAGTAGGGTTCCTGTGTTCTGGTAGAGGCATATTGCCTTGGTTATTCATATTCGTGTTTTGTGTTGAGGTCTAGACATCTGGAATTGAGATGACTGAAGTATTTCTAAGTGTTGACATCTGCTCTTTGCTTGATGTGTGTTGCAGTCTTTGGTGACTGTTGCCCTCTCAGGATCTTAGGCAAGAGTATTAGCTGTTGGGTCCCTGGTAAATAATAGAACTTCTATTAAGTCCTTTCTGTGCACTGAGAACTCTGTCAGTCTTCAAGTGTCACTAGTTAGTGGCTTCTGAGATAGAAAGGAGGCATTTGCAACTTAGAGCACATTTCAAGAGGTTGTAAAACAATTAACCATAGGTCATGAAAAGGGAACTAATGATTTATTATAGTGCAAAGATTGAAGATAAAATATTGACTGGGTTTATCTATACAAAATTTCTTTTTTTTTTTTTTTTTTGGTTTTTCGAGACAGGGTTTCTCTGTATAGCCCTAGCTGTCCTGGAACTCACTCTGTAGACAAGGCTGGCCTCGAACTCAGAAATCCTCCTGCCTCTGCCTCCCAAGTGCTGGGATTAAAGGCGTGCACCACCACCGCCCAGCTATACAAAACTTCAATGATAACTTAGTTATGGTCTTAACTCTCCATGAACCTGTAAAGCTAGATAATGAATATTTAGCCAGGTAATTACTCTTAATAGATATGCATATAAACATTCTCTGTTGTATACTTCTTATTCAATTTATGATTTGGATTTATGTTTGAACTTCTAGTGAACTTTTGTAAAAAGAATAAAAGGATCCTTGGATAAACCATGTGATCTAGTCTCCTAGAAAAGGTACAAAAGATTAGGAAAGATTGTATTGAATGGCACTGGGAGCAAAGGAATTATTGTTGCATCAGAGCAGGAGGGGAGAGCAAGATTAGGAGAAGAGAGCAGAGAAGAACTTTTAAGAGAGAACTTTTTTAGAGAAGCTTTAAACAGAACTTTTTAGAAAAGAACTTTCTTGAGAACTTTCATAGAAAACTTTTTAGAGAGGACATTTTAGAAAGATCTTAGAAATAAAGGCTAAAATCACTTTATTTTTATTGGTTATTTTATCTATTTACATTTCAAATGTTATCCTCCTTCTCGGTTTCCCCTCCGCAAACCCCCCTATCCCACCCTTCCACCCCCCTGCTTCTATGAGGGTGCTCCCTCACCCACCCACCCACCACTCCAATCTCACCACCCTAGCATTCCCCTATGGCGGGCATCGAGCCTTCACAGGACCAAGGGCCTCTCCTCCCTTTGATGTCCAACAAGGCCATCCTCTGCTACATATGCAGCTGGAGCCATGGGTCCCTCGATGTGTATTCTTTGGTTTGTGGTTTAGTCCCCGGGAGCTCTGGGTGGTCTGGTTGGTTGATATTGTTGCTCTTCCTATAGGGATGCTCTGCCAGAGCCTTACCAATACAGATGCAGATGCTTGCAACCAACCATTGGACTGAGCACTGGGACCCCAATGGAGGAGTGAGGGGAAGGACCAAAGGAGCTGAAGGGGTTTGCAACCCAATAGGAAGAACAATAATAAAACCACTTTTCAAAGTGTCCCTTTTTCTTCCTGTGACTTCAACTAGCAGGCTGGAAGTTAGAGCTTCACAGTCCCTGCAGAGATGATAGAACAAAGACTACTTTACTTAATCCTTCACTGTTTTACCATGAGGTTCTGGCCGCAGAGGAACTCAGACAGGCAGATCAGCTACCGCAGCAAAATCACTTAGACTTAAGACAGGCAAACATTTTATTATTAAACAGCAACCCTGAATATCTCACAAGACCAAGTCTTGCCCCTGCTGATGCTCTCCCCCTCGGGGACCTTCAAGAGAGAACCAGGAAAAAGAACAGCCTGGTCTAGGCCCCAGCAGAAGAAGGAGGAGGGAAAGGAAGAGGGACAAAAGAAAGGAGGGAGGGGGGGAGAGAGGGAGGGAGGAAGGGAAGGAGGGAGAGAGGGAGGGAGGAAGAGAGGGAGGGAGGGAGAGATTGGTTCTGAGCATTGGTGGATGGCAGAAACAAATAGAGATGGGCTAGGAGAAAAGTCTGAGAGGAGCTTAGGGAGAGAGGTAGGAGAGATCAAGTCTACACCAAGGGGCAAATTTCCCAGGAAGTTCAGGAGTGGGTGGAGAAGGCTCCTGAAAGTAGGCTACTACAGGAGGACAAAGAGTATGTCTGGAGAGATAGGAATAAAAAGGCTAGGAGGACCCTGGATCTGTATGAAGGAGTAAAGTCTTCTGTGGATGGAGTTGGGATGGGAGGTGTGGCAATTGTAAGCAGGGCTGGGCATGAAACGGAAGAGCTCATAATGGAAGACAGGAAGGATAGTGACAATCCTCTACCTGAGTTCCAGCCCTGTGTGGAGGGACCCTGGTAGAAAGTGTTTCTAGGTGTCAGTGGCTGACACAAAGCAATGGAGATGGGCTAGAAGGAAAGGCTAAGAGGGTCCATAGGAGAGAGCGAGATAGGTTTGCTGGATTCTATCTCAACATTGCAAGGCTTCATATGACAAGCCTATAGCCAAATTATACTGGATAGGGGAAGATTGAAAACATAGTCCCTAAAATCAGGAGCAGCTTTCCACTCTTTTTACTCTTACTCAAAACAGTGCTTTAAATCTCAGCCAAAACAACAGGAGAAGAAAATAAAAAGTACACAAATAGGAAAGAAAGAACTTGAGGAATCCTTATTACTTACTCCTAAAGGACACTAAAGACTCCATAAGAAAAGTCTTGGAATGATCATGTTCTTCAAAGTGACAGAATACAAACATAACATACAAAGATAAATTGCCTTTCTTTATTGCCTATAAAAACCATGCTTATAAATAAATCAGGAAAATAAACCCATTCATAAACTCCTCAAAAAATGAAGCAAAAACTTGGAATAAATCTAACCAAGATAATGAAATGTCTCTATAATGAACTCTAAAACAGGGAAGAAAGGAACTGAAACAAGGAGAAGGACCTTTTCATCTCATGCCTCTATAGAACTATAGCTGTGAAAACAGCTGTACTTCCCAAGCAATCTATAGATTCAGTGTTCATCTCATTAAAATGTCAAAGACATTCTTCACAAAAAAATATTTTAAATAGTGTTAATATGAATACAAGAGAGCAGATACTCACTCTCTCTTTCTGAATGAAAGGAATAATGCTAGAGTTATCACCATACCTGATTACAAGCAGTGAGTTCTAGTAACAATACCATGGTACTGGCACAAACATAAGACACACAGATCAGTGGAATAGAAAAGAGGACTTGGTGGACAGTAGGTAAAGACCCTTGCTATCAAGCCCAATGACCCTAGTTTGATCTCTGGGACCTACATGACGGTCATACCCAGAGATCAGGAGATAATCAATTTCTGCAAAATGTTCTGTGACCTCCACACATGTTTTAGTGCCTGCCCATACACATAAACACAAAATAAATCTAATAAAATAATTTTAAGAGAACCTAAATTTAAACCTACACAGATACAAGTACCTGATTTTGTTTCCCAACATACCAAAAACATGTATTGGAGAAAAGACATTCTCAACAAATAATACTTGGAAAATTAGATGACTTCACATAGAAAACGGAAAGTGAACCCTATCTCTCTTTCTGTACAAAAATCAACTTTACACAGTTGAAAGATTTTTTAAATAATTATTCTATTCATTTTGTAAGAGTATTCTGCCTGTGGATACAAACATGCACCATGTGCTTGTCTGGTGCCCACAGAGGTCAGAAGAGGGCATTGGATCCTCTGAAACTGGACGTATAGTCATGAACCACCATGTGGATGCTAGAAACTGAACCTGGGTCCTCTTCAGGGGTTCTTAGCTTCTGAACCATCTCTCCATCCTCAATAGAGCAAAGATTTTAATGTAAGATCATAAACTCTGAGTGCATTCAAGGGAAGAGTAAGCAACACACTTCAGGATAAGGGCACGGGAAGGCCTTTGAATAGGACTCCAGTTGCTCCAGAAAAATAATTGACAAATGAGACATCATGAAATTGAAGAGTTCTTAAACAGTAAGAAAAAAAAAAGTAAGGAAATAGTTATTGAGTAGGAGAAAACCTTTACTCATTGTACATCTAACAAAGGATTAAGATCTAGAACATAAACCGGGCAGTGGTGGTGCAAGCCTTTAATCCCAGCACTTGGGAGGCAGAGGCAGGAGGATTTCTGAGTTTGAGGCCAGCCTGGTCTACAGAGTGAGTTTCAGGACATCCAGGGCTACACAGAGAAACCCTGTCTTGAAAAACCAAAAAAAAAAAAAAAAAAAATCTAGAACATATAAAAAACTCAAAACATTAGAGCCAGGCGATGGTGCCACACACCTTTAATCCCAGCACGCAGGAGACTGAGGCAGGTGGATCGCTGTTAGTTTCAGGCCAGCCTAGTCTTCAGCCTAGTCTACACAGAGAAACCCTTCCTCAAAAAAAGAAACAAAGAACAACAAACAAACAAAACAAAACCTCTAGATAACAAGAAATTTAACAGCTTAATCAAGAAATATGGGCTTTTAGTGGTATACACCTTTAATCCTAGGACTTGGGAGGCAGCTCTCCATGTGTTTCAGGTCAGCCAGGGCTAGATAGTGAGACCCTGTCTGAAAAGGAATAGAGGAAATAATGACAGGGCAGTCATCACTCACAGCAGCTGTGGCTGTCTGTGCCAGTCAGTCATGCACAGGAGACGGCCCTGACAGGGTCCTACCTATCCCTGCTGAACTTTGTGCTACTCGTGGATTCTGAGAGAAGTGGCTTCAGTCATATACTCATGGTGAGACCACCAGGCTCCAATGGATAGTGCTACATCCATGATCACTCAGACTGCCCTGGATAAATTCTGTAGACACACACACACACACACACACAATCAAAATGAACATGGGAAAGGAATCTGTATGGGTGGGGGTTAAAGGTGACAAGGAGTTTAAACAGAGTGGGTATGAGAATAATCAGAATGTATTATGTACATATGTCAGATTGTCAAATGGCAAATTAATTACTTTTAAGTGAGCTAATGAAATGAGCAGATAATTCTCAAAAAACAGAAACACAACGTTTAATTTTAAAAGTGGGGAGTGGAGATATGGTTCAGTAAGCAAGAACAATTCCTGCTCTTGCAGAGGACAAGGTTTGATTCCCAGAACCCACACTGTGACTCACAACTGTCTAACTCTAGTTCCAGGGGATCTGCCTCCCTCTTCTGACCTCTGTGAGCACTGCATGCACATGGGGCACATGCACACACCAGGCACTCATACACAAAAAATTAAAATAAATAACTTGGGAGAGGCGGCACACACCCTTAATCCCAGCACTCAGGAGGCAGAGTCTGACAGATCTCCAAATCTGAGGCCAGCCTGGTCTATAAAATGAGTTCCAGACAGCCAGAGAGAGAGAGAGAGAGGGAGGGAGGGAGAGAGAGAGAGAGAGAGAGAGAGAGAGAGAGAGAGAGAGAGAGAGAGAGAGAATTGTGTATGGATACATATTAGTCAGGGGTCTTTACAGAAATATAATTGATAGAATGAATATATATTAAAAGGGCTCTGAGGCTGGAGGAATGTCTCAATAGTTAAAAGTGCTTGCTATTTTTACTGAGGACTCAAGTTTGTTTCCCAGCTCACAACCACCTATAACTCTAGCTCCAGGTGATCTGATGTACTCTTGGGCTTCTGTGGGCACTAGGCATGTATTTGCCTACAGTTACACAAACATATACACATGAATAAAAAGTAAAAACATAAATAATTATTAAATGAGGAGGTTTATTAGGTTAGCTTACATGAGACAGTCTGGGTAGCTCAATAATAACTATATTACTCTGAAAAGACTCACTATGCCAGGCTTCAGCCATCTCAGCCTGGTGCTAAAGGCCAGGAGGATTCTGTCTTCAGTCCATGTTGGAAGCCCAAAACTGGGTCATAACATCAGTAAAGTATTTTAAGAGGCAAGAACAGGATAAACGAACTTACCAACAAGGGTGAAGGCAAGCGGGGCAGGATGAAGCAAAGGACTTCTGGGTCCTTTCTCTTGGCTGCCACCAAACTTTGCCACCCACATTTACTGTGGGTCTTCTCACTTTAAAAAAAAAAATCTGATCGAGAAAAATCCTCACAAAAATTCTATTGGCTTACCTTTTAGTTGATTCCAGATCCAGTCACAGCGACCACCAAGATCAGCTAGCACAATCTATACAACATGAAAATAGAAGAGAAACTACTTAGGTTGCAAAAGGGACTAACTGGAAGGGTACTGGGTATGCACGGTGAGGGGACAGGGTGTGATCTTTGAGCATATGCCAGCATGAAACTGTCCTTATGAAACCCAGAACAATGAATATGTGCCAGAAAACAAACAACAACAAAATACTAAAAGCAGCTGGGCAGGGTTGCTCATATCTAGAGGCAGGTAGATCTCTTTTGAAATTGAGGCCAGCCAAGTCCACATAGACTAGGCAGGGTTTCACAGTAAGACCACTTAAGGGTTCTTAGGAAATCAGATGGATGACGTTTTGCTGGGGCAAACACGTGAAGGAATGTTTAGCTGAAGTGGACACAGGTGAAAGGCGAAGGCAGACTCATGAAGGAACGTTTTACTGACGCAGACACAGGAGAGAGGATGTTCTGCTAAAGCAAGCTCGTGAAAGGACATGTGATGATGGATTCTTTGCTAATGACACGCATGCATTGTTCCACCTTACATTGCAGAGTCGAGCTCCATTAGTTGGGACTCCATAGAGAGAAACACACACACACACACACACACACACAAACTTCTGGTGGTGTGCTGCAGTTTCTTGCCACTTCTTGGCAGAGTGATGTCAGCTGAGGCAAGACATATGTTGAGGCAAGACCTGTGGAGGACATGTGCTGTTTGGAGAGTATAAACAGGACTCTCCGGATAGTGACAGAGGCTTGGTTGCTTATAGAGCTCGCTGTGCAACGCTTGTGGGTCTCTTCACTGATCTTCACTTCCCTGAGAGAGGCACAGCTGAGAACTTCTCCTGGCACCCTCTGGTCCCTCCTGCTGACTTGGGCCAAGGCTGAGGCCTGACTGACTGCTAGATCACGTCACCGCTATTGCTAACCTGACTCTACTGAACTGGACTGCTGATGTATCCATGAAGTGTTTGCAAGCAGATCGAGCTGCCGATGCTAATCTATGAACTAAACTGCCGATTTTCAGACAACACAGACGAGAGTTGCTCTAAAAAACATTTCTAAACAGGTCCAGTTCCCCTGTATCCTTTCTTTCTCACTATCTCTGGTGGGTGGTGGGTTAAAAGGGAGGTTAAAGCATTTAAGAACCATCATTAAAAATAGACCTTAAAAAAATTAGTTACAATCCTGTACATATATATATATATATACTAAAAGTAGGGTCCACCACAATGCCTTAGTGAGTAAAGGTACTTATTACTAAGTCTAGGGACCTGAGTTTAATCCCACTATCCATATGGTAGAAATAGAATACTAAAAGGTGTTCTACAACCTAAACACACACATGTACACACACCACACACTCTGCACACAGAGACATTCTGCTTTTCCAGAAGACCCAAATTTATTTCCCAACATCCACAGGTCAGCTCATCTGTACACCCAGTTCCAGAGAATCCAGCACTTTCTTGTGGCCTCTCTGGGCACCAGGTACACATAAGATGCACATATATACATGCAGACAAAACACCCATATGCATGAAATAATAATAAAAACCAAACAACAAAGAACATGGGGATCTTAGTGAGTGAATCATACGATATGTTACAGGGCATGAGAGTATAGAAATAATCCCCCTGTTACACAGCCATTTCATTTCCCCCCTCCAGGAAAGAGAAAGGAGGCTTTCAAGACTCAGGAAGAAAACGTCACAAGTCTGGGAAAGCTGAAATCGAACGCCACGTTTCACCAGGGTTCCTACTCCAAGGTCACTGTAACACCTGATGCTGCAGAAGAAAGGGCTCTGGCCCACCTATAGCATTGCCTACAAATCCTGCAGAGAGCTCTCAGGTGGCCACTTCCTAGAGTCCTCAACCATACTGGGGTGTTGCTCTGGTGACACAGTTGCCTCTGAGTCGTCCCTGCTCCTGTAAGTAACCCCAATAAGAACGCAATGGTTTGCCCATCTGTCCTTGAGTAGAACAGGAAAGGCCTCAGCGCGGACGCAATGATCCGCTAGGAGAAAACAGTGTTTCTGATACAAAGGACTGTACTCATGGAGAGCTACATGCTACATGCCTAAAGCTCCTGCTGTTTCGAAGATTGAAGCAAAAGGATCCCCTGATCCCAGGAGTTTCAGGCAGGCCTGGAGAACATAGACCCCCCCCCATCAAAACAATATAAAAATAATTGGGCTGGGGATGTGGGTTAGTTGGTATAGTGCTTATGTAGTATGCATGAAGCTGTGGGCTCAAGCCCAACACCATATAAAACCTAACTGGTGGCATTGCCTGTAATTAAAGCACTTAGGAGGTGGAAGCGGGAGAATCAGAAGTTCAAAGGTATCCTTGGCTAGTGAGGGTAAAACCATCCTAGGCTAAATGAAGTCTTGTTTCAAAAGGGGAAAAGAAAACTTTTTTGTGGCACTGGGGATTAAGTCTTTGGTCTCACATAGGCTTAGCAAGTTTTCAACTATTGAGTTACATCCTCAGATTTTTCAAAATTTCTTACAGCAATTAAAAGTGAAAATCGAAGCCGGGCGGTGGTGGTGCACGCCTTTAATCCTAGCACTTGGGAGGCAGAGGCAGGCAGATTTCTGAGTTCGAGGCCAGCCTGGTCTACAGAGCGAGTTCCAGGACAGCCAGGGCTATACAGAGAAACCCTGTCTCGAAAAACCAAAAAAAAAAGAATGTTTGCGGGCGGTGGTGGCGCACACCTTTAATCCCAGCACTTGGGAGGCAGAGGCAGGTGGATTTCTGAGTTCAAGGCCAGCCTGGTCTACAGAACAAGTTTCAGGACAGCCAGAGCTACAAAGTGAGATCCTGTCTCAAAAAACCAGAAATAAATAAATGAAAGATAGATAGATAGATAAAGAAATTTTAAATTTTTTTCAAAATAATTTCACTGCACTAAGAGGCTAAAAGAGGCATAAGATATCCTAGAGCTAGAGTTACAGGTAGCTGTAAGTCACCAGATGTGGGTACTAGGAAGTGAACTCAGGTCCTCTGTAAGAGCAATTATCAATCTTAACTCCTGACCTAACTGTTCAGGTGCCCCTCCCCTTTTGAGACGTGCTTCCGTGTAACATAGGCTGGTCTCAGAGTCACAGTGTAGCTGAGGATGACCTTGAACTTGTCTTCCTGTCTTCACCTCCCCTGAGCTGGGGACTACAGATGTTTATTACTATATCTTCTTTACCAAAGTACTGAGGATCAAACCCGGGGCTTCGTGTATGCTAGGTAGGCACTCTACCAACTGAGCTACACATCCTCAGTAGGAGATTGATTCCAACTTGATGCTGTTAAATAGCACAGCATACAAACCGACTGTAGAACTTTTTTTTTTTTAGATGAGGGAAAGGAATACAGAAATGTGGATGGAATGAGGAGGTTTTAAATCACCTGAGTGTTTAGTAATAGTCTAGATTTTAACAGCTTCAGAATTTTAATGGAGCAATATAGATAAAAGAGGGAGAGAGTATGAGATCAGCACCATAATACACATCCATGCACACTGGAAACTGAGGTAGGAAAATTCTGAGTATGACACCAGTCTAAAATGCACTTCGAGTTGAAGCCAGCTTGAGCTGCGGTGGGACCCTATCTCAAAAATAAAGAAATAAAAAAAATTTAAAAATCCACATGAATGTCAACTGTTACTATCAAATAGAAGCCCTGACTATACAAAAGATCTCAAACCTTAGAAATCCTGACATTCCCTACTCTGAATAGACTCCTCTCTGTTTCCCCTCGTGGTTCCCTGTCTTCAGCCACCATGCTGAACTTTTTTGTAGCCTTTTGTGAATCAGGCTGTACTCCACTATTCAGCAGTCTCCTCCAGGGGGAACCACTTACCCCTGCTGAAGCTATGATCTCACTTTTCCTTCTATGACACATCCTTCCCTGCCCCACCCTGTCCCAGGCCAATACCCACATCCTGGAGTAATCCACTTATTAAGTCTTGTTAGCTGTCAATGATGGGCCATACACGCTCTCTGCCCTCACTTATTAAGAGAATCTAGAATCCGGCCAAGGTGGTGAGTGGGAGGTAAAGGTGGGAGGATCTGGAGTTCAAAGTCACCCTCTGCTATGTAGAAAATCTCAAGGCCATCCTGGTCTACAAGAGACTCTGTCTCAAAAATAAAAAAATGAAATCAGAAAGTGGGAGGAGAAAGTGGAGGAGGAGGAGAAAAAGGAGGACGAAGTGCAAAAGAATCACGGTCCCATTCATTCATTCTTCAAGCATTTACAAGCCGCTCTCACGTGCGTGTGGCTCTGGACCTAAAGGAGACCTGACACCCGCCCCGCCGCTCTGAACCCCAGGAAAGATAAGGGTTGGAGCAGGTGAAGGATGCAATCGGAGTTTTGATGCCAGATTCACCCCGCAAGGGCAGGACCCGACCTAACCACCCGGCCACCACACAGATCCTGACTCTGAAAGAGGAGCTTTCTGGATACGCCCCTTCTAAAACCCAAGCCCGGAGTCCGATCCCGCCTATCCTTGCACTTAGACACTCCTCCTCATTAACTCCTCCATTTCATTCAGCTCATGGCCTTAAATCCTACCACCCAGGACGCCAACCTCATTCCCAGGCTCATGACTCCATTGGTCAAATACAAGAACCCGCCTTCATCAGCATCTTTGACCGCTTAGATGTCAATCTTTGTCATAGCACACCCTTCCCATCTCAACAGTTACCAGGGCCGAGGTTTGAAGAGCAGAGAGTAATGGACGTCTCAGAACCTTTCATGATTGGCTAGAAATCCCAGCTCTGGGAGGGGCTTAGAGCCTCTGTGAAGGGTTGCTCAAGGCCGCAGCTTTCCTTCAGAGGCACGCCTCTTGCCCATCACTATTAGTAGTTTAGATGTCGATCAATATCACTACTTACCTTGATAGGCAAGATTAGACGTCTATCACAGATCCTCTCATTTCAATTCGCTCCTCTCAGAGAACCGTAGCCAGGGTCCGCCTCATGGGGTGGCTATGAATTGGTCAGATCGCCTGTCATTCTCCAGTGGGCGGAGCCAAGGGCCTAAGGGGGCGGTGAATTGGCTGACTGCGCTGGGCGGGGGGGGGGGGGGGGGGGCGGGGCAGCAGCTCCTGTCAGCGGGTGAAATGGCAGTGGCGGAGCCGGCGACGGCCGCGGTCCCCGGGGGTGGCTGACTGGAAGGGGCCGGGTCGCGGGGTTTGCGGGACCCTCGAGCAGACGCGACCGCGGATAGGAGCGTCCGACGACGCAGCGCAGGGACGGCGAGGCTCGGCGCGGCGATGGCGGCGCTCTCGGCGCAGGTAGGGCGGTCCCGAACCGGGCCTCTTCTCCTGGGGGCGTCAGTGCTGCGGGGCCCCGAGGGGAAGCCAAGCCAGGAGCGTGACCTGGGGTCGCCTCGCCTCCGGAATCTGTGCTAGGAGCCTTGGCATTCCCGGCCCTGGACCCTAGAACTCCGGCCTCCGCCCACCCTCCTTCCCGATCCCTCCCAGGGCTTCTAGGACCCCATGTCTCATCGCGACACCCCCCGCAGGCTCAGGACCTCTGTACATCTTTCCCAGGACTCCTCTCTGAGAGCCTGTCCAGGGCTTCCCCATCCCCCAGTGTGCAGACATGCGCCCCCCCACCCCACCATGAGCGTCCGCCCTCCAGTCCACAACCGGAGTCCCAGGACCCCTCCCGTCTACACATCTCTTGCCTTTCCGTCCCCCTAAACCCCTCACTTGGCTGCCTATCTTCTGTGTCTGGCCTACACCCTCATCCTCTCCAAGGAGACCAAGATCAGAGCCCTATACTCTTCTGACTCCACAGAAGCCCATGCCTCCTCGCCTCTTACATGGAAAGATTCCCAACTGAACCCAGAGACATCAGCTCAGCCTGTTCGCTTGGCACCCCTCCTGTTCAAGGGCTCCACTAAGAAATGAACACTCAGGACTCCCCAAAAGATAATGCTAAATCCCATCCCCCATAGACACACCCTCCCCATCCATCTCAGAGATACAGAGTGAGGTCATTTAGATACCCCTAAATACATAGGAACCTAGAGGCCCAACACAGACCCAGGCCCATGAGTGTGCTCGCTCTCTCTCTCTCTCTCTCTCTCTCTCTCTCTCTCTCTCTCTCTCTCTCACACACACACACACACACACACACACACACACACAAGAACTTCTACACACCTCCTTGAGCCCAGTACCCTCAACAGACCACCTAACTCAGACAAAAGACAGAAGATTGTGAGGTGACAGGCTCTGTCCCCAGCACCTAGCCTGTCCCTTCCACCCCATTCTCTTTGAGATGGGACTACACTGGGACTCCAAGGGGTGTCAGGGCCTAGAATCTACCTACCACAAATGTCTTCCCCTACTCTCTCTCCCTCCCTTTCTTACCCTTTTTAATAGGAAGGACATTCTTTCCTACACCAGTGTCCCAAAAGGAACCAGTGCCCATTTCCAAATCAATGGCACCCCCATACACATACCATGGGGAGTAAGATCTTCCAGCTGCTCCTGGCCCCAATCCTGAAGTCTGACCAGACTGGTAGGACCAGCATCCCCGAGCTTCTGGCATCTGCTAGCCTCAGATGATATAGACTGTGCTGTCATCTAAGGTGCTCATCAAGGCCAGTTTCTGAGAGCCCTGTGAGTTCTTTTACCCACCACCAATATTTGGCCAAAATAAAACAGCTTCCTCCTAGCATTTGGGATCTGTTCTGACTGGGTCAAACCTGGCAAAAGCAAGCACCTCTTTAAGGAATATTTTCAGAAGGGGAAAAAATGTGAAGAGGACTGGGGTGGGGCAGGGGGGGAATGTTGAAAAGACGAGTACTCTGCTTGACACCCCCACATACACCACTCCCAGTCAGTCTGTCATTGAACCAGACTCCCCACATCCCTCCTCTTTCATGGTAGTATTGTATTGGTTCTTCCCACCAATTCTGCCCCACAGATCCCATCCTAGGGTCCCACCTGTGGGTTCTCTCTGGGTTCCTGCGGTTGGCTGTGGTGGTTTGAAAGGGATAGCAGGTGGCTTGGCCCTGGCACAAGAACTTAGGTGCAAGACAGAGAGGAAAGAAGAGATTGCAGAACTGGCTGTAGTTTGAGGGACTACAGAGTGTAAAGGAGAATCCAGAGCAAACCAGCTCCAAACAAGCATTTAGTTATGCCTGGAAAGACCCAGATAAAAGCCTAGGTTTCCTTGTAGAATATTTACAAACAAATTCTGGACAGATTTGAAAAAAAAAACTCATCTTGGCTTAATACTTTAACTTCTCCATCTGGAAAACAGGGATTGGGGGGATAAGCCCTTAGAATTGTAGTACTCTGTGCTGCAAGCAAGCCAATTAGATTAGGGTGTGGCCTAATCCTGGGAGCAGTGAAAAAGAGAACAGTGGGGTTTAGCAGAACAGACCCCACACATACCTAGCAAAGTTGGTATCACCACTGGCCCTGATGATCCCTGTCCTCAGTGGATAGTAGCCATATCTGAAGGACTTAGCCATCTTGCAGGAAGCTGGCTTAAATGAGGGCTCAAAGAATGAAGAAAAAAAGATGGTCTCTTGTGGGACTTGTAGTCATGCAGGGGTCTCCTGGAAGGACTGAGGACATGGGAAACTACTGGACAGCCATCCTGATGGACATGAGATAGAAGTTTATCATGTCCATTTGAAAGCAAGAGTGCACAAAAAGACTTGAAGGTCATGTGGCACATAGGAAGTTGCAAGACCTCCTCCCACTCCCCAGGGGACTTTGCACAGATGGACAGAGCAGGGTAGAAAGGGCCTCTGGGAAAGACTGTGAACTCTGTAGAAAGTACCAGGAGGCTTCAAGTTTTTGAGTAGAACCAACACGGTTTTGCTATACCCTGGGGATATGGATACATTGTCTTTTGTGTCTGTGCTTTGATAGGTACTGGTAGATCAGAAACATGTCTCCTTGCAGAATATAATGTCAATGTTTATGGGTGATAACCCCTAGGGAATTGTCCACGGAATTGACTCAGGTGTCCTGTATCTAAAGCCTGCACAGCCAGCTTGAGGAAGAGTAGGACCCAGAAGCACACATTAATTGAGCTCATGCCTTGTGTTCACCAGGCCAAAGATCATTTGCATATCATCCCATTTAATCCTCTGAGAGATCCAAAGGAACCAGTGTTCCAGCGTGTGCCTTTGCTATCACATGCTGCTGCTGCTGCTGCTGTAGGAATAGGAGACAGGATTACTTACACTGTGCTGCTGTAAGAGCCCTGAGAAAGGACATCCAGGAAGGTGTGACAGGGATGACTTATGGATGCAGTCACCAGGCAGGTGTGGCAGGTTAGGGTGTCTTAGAAGTACTTGGACAAGGGCTGGGAACCAGCATAGTTCTTTCAAGGGATAGACGGATGGATGGATGGATGGATGGATGAGCTTTACCCTTCAGGCCAGAGTATCCCAAATGTGATCCATATGACAGTACACACCATCAGGCACTCATGGTCAAAAAGGGATCTGAAATTAGGAAAACTGGGGGAAGGTACAAACCTTACCATCTCTAGGAAAGCCACAATCGAGCACTAGAAAGAAGGAAGTTGGTGAGAGCTAGCATGTTCCCTATGTCCAACCCCCAGTTAGAGAAGATACCCATCCCTCAGAGGAACATTTCCAATGCCCTTTTGGCATATTTTGCCTGCACTTCACTGTCTGTTCTCAGCACGTATCCATGTGCTTGTGAAATCTCTTGTTTGTATGTGACATGGTGGGTGTATGTGGATATTTCACATGTGAATGAATGCACTCGTGTGCATGTACGTGTGGAGTCCAGGGGTCAGCCTTGGGTCTTATTCCTCAGGATCTGGTGTAAGCTGCCATGTAAGTACTGGGAATGGATCCCTGGTTCTCTGAAAGAGCAGGCAATGAACCATCTCTCTAGACACTGTCCACCTTGTTTTGTGAAAGAGGTGGTTGATGCATGCTGGTTAGTCCCAGCACTCAGGAAGCAGAGGCAGGAGAATCTCTGTGAGTTCAAGGCCAACCTGCTCTACAGAGCCAGTTTAAGGATAGCCAGGACTACATAGAGAAACCCTATCTTGGCAAAGGGGGAGTTAAAAAAAAGAGAGGTCTCTCACTATGCCCCAGTGACCCTCCTACCCCTGCTTCCTGGCACTGGTATTACAAGCACAGACCGCTGTGCACGACTTTTCACATGGATGCTAAGCCTCGAATTCAAGTCCTCATGCTTTCATGGAAAGTACTTGACTATCTCTCTGGCCCTATATAATAGGATCATTAAGTAGTTGGTTTTTGCCTGTGTGTACGTATGGTGTACTTGTACATGGGCACAAGTGTCTGTGAAGATGCACTTGTGTGCATGTCCCTGTGGAGGGCAGAGTGTCTTCCTCTATTGCTCTCCACTTTTATCTACTAACACAGGGTCTCTTGCTGAATCTGCAGCTCTCCAGTTTGTCTAGCTAGTCAGCTTGCCTAGAGATCTCCTGTCTCTGTCTCCCAAATGCTTGAATTACAGATGGCCACCATCCTTTCTCTGCTTTTTTATTTTTAATAATTTGTATGTAGATCCTTGTTTGGTCTACATGTATGTCTATGCATTTTGTGCAATGCCCACTGTTAAAAGAGGGCATTAGATGCTCTGAAATTAGAATTACAGACAGTTGTGAGTCTCCTTGTGGCTGCTGGGAATTGAACCTGTGCAAGAGCAGCCAGTGCTCTTAACTACTGAACCGTTTCTCCAGCCCCTCCCGCTCACCTTTGACCTGGCTTCCGTGAGTCCAAACACCACTTTTACAACAAACACTTTGTCTGCGGAGCATCTCCCCAGAACCCCCATGGAATCTTTCCACTGATGTCTGTCTCCCACCCAACCTGTGAGCAAGTCCCATGCAAGGAGGTACCTAATCTGGGATTCACATAGCAGTTTCTCAGTAAAATGTGTTTGATTTTACAAGCTAATGGGCTTCCCTCCCTCAGCCATTTCTGAAACAGAAAGAAGTCCAATCTGTCTGCCTTAGGTAAAGGTAATGCTTGGTAAGGCCAATCTGCCTCACCTGTGCCACCATCCCTCTCAACGAGCCCGGGAAGCTGACAGAGAAACACATCTCCACCTGTGCACCTGCCACAGGAAGCCCTTGTGAAAGGGTTTTGATGTTCTTCCTCTGTCATTTTCAAGGACATTAAAATAGAGAAAATGAAGAAATTTGCCCCCAAGTAAACCTGTTAAAGTGGCAGAAAATAAGCTGGTAAGGACACACAACATAAACTTGTTTTTTTAGGTCAGATGAGAATCTGTAGGTTATAATGGTCCACCCTTAGGTTTTCATCTGAAGGTGTGTGGCTGTTACTGCTCCTGTTATTACCAATAGAGTGATTATAGTTTTATAGTGTTTAGTCCTTAAAGATCATCACCATTAAGGGGCAATTTGCACTGGACTGTGGGGTCCAAATAGTGGCCTATAGGCCACTGCTGACCCTAAACACAGGACAAAAGTCTGAGTGGTAATAATACAGAATGGAGTAGGAGGGAGGGAGGGAGGGAGAGTATTGGTCAGGTACTATCATTAGCCCTTTTAACAGATTGAAATGTCATGATACCCTGGATCACAAGAGGAGTATAGGAGGAGGTTTCAACTGTAAGCCAAAAGATCTAGAATAACTATCCACACTGCAAAAATATGGAAATTTGCAGAACATCTTGAAGAAATTGGTAAAACTGACAGGGTGTATAGCACCATTGGTAGAATGCTTGCTTAGCATGCACAAAGCCCCGGGTTCAATCCCCAGCACTATAAAAACCAGATTTAGTGTCTGTTCTAGCTTCATTTCTGTTGCTGGGATAAAGTACCCTTGCCAGAAGTTTGAAAGATAGCTCAGCAATTTCAGTACCTTCTGCTCTGCACAGGAACCTTTCCCAACATCCTCGTTGGAGGACTCACAACTCACCAATTCTGGGGACCTGACACCCTCTTCTGGTACCCTCCAGGGGTACCTATACACATACACCCACACAGAGACACAAATACACATAATTAAAAATAAAATTTCACTGGACATGGTAGCACATGCCTTTAATCTGAACATTTTAGAACCCAAAATAAAAAAGTGGGGTTTTTTTTTTTTGGTTTTTTTTTTCTCTTTTAGTTTTTTAAGACAGGGTTTCTCTGTGTAGCCTTGGCCATTCTGGAACTCTGTAGACTAGACTAGCCTTGAATGCAGAGATACTTCTGCCTCTGCCTCTGCCTCTGCCTCCCAAGGACCAGGATTAGAGGCTGTACCACCACCACCTGGCAATAAAATGAATTTTTGAAAAATACCCCAATCGAAAATAACTTGAGGGAGGAAAGGTTTATTTTGGTTTACCATTCCAGGTTACAGCCCATCATTTCAGGGAAGTCGAAGCAGGAACTTGGATGACTATCAAGAAGAGCAGAGAGTATCCACTGCTGCCTACTTGCGTAACTTTTGCTCAGCAAGATTTCTTTACTCCCAAACATTCCAGAGCCCAGCATAGGGAATGGTGTCACCCACAGTGGGCTCTATCATTTAACAGTCAGGACAGTCCCCAACAGATGTGCCCACAGACTGACTTGATTTAGACAATTTTGCAATTGAGACACTCCTCCCTGGTGATTCTAAGTTACAGCAAACTGATATTTAAAACTAACTTGCTTGGTGGTCTGTATCTGTCATCTCAGCAGTAAGTGGAGGCAGGAGGATCAGGAGTTCAAGGTCATCCTCATTTACCTATCAGGTTTGAAACCAGCCAGGACTACATATGATCTCTATCTCAAGAAGAAGAGAAGGAGGAAGAAAAGGAAGAGGAGGAGGAAGAGGAAGACGAGAAGAAGAAAATTTAAAACAGCTAAAAATTAAAGTGAGACGAAAGCAATCCCCAATGTTGTCCTTGTTACCCCAGAAACTATATAGCCTACCTTTTGCCAAACAAAAGGATCTGGAACCCAGCCACACTTGGGAACAACTACAGCAATGATGGTCTGCTGACCAGTTTGGGAAAACTGGGACAGGTAACACCATCCCAAGCTTCAGATCCTGAACTGAATCTATGTTCGTGGTGATCATGGGAGGGAGGGGATCTGAAATGAGATTTTTTTCAATTCAATTCAAATTTTTCAAAAAGGAATTTGGGGTTTTTATTCCTCCTCTTAATGTCATGCACTCCATAGAAGCTGCCAATATAGGCTGGCTGGCTCACTGTGCTGAAAAACAATGAATGTGAATTACCAAGCGCTCACTCAGATTTACCAGCTGCACTCAGTGTTTTACATATATCATTTCTGGCTGGGTTGTTTTGTTTTAGGTTTTGAGACAGTTTCTTTGTGTAGCCCTGGCCATTGTAGACCATGCCTGTGGGACAGTGGACCATGCCAGGAAACTTGGTAGGCTGAGTGGGTTCAGAGTCCCTGGCTCCCAGGCACCCATCTGAGACAGTAGGGCAGCTCCCTGCTCCCTGCCAGATTCCTGGCCAGGAGCACCTGACCACACTTGCCACAGTGGTCACACAGCCCAGAACATAGTTCTCCATGCTAATGAGGTATCTAGAGGCCCTGAGGGTTTAACCAGTAAGCTTCCCTTCTCAGACATTCCTCCCTGTCAAAGTATTTAATCTCTGGTCAACCCTGAGGAGTTGGTATGCATCCATTTTCCATGATGAGTCAATAAGCAGTGCTGAGAACCACCGTGGGGAGCATGGAGAAAGCCTACGCCTACAGAGCTGCAGCCTAAGGCTCCTTTGGAGGCCTCTCTGCACTTCCAGACAATCACCACCAAGTTAAGGACTTCGCTGATGAGCTAAACCAAAGTTCCCATTTCCCCCAAGTCCTAGGTTAGTCCTCAGCCTATGAGTCCCTGACTGCTCTCAACTCAAAACTCAAAGGACCTAGGCATACAGAAGTTTGGGAGCACCCAGTCCCAACCTCATCACGGGTCCATGGACCCCAATCCTTCATTCCCAACTCTTCTGTGTAGCACCCCAGTGGCGACTAGATGCCCAGGAGTCAGGGAACCCCAGCTTCAGCCTCCCCCATCTTCTGTATTTTCTCACCCTCTGAGCCATGTCTCAGCACTTCACTAAAGCCCAGTACCCTACGGCAGCAGCCACACCCCAGCTGCCAGGCAGAACATGGGCCCATTCTTGCTGGTCTCAAACTCAAGAGATTCTCCTGCCTCTACCTCTGCCCCTGAGGGCTAGGATTAAAACTATGCACCAACTTGCCCAACTTTGGTTTTGGTTCGGTTTGGGTTGGGTTGGGTTTTTTTGTTTTGTTTTGTTTTTTGATTTTTGTTGTTTTTAAGAAAGGAAAGGATCTTGTGTTAGCTTCAATCTCCCTATATAGCTGAAACTGGCCTTGAAGTTCTGGTCTTCCTGCCTCTAATTCCTGCGTATTGAAATGACAGGCATAAACCACCATGTGGAAGGGGAACATTTATGCAAGTGCACACACATGTACATATTCACAGAGGCCAGAGAAAGGAATCAGTCTTCCTCTATCACTCTTCCTTTGAGGCAGGGTCTCTCCCTGAACCTAGAGCTCATACTTTTAGAGTAGACTAACATCTAGCAAATCCAGCAATAATCTTATTTCTGGCCCTTACAACACTGGGATTCCTGGGTTATGCAGCACCACTCTGGCCTGTTATATGGGTTCTGGGATCAGAATGCAGGTCCTCATGGTTAAGCAGCAAGTACTCTTAACTACTGAGCCATCCTTCTAGCCCACACATCTGGTTTTATATAGTGTTGGGGATGGAACCCAGGGCTTCATATATACTAAGCAAACATGCTGCCGACTGAGCCACATCCCTGGCCCATATACATATATAATAATACATGTTATATATTAAATATAATATACATATATTTTAACTATATATTGTTTTTTAAATAAAAATGTAGAGAAGGCAGAAGCATCATGGGTGACCTTAGGGCAAAGAGTGGAGAAAGGAAACAAAGTTCAAATCCTCTTCTGATGACAGAATTGGGGTACCAACCAGTGACCTTCTCCCTACCAGTGTGGTGCTTCTTTATTTTCTAATATTCTTTATTCTGTTCTTTATATTTCTAACTACCCTTGTACACAGTCTTTTTTGAACAATATTCTGTGAGGTTGGGGATGTAGTTCAGTAGTAGATAACTTGTCTAGGATGAGGTCCTTAATTTGCTGGTGAGTACCACAAATAGAAGTATATTAGCACACATATATATATATTATGTGTATAATTTATTTTTATAATTTGGGGTGGGGTTTTTTTGAGATAGGATCTCTTGAAGCCAAGGATGGATTTGGATTCATTATGTGACCAAAGATGGCCTTATTACATTTTTATTTCTTTTGTGTGCAAGTGTGTGTGTGTCTGCAAGAGCAGTACATGTTATTAACTACTGAACCGTCTCTCCAGTCCCTAAAGATTTTTATTTTTTATTCAGGTGTATGTGAGTCTGTTTAAATTTGTGTGCATGAGCATGTGCATATGGATACCTAAAGAGGCCAGAAGAGGACATCAGGTCCCATAGAGCTGGAGTTGTAGACTGTTGAGAGCTGACTGACCTGGGTAGTAGGAACCTAACTCAAGTCCTCTGGAAGTGTAGCAAGAGTTCTTAACTGCTGAGCAAACTCTCCAGTTCAACACCCTAATTTTTTAATACACATTTTTTATTGGATCAATGTATGCATTATGTCTGTAGGACATATGTGTTTAGGCATGCAAGTACATATATATCACATCGTGCATGTGGAAGTCAAAAGACAGCCCGCAGCGTCTTACCACACTACTGTCCTTATTGTTTGAGACACGGTCTCTTGTTGTTAGGCTGAGCCTGGGAGTGCTGTGGATTCTTATCTCTCTCTCCCTCCAGTCTTGCCACTGGAATGCTGGGATTACAGACATGCACTACTTCTCCAGCTTTACAAGGGTTCAGGGGACTCAAACTCAGGTCCTCAAACACCCATTGATCCATCTTCCCACCAACTCTGGTGTCCATTTCTGCCCCTATGATGTTTAGTTATTATATATCCTCCAGCTCCCCTGGGCTATGGCACTTCCTTGTAATGTCCTCATTTCTGACGACCTTCACAGACAAGAGGTCTAGCTGTTATTTCATGCGGTGTCCCTTCATCAGGACCTCTCTAGCATTCTTCTCATAGTTAGAGTGAGACAAGGACTTCAATGGAGAAAAACCACAGAATTAAAGCACCCTTCCCCATCACCTCCTGTCAAGGGCATATGATATCCTTATGAGGTCACTGTTGCTGCTGACCCTGAGTACCTCTCTGAACCACATGGGAATTTTTGTCTTGATTCACTCAACAAATGTTTGTTGAACATCTGCCAAATGCTAATAGTACATTAAGGGATTAGAGCATAAAATTAAGGTACTGCTTTGTCCTCAAATCATAATAAGGTAGGCAAGGACAGAAGCCATTGGCATAAAATTTATGTAGGGAGCCGGGGAAACAGCTTAGTGGTTAAGACGTGCCATGTGTAAGGACTGGAGGTCAGTTCCTTGGTACCCACTAGGGTCTGATGGGTGTTAGGGCCCACCTTTAATTCTGTCTAGGTAGGCTAGCAATGTAGATGAATTCTGAGTATAAGTGAGAGTTCCTGTATCCATCTATAATGTGAGCAATTGAAGAAGATGCCGGATATCACCTCTCCTCTCTGCATGAATCCTAGTGCATATAACTTCATCCTCCTCCCTATGTGCAAACACACACACACGTGTGTGTATGTGTATGTATGCATGTGTGTGTGTGTATATATATATATACACACACACACGTGGGGGGAAGCATGTATATTGGGCTAAGGTGTGGGTGTATTTTCAGGGGGAAAATTCAGGATGGAAGAACAAGATTGACAGAAAGACTTCATAGTAAGCATGCTTAAGGTGGGGTTAGAGAGATGTTTCCGTGGTTAAGAGCATTTATTGCTCTTTCCAAGTTCAGTTCCCAGCACTCACATGATGGCTTACAATCATCCTTAACTCCAGTTCCAGAGAATACAACACCCTCTTCTAACATCTGAGGGCACCAGGTACACATACATATATGCAGGCCAAGCACTCATACACATAAAATTAATCTAAGAAATGAAAAAAAGAATGTTCAAAGCTAGAGGATGGCTCAGTAGGTAAAAGCACTTACCAGCAAATGTGACAGACAGCCTTAGTTCAATCCTAGGAATGTGCAGGGCCCTCATACCTATGTAGGGATGGCGGGCACCCATGTATCTGTGGAGGGAAGCCTGTCCAGCTAACGGGGCAGGTCCTTGCTCAGAAGGTTGTGCTGTTCTGGCGCGGGCCCGTGTACCTGTGGAGGAAGTCTGACTGGGAAGAGTCTTGGGTCCTTTCTGGTGACTGGAGACACTGAGGCCTGTTTCATTTCTCCTACCCGGTGGGTTTTGGTAAGAAGAGGTAGCTCATAGTTTCAAAGCTTTATTATAGAGAAATAGGAAAAGAAAAGAGATAGAGAAATAAAGAGAGAAAGAAAAGATAGAGAGGTGAGAGCTGGCTATGACCATGTGGAAAGAGGGGAGAATGAGGAGAGAGGGGAAGCAGGGGAACAAGAGTGTAAGGACAAGAGAGAAAAGGCAAGAGAGCTAGGAGGGGCCTGGAAGCCCCTTTTATAGTGGGCTGGGTTACCTGGCTGTAGCCAGGTAACTGTGGGAGTGGAGTCCAGCCAGAACGCTAGGAGCCTGGCCCTACATGTGACTGATGCCCACAGGATTATGGAGTTGAGGAGTCAGGAATATGGAGTTGGTTGATGTCAGGAGCCCGAGTGTCTGGGAGCATTGCTCACTGGTTCCGTCCCTTGTAGAATATTCTACTGGGTCTCCAGAGTTAGCTTCGCTCAACCAGGCCACAGACTGCCTTTCACGGTCCCATGGGAATGTACATGATAGAGCACAGATGATCTCATGAATGGTCCTCACACCTTCACATGCATGCTGTGGCACACACACATCCACACCATTAATTAATTATGCTTTCATTGAAAAAAAGGAATTCTCGGCTAGACCAAGACTACAGCTTGACTGGCCAAATGCTCACCCAGAATGCTCCAGGCCCTATCCTCAGTACCATACAAAATTGAGCATGGTGATGATACCTGTAAACAAAACACAAAGAATAGAAATGGAAGGAGGAAGAAAGAATGTGTTGGATTCTACATACATTAGGCCAAAGGGGCCTTTCTGAAATCTCACCCTAGTTTGCAAGCCCTCAAAGAGAAGGCTCTGATTACTGCAGGGTTGTTTTGACTTCCTCTGGCGTTCCATTCCTCTCCCAACTTTGTTTTGTTTTGTTTGTTTTCTTTCTCAGTTCTGGGGGTTTTCTTTCCCAGTACAGGACACTGCATCATTTGTACTTTGTAGCCACTGTGAGCAGCACTGCTATGAACACAAACATGTACACCTACATGGGTGGATACTTCAGCTGTCTTGGGTAGACCTCTAGTGGGAAACTGCTGGATCCTACTGTAACTTATTACTTCCAGAAACTCTCTGGCTGTTCCATTCTGAGCATTCATCTGGATCTATCATATACATATACCAGGAAGATCAACAGTGACTCCTGCCTTAGAGTGAGAGGTCATCAAATCTTGTGATGGAGCTGGGGAATGATGGAGCTGTCAAGGGCCAGCTGGCAATCTTGGCTAACCACTGGTAGAAAAAGCAAGAGATGAGGGTTTCACCTACTTTAGCTTGTTTAGACCCTGATAATAGGGCTGGAGAGATGCTCTTTTGGATGCTCTTGCAGAGGACTCAGGTTCTATTCCCAGCACCCACATGGTAGCTTACAACCGTCCTTAACTCCAGTTCTGTAAGATCCAGTGGCTTCTTTTGGCCCTCGTGGGCACCAGGCACACATGTGGTATACTTACATACAAGCAGTAAACATTCATACACCGAAAATAAATCTCTAAAAAATAAAATTAGAATAAACCCTAAGAATGCAATGGGGATTTATCAGCCTAGCACGCATACAATCTTGGATTCTGTCTCTGTATAAACTGGGCAAGATTACAGAGGCCTGTTATCACAGCATTTAGGAGACGGAGGCAGAGAGATCAGGAATTCAAAGGCATCCTTGGCTATTTACTGAGTCTGAGGCCAGCCCAGGCTACAAGACACCCTTGCAAGGTTATAGAGTGAGAGATGACACACAGGTGACTAAGACGCCCTGCCCAAAGATGTAGGAAGAGAAACAGGAGACTCTCCTTATTAACTGACTAGATAGGAGAGGGCTTCAAGAAAAAGAAACGATGGCCAGCAGTGCCCAAATGCCAGAGAGGGAAAAGGAAGAGGAACTCAGAGACGCTTAACATTGGGGCTTTTCTATCCCTCACAATCACTGGACACCAGCACCATCTTTGCTCAGCCCTCTGTTCTGACTCAGCTTCAGAAGCCATGAGCCAGACAGATGTGGTGCCTCACAACTGTGAATCCCAACTCTCAGGAGACTGAAGGAGGATCACGAGCTTGAGGCCGACCTAGACTACTGTCTTGGATTCTTTTCTGTTGTTGTGATACAATATCCTGACAAGAGCACCTTCAGGGAAAAGGGTTTATTTTGGCTCACAATTTTGTGTCATTCCATCATGTCAGGGTGTCACAGCAACAGAAACTGTGGGGACACATTGACTTCACAATCTGGAAGCAGAGAGCAATAGGCTCGAGTGCTTACTCACTGTCTCTTGGTCCCGCAGTGGGTCTTCCCACCTCTAGTAAACTAACCAAGAGAAGCCCACCAGACATGCCACAGGCCCACAAAGCTGATGAGTTAGAGTGTGAATATCGATGAAGAGAATATGTGTGAGTGACTAGTAGCCTGTGTGTACGTGGTATATCTGAATGTGAAAGAGTACATATGTACCCCAAAAGTATAAATCTGAGTATGTGTGTATGTGTTGTATATGTGTTTCAGTATGTATGAATGTATGCCCAAGTAGGTGTAGGTGCAACTCTATGTGCCTGAATGTGTGTGAATGTGTGTATATCAGAGTGTGTATGTGTGTGAACATATATGAATAAGGAGAGGTGGGTAAAGCCCATCCTGAGGCTGGGTCCTCTCTGCTTATCAGGTACTAGGTAGTCCCAGGCTACCTCATTATCCATAGGTGCCTTTGCCCTGAGTTCTCAATGCTCCCCAAGTTCAGCAGTAGTTCTGGAGCACTCATCCTGCCCCTACCACCTTTTCTTTCCATGTTCTCTCAGTTCTGGAGGCTAGTCCTACCTAGAAAGATCATTCTACCTTAGCACTTTATGACCACAGCCCTGTCTAGCCACAGACTGACACTGCAAGAAGTCTCTGTCTGTCTTGTCTATCTGTCTCTGTCTCTCTCTGTGTCTGTCTCTGTCTCTCTCTCTCTCTCTCTGTCTGTCTGTCTGTCTGTCTGTCTGTCTCTGCCTCCCCCCCACCACCCCCGAAATGATTAACTCCTAGCTCAGCAGTTTATAACTGCTGAAAAACCTTTGAACTGGTCATCCTCAGCCAGGCCAGCACTCACTGAGTCCATAACCCTGGGCTGGGGAGGGATTAAAGTACCTGCTATGCAAGTTTTAGGACTGGTGTTCCAATCCCCAGAACCTACACAAAAGCCAGGTGGGGGCAGTCTGCCTGTACTCCAGCTCACAAGCTCTGGGTTTTGCTCGACAGTCCCCACTTCAATGAATAAGGTGGAAGAGTGGTCAAGGATGATTCCTGACAAGGATAATTCGACCTCAGGACTCCACATGCAAGTACACACACACACATACACATACACACACACACACACACGCACACACAAGTCCAGAGTTTTCTGCTCCCCCAAATAGAGTTGGGGGAGCCCTCAGAGCTGCCCTGGTCCTGAAGGGAGCCAAGTTCCTGATGAGCGAGGATTCTGAGATTCTCAAAAGCTGAAATGAGAGCTGTGAAGCCCCAAGATCCACCTGCAATAAGGCATCAGTGAAGAGAGGTTCAGAGCTAAGTTCAGGACTAAGGTGAAATCCAGCTTACCTGGGAGCCCTGGAATTGACTGGACACTATAGAAAGGTGCTTACTGCAGACAGGTTAACAGTCTTCTCTCACATTGTGTCTGTTCCCCACTACCTAAGGAATCAGATGTTCCCTTTGCAGGGACCATGTGAGGTCCTTTCTGTGGCCATGAGGCAGAACTGGGTCAAGTTGGGTTCAGGCACACAGAACAGACTTCTGGCATAGAGCACAGAAGGAGGTGGGCAAGTGTAAAGGTACCATGCTATGTGATTAGAAATCAGGAGCAGAGATTTCTTTCTGACTCTACAGCTCTAGGTTCTCAAACTCTGCATATGGCCTAGTTTTACCAAGAAGAAATATAGCAAGACAAAAGAAACATGCTCCCCAGTCTACACCTTCCCCTCCAGAGCCTTTTCCTTTTTCTATTTTTAATGTGTGTTTCTATGAGAATGCGCATGTTCATGTGTGTGAGTACAAGTATGTGTGTACCATGCTGTGCTTATGGAGGTCTTAAGGATAACCTTGGGTGTCAGAGTATCCTGTTGGTAGCCACTCTGTACACCAAGCTAGTTGGCACACAGGTTTCTAGGGATTCTCCTGTGTCTACCTTCCCATCTCACTGAAGGAGGGCTGAGATTACAAAAATGTGTGTGTTGCTATGTCCAGCTTTAGGTAGACTGTAGGAATCCAAGCTCATGTGTTCATTGACATGTTTTATACACTAAGCCATTTTCTCAGCCCATTCCAAAGCATTTTATGATCCTAGAAATGCTCCCTACCAGGAAAATGCCAGCTGTGCCCCCAATCCCCTTCATACCATGGCAGACCCTAGGAACCCCAGCTCTCAGCAAGACCTACAGCTCTGGCCCTAGGGTAGATAATAATGGCCTACATTGATGGACAAACATGTCATATGCTATATGTAATATGCTTGGTTCACAACCTTCCCCTTGAAGGACCCTAGTCTCTAGAGTCAGGAGAAGTTCAGTGACTATCCTAAAATTCACACAACTCATTGACAGAGAGCCAGGCTTTAAACACATCACTCTATATCAACACACACCTTTGATTTGCTTTATTTCTGTATGTGTGCAGAGTTGCACATATGTGAGTAAGTGTTCTTATGGAGACCAGAGGATAGGCACAGCTGCTTTTCTTCAGTTGCTTTTGACTTTGCTTTATATCTGTTTTTTTATATCTTAATTTTATATGTGTGTCTGTATGAATGTATGGCATGTGTTTGCCTGCCCTTCAAGGCCAGAAGGAAGAGTCTAATCCCCTGGAGCTGGAGCTACAGGCTGTGGATGCTGGAGCTACACTTGGAAGGGAGCACAAAGTACTCTTAACCACTGAGCCATAGCTGAGGTTATCACCTTGGTTTTTGTTTTTTTGTTTTTGTTTTTGTTCTTTTGATGTTATTGTTGTTGTTTGGTGGTATTATTGTTGTTGTCTATTTAAGACAGGGTCTCACAGTGGTCTGAAATTTACCAGTTTAGCTAGGCTGGTTGGTCAGTGCACCCAGGGACCCTTCTGTCTTTACCTCCCCAGCATTGAGATTAAAGCACACACTACCACACCAGCATTTTGACATGGGTTTTAGAGATTAAACTTGGGTCCTCATGCTTATGTGGCAAATACTTTACAGACTGAACCATCTCCTAACCTTTAGCCTCTGTTTTTGTCACCAGACAGGCAAAAATCAAGAGGCTAGTGTTCTCAAAAGTCCCTAGAAGGCTAGGCAGATGTTCCCAGGAAAAGTCGAGAATGCCCCCTCTGAACCACCAGTGCCACCACCACCCTACCCCCACGCCCCGTGCATTCCCTAGGGTACCAATTCCTGGCACTTTGATGTGGCCTTGGCTTCCCAGCCCAAGGGGACATTACTGCTCCAGCCTTTGACAGCACCAGACAACAGTAGAGAATAACTGCTTCGTCTGTGCCAGCAACATACTGTTCTTGAGACAGGGCAAGTCACATGCCACCATGAGGCTCCTAGGGCAAGCCACAGCAGAGAACGGAACACTGTCCAATAAAGGTGGCCAGAACAGGGGTTTCTGTGCACCCCTGAAGCTTTACATTAGATCCTTAGGACTTCCAGTGACAGGAAACCTCTGGCCCAGACCTTGCTACTGGATTTGAGCCTTGGCTGTTGGTTGTAGCACATAGAATCTATAGTATAAGTAGGGGTGGACCAGGTGTGGAACATCTGGGATGATGAAGTATTCTCAGAGTGAGCAAACAGCCTTTGCTGGGTCAGAGCTGACAATCCAAGGTGGACATCTACCTAGTGCTAACAATATGTATCTCCCACCCCTAGACAGAGCTGTAACCTGGCGTCCCCCAGGCTGATGAGCCTGCCCACCATGGCAAGCCCCACTCTGAGCCCCGACTCCTCATCTCAGGAGGCCCTGTCAGCACCCACCTGCTCGCCAACCTCTGACTCCGAGAACCTTAGCCCAGATGAACTAGAACTACTGGCCAAGCTTGAGGAGCAGAACCGGTAAGTGGGGAGGAAGAGGAGGGCCGATTCCTGGCTTCCCGGGACCCTTCACACTCAAAGCTAGATCTGGGCTACACAGAATAACAGCTACCACAGGATGCTTAAAGAATGGTTTCTCTTTCATCCTCCCAACGTGGGTTGGATAAATTGGTTTCTTCATTCAGAAGAGGAAATCCACATTTCAGAAGGTCAAATGAATATAGCTTTCCTTTACAAAGCCATTTTTTGAAGGAAGATGTTAAAGCTCCCACCTGCCCCCTGCTTATAGGTCTTGGAGGTTTGGGGTGTTTTTGGGGGGAGGGGGGTGTCTTTGAGTTTTCTACCTGTAGAATCTCCTCACTGGGGAATTCTAGGCAGAACCTCTACTGCTGAACCATACTCCCAGCCCCTCACTGTGGGATTCTAGGGGAATGCTATACTACAGAGCCATGTCCTCAGCCCCTCAATGAGGCATTTGAGGCAGGGGCTCTACTACTGAGCAACAGTTCTGGGCTCACACCGTCACTCAGGAATGAAGTGGATCCAGCAGGTCAGAAGCCACTAAGAAAAAAGGTGTTTATTACTTACAGTTCCCAAAAGGAGAGGAGGCAGACCTGTCAGGTAAGAGGCAGACAAGAGCATTTCCTGAGGAAAATGCTGGCAAGAACCTTTATATTGGTTTCCATTGGCAGGAGAGGGTGAAACAGGCCAGGCAAGCATGCAAGTCGCTGACTTGAAGCATTTCAGTGTGGCCCGGGTGCTGGGTACTCAGCCCTGAGGGGATGTGAGCACAAGGACAGTGACCAGTGAGGACAAGCTTGATGGAGGGAGTGGTCAGGGGGCGGGCTCTGCATATGGGAACATTCACTTACAGACATACAAGCCATTCCTATCTTTAATAATTGCCTAGCTCAGCCGGGCGGTGGTGGCGCACGCCTTTAATCCCAGCACTTGGGAGGCAGAGGCAGGAGGATTTCTGAGTTCGAGGCCAGCCTGGTCTACAAAGTGAGTTCCAGGACAGCCAGGGCTACACAGAGAAACCCTGTCTCGAAAAACCAAAAAAAAAAAAAATTGCCTAGCTCTAGGAAGAACCATCCCAGTCCCTCCATCTCTCCAGAGTATATAAAGCTATCAAAAGTATCCTAAAAGCATCACAGCACATGAAAAGCTACAGCAGGAAGATCAAGAGAGTGAGGCCAGCCAGGCAGCAGTGGTGCACGCCTTTAATCCCAGCACTTGGGAGGCAGAGACAGATGGATTTCTAGTTCAAGGCCAGCCTGGTCTACAGAATGAGTTTCAGGGCAGCCAGGGCTATACAGAGAAACCCTGTCTCAAAAAATGAAGAAGAAGAAGAAGAAGAAGAAGAAGAAGAAGAAGAAGAAGAAGAAGAAGAAGAAGAAGAAGAAGAAGAAGAAGAAGAAGAGGAGGAGGAGGAGGAGGAGGAGGAGGAGGAGGAGGAGGAGGAGGAGGAGGAGGAGGAGGAGGAGGAGCAGGAGCAGGAGGAGGAGGAGGAAGAGGAATTATTATTATTATTATTATTAACTAAAAGGAAGGAGGAGAGATAGCTTAATCTTTAAAGTGCTTGAATGTGATCCCCAGAATCCACATTAAAAAGCAGCCATATCCAGCATTTAGTCCCACTACTCAGAAGGCAGAGGCAGATAGATTTCTGTGAGTTTGAGGATAGTTTAGTTTATATAGGGAGTTCCAGGCCAGCCAGGGCTACATAGTGAGATGGTGCCTAAAACAAAAACAAACAAACAAGCCAACAAACAAAAAAATCAAACAAAAACCAAAACCAAACAAACAAAAACACTAGTCAAGTAATTCCAGCAACAGAGAAGTAGGGGCAGGCAGATCTCCAAGATTCACTGACCAGCCATCCTTGCTTAATTGGAGAGGTACAAGTTCATGAGAGGCACTGTCTCAAAAATAAAATGGACTCCTTAACAGTATCAAAGGTTGACCGCTAGCCTCCACATACATGTGCAAACACATATATATGCATACAAAGAAAGAGAAGGGAAAATGGAAGGTAAAGGACATGGTTAATACAGGCCAAAAGTGTCATCGGCACTCTTCAGTGCCCTCAGCCAGAACTTGCATTCTGGGCCCCTCTATATAGACCATCCCTAAATGTATTGTGCAGAGTTGGTCTGAGAATGAGCTGGTAGAAATGCACACTTGGTACAGAAGAGGAACACACGAATGGTCTTCTAAAGGCCATGGCTCAGGGAGGTTAGGTCACTGGCCAAGATCACTTAGCAAGAAAGGCAGCATGGAAGCTAAAGATATGACTCAGCAGTGAGGAGCACTTGCTGCTCTCTCGGAAGACCCAAGTTCAGTTCCCAGCACCCAGACTGGGTGGCTCGCAACCACTCCAGCACCAGGAGATCCAGTGCTCTCTTTTGGCTTCCACTTGCACCATGCACTTTCGGCTTACACATGGCATACACGTGTAGAGATAAAAGTCTTTAAAGAGAAAGCAGACAATGTGGCTCTGGTCTACGAGGTGCTTCACTGGGATTTTCTGGCCGCCCCTCTCCTGCTCTTCTCACCTAGGCTCCTGGAAGCCGACTCCAAGTCCATGCGCTCCATGAATGGCTCGCGGAGGAACAGCGGCTCCTCCCTAGTGTCCAGCTCCTCAGCCTCCTCCAACCTGAGCCACCTGGAGGAGGACACGTGGATTCTCTGGGGCCGAATCGCCAACGAGTGGGAGGAGTGGCGGCGCAGGAAGGAAAAGCTACTCAAGGTGGCCTGAGGCAGATGTGGGATGGGCATGAGTCTGGCTAGCCAGGGCCAGGTAGCCCACGGTAGCCCACTTTAGGCAGAAGGGCCAAAGTGGAGATGTACAGATAGGACATTGGAACGGTGGAGGGGTGGGGGGTTAGTTAGGACGAGAGAGGTCCTAGTGCCTGCTTGCTTTGTGCTCTGATGTAATGGTGCATATACCTATGACCCCTGTACTCAGGACACTGAGGCAAGAGGCTTGCAAGATGAGGGCCAGTTTGAACTGCATACTGAAACTTTATGTCAAAAAGCTTGCTTAAAAAGAATGTGGGGGCTGGGAAAATATCTCTCTGTAAAGTGCTTGCCGCATAAACTTGAAGATCTCAGGTGCATCCCCAGTGCCTACAGAAAGCTGAGCATGCTGGCACATGCTTGTAATCCCAGCACTATGGAGGCAGAGTCAGGCAGATCCCTGGGGCCTAGCCAGTCAGCTTAGCCCTGTGCGCAAGCCACAGCCTAGTAAAGAGACCCTGTCTCAAAATACATGTGGATAGGCCAGCAAAATAGCTCAGCAAATAAAGGCACTTGCTGTAAAGACTAACAACCTGAGTTTTGTCCTCAGGTCCCTCAAAGTAGGAGAGATTCAGCTCCTTCAAATGCAGGTGCAAGCTGTCCTCTGGTACATACTGCCTACACACACACACACACACACACACACACACACACACACACACACACTAAATAATTCAAATGCAATTTAAAATATAACAACAAAACAAAAACAAGCAACAACAAAATTCAAGGTAGAAACCTCTAAGGAATGATAACCCAGGCTGATCTCTGACCTCCATATATACACATATATCTGTGCATATATGTATGTATGTGGATACATGAATATGTACATTAACACAGAGCATGAGAATTGGGATTATAGCTTAGTGGTAGAGTAGTCTCTGAAGGATGGGGTAGCCCCCAATAAGCACCATGACTAGCTAAAGCACAGTGTCCTCTGTACCATCCTAAAAGCATGCATAAGCCATACCTGAAGTGCTGAACTGGGTTGGCCGTGGGACGGCTGCCGTGCATGGGGCAGACTCCAGTCCTAGCCTCCCTTCCCCCACCTCACCCCTCCCCATGGCAGGAGCTGATCCGAAAGGGCATCCCACACCACTTCCGGGCCATTGTTTGGCAGCTCCTGTGCAGCGCCACAGATATGCCTGTCAAAAACCAGTACTCTGAGCTCCTCAAGATGTCCTCACCATGTGAGAAGCTGATCCGAAGGGACATTGCCCGCACCTACCCAGAGCATGAATTCTTCAAAGGCCAGGACAGCCTGGGCCAGGAAGTCCTCTTCAATGTCATGAAGGTAAGGCCCCAGTATTGGCTCCAGCCACCTTAGCAGCAATGCCCACTTGAGATGGCTCCACAGGGGCTGGTGGGAATCCTGTGTTCACCCGGCCTCCTTCCCTTCTAGGCATACTCCCTGGTTGATCGGGAGGTGGGCTACTGCCAGGGCAGTGCCTTCATTGTGGGCTTACTCCTCATGCAGGTAAGTGGCTTCATCCCCAAGAGATGAACGTAGGAGCATTCCCTGCATCTAGTGCCCTCCTAGGGCCAGAGTCTTCCTCATCAGCCAGCCTGCTGTGCCCTCTGACGGAGGCCAGCCTAAGCACCTGGTGGGGATGGAAGAGCTAGGTTGGCACATGTGCCGCCCAGGTCCTGGTGCTGTATCTGCAGGACAGGAACAGGACTTCGGGAGCAGTGGGACAGGGAAGAACCACAGGTCAACAATGTAGGTGTTTATAGGGGTTTACAGTATTCCTCCAGAGAAACCAGAGGGCTTAGAACAGTGAGAAAGGAGATAGCTGGGTGTCAACAGGGAGGTCTTAACCAGGTAGATGAGACTGGGGTGCTAGCAAGGTTTAAGTACAGCTCCATTGTTTCCTATTAGTGTTCCTCAGCAAATAACTTCAGCCACAGGTCTTCCATCAATAAATAGTACTGACAATATTTATGGTTTGTTGGATGGGTCCCAGTAGTCAGGTTCGGTTACAATAATTATAAATGGGACAAAAACATGCCCCTGGGTACCATGACATTGTCCAGAACCTGAGCATGGCCTTTCCACTCCTTCTGTCACACATACACACACACACATTGCTGGTCCCTCCAGATGCCTGAGGAAGAGGCCTTCTGTGTGTTCGTGCGGCTGATGCAGGAGTACCGGCTACGGGAACTCTTCAAGCCCAGCATGGCTGAGCTGGGACTCTGTATCTACCAGTTTGAATACATGCTACAGGTAAGCAGGCTAGGGATAACCACCCTGAGGTTATCTCCAGAAAGCCCCTGAACTGGAAATTCTAGGCCTGAGAAATTACCCTGGGGAGCTGAGGCTGTGGCTCAGTTGGTAGGATCCTTGCCCATCATGCACAACGCCCTGGATACCATCCCCAGAACTTCCTAAACTGGGCATGGTAGTACACATTGTCATCCTACGACTTAGGGTGTAGATGTAGAAGGATCAGAAATTCAAGATCAGTCTCAGCTATATAGGAAGTTCAAGCCAGCCAGAGTTACATGAAACCCTCTCTGGAAAGAAGTGGTGGTATAACATGCATGCCTGGAGCCTGGCAAGGTGGTACACATTCATGATCATAGCGCTTCAGTTTATGAGACTGGAGGATAAGTTCAAGGCCAACCTAGGGCTACTTAGTAAGGCCTGTCTCAATATCTAAGAGTTGGGGGGGGGCGGGGGGAAGGTTGCAGGATAGGTCAGTGGTAGAGGACTTACCTGGCACATCAGAGTCCTGGGTTCAATGTGAAGTTCTGTGGAGAAGGAAAAGGAGGAAGTGGGGAGAAATGGAAGGAGAAAGAAGGAAAAACAGAAGAGAGAGAAGGAAGACAGGAGTGAGGGAGGGATGAAGGGAGGGAGATAGGAAAAGAGGGAGGAAAGGAGGAGTCCTAGAAAGGGACTCCCGTCCTTTCCCATTCCTGTCCTTTCCTGTGAGATGAAAGCACACAACTGTGGAGCATGCTGGGAGGGACATGGCCAGCCAGGACAGGGGCCTCTTGGCTCCCAAAGGGGCTCCCAGAACCACTAAGGCAGAACGGGGAGGAGGAGGGCTAGCTCCACACGCTAAGGGTGTGGTGGAAGGAGGGGAAAGTGTTGTCTGCCTGCCTCTGCTTATTACAGGGGAGCTACAGACATCTCCATCTATAAATAGCAATCCCCACAGGGCTCACTCCTGACTGGCAGACAGAACATAAGAGTGTGTTTACCTACACACACACACACACACACACACACACACACACACACACACACCATTCTTGTGCTCTTAGGCTCTCTGGCCAGCTTCAGAAGCCCATGGCAAGAGAAATGTGCCAGCAGTGAGCTGTCAGTGAAGGCTCCTCTTCCAGGCTCTGAGAACAGGGAGGTTGAGCTCCACGGGGGCCAGAGTTGAACAAACAGAAGGCTCAGGCACCTACAAAACTGAAATCAGGGGTTGGGGTAGCATGCTTGCCTAGTATTGTTGAGGTCCTGGGTTTAATCCCCAATATCCTTCCCTACCCTCAAAAAGAAAAGAAATTTCACAGTTGGACATAGTGATGAGCACCTTTAATTCCAACAGGCTACAGAGTGAGGCCTTATTTAAAAGAAAAAAAGAAGAAGAAGAAGAATAGGGCAGGAACATAGCTCAGTTATTTGATTCTCTGCCAAGCATGAACAAAGGCCTGGTTTCAATTCCTTCCTGTGGTAGTTGGCACTTTAGAAGTAGAGGCAGGAGGAGGATCAGGAGTTCAAGGTCAGCTCAGCTACATAACAAGGTGAATGCTACCCTATGATAGATGAGACCCTCTTCCAAAAAATAAACTGTGGTGTGAGGAGATGCTCAGTCAGTAAGGTGCTTGCTGCACACACGTGAGGACCTGAGTTCAGATCCTCGGTGTCTGTGTAAAAGCCTCATAGGCTCATATCCTGTTGTCCTTACACTGGGGAGGCAAGGACACGTAAATCCCTGGTGTCCCCCTGGCCAGCCAGCCTACCTAGCCAAATCAGTAAGCTACAAGTTCAACGAGAGGCATTGCCTTAACAAGCAGGTAAAAGACAGCTGGACATAGTAATGCACACCTTTAATCCCAGCGCTGGGTCATGGTGAGCTCATACGCCAGCCTGTTCCACATAGCAAGTTCCAGGACATCCAGTGCCACATAGTAAGATGCTGCCTCATACAGAAAGGCTGAGATGGAAGAAGACAGCAGCATCAACCTCTGAGCTCCACACAACCCCCTTACATATGTATACACACATGAACACATACCAACCTCCTATACATACCCACAGATAAAAATAACTTGATCCCTAGCATCTGCCCCCCTCAAAATTAAGAAGCAATTACAACCCCAAGCCGGAAAACCGAAGACTTGCACAGGCGAAGATTTACACAGCCAAGCAACTGTGTAGCTGGAAGCACAGAGATGCTGGCTAAAGGAGGAAGCCCAGAGTTCCGATACCTTCTCCAGCCTCACCTTCCCCATGGTCTGCTATTAACAGCCTGAAGCTGAGGTCAATCACATTTTGATATGTATTTTCCCAGGCCCTGCTTGTAACCCCATGGCACTCAAAGTTCCAGTATGCCTCAGCTTCCCCCCAAACACAGTAGCTAAAAGAGGACCTAGGAGGGACCTAGGCTGCCCAGGGTAGGTCAGCAAATACTCCTTGGAGGTGAGGGGCACTGAGGCCCAATGCTTCCCTCTCCATGCCCAGCAGCCTCCCCTCCCCACACAGGAGCAGCTTCCGGACCTGAACACCCACTTCCGCTCGCAGAGCTTCCATACATCTATGTATGCATCATCCTGGTTCCTCACGCTTTTCCTTACCACCTTCCCCCTGCCTGTTGCCACCCGGGTCTTTGACATCTTTATGTATGAGGTGAGTGCCCCACAGGACGTCCTTGCCCATTCCACTCTGCATGTGGAGAGAATCACATCCCACTCCCCAAACGAATCATGACTAACAGGACTACAGTGCAAGTAGGGTCTGAGCCTCCTGGTGTGGGGGGGACAGGAAGCTCATTGGTGAGGGCTTATTAATGTGAGGACAGGAGGTTCATGGGACTCTGGTTGCTTTTGCAGGGACTGGAGATTGTGTTCCGAGTAGGCCTTGCCCTGCTGCAAGTGAACCAGGCAGAGTTGATGCAACTGGACATGGAGGGCATGTCCCAGGTGGGTCAGGATGGCTCGGAAGATGAAAGGGTCTCTACTGGAGGTGACAGGCTCAGGAAACTTCCCATGGCTAGTTGGTAGAGGGCTTGCCTAGCCTGCATGAAGCCATGGGTTCCATCCTATAGCACTATATAAACAGGCATAATGATGCATGGCTTTAATCCCAACTCGGGAGGTGAAGGCAGGCAAATCAGAAGTTCAGGGCTAACCTGAGCTACACAAGATTCTAAGTAATAGGCCCCACAGTGGTGGTGCATGCCTTAATTCCAGCACCTGAGAGGCAGAGGAGGCAGATCTCTGAGTTTAAGTCTCAGTCTTGAAAAAAACCAAACCAAACCAAACCAAACCAAACCAAAAAACAACAAAAAAACAAAGATTCTAAGTGACAAGGGGGACGGGGGGGGGGCTGGCTTCCCAGTAGAAGTCACTCCTGAGCTTCAGGGATCCTTTCTGCTGTCCCTGAGGCCTACCTGAGGAACCCCAAGTTCTGTCAGATACAGCCCAGAGCCAGAAACCTAGTACTGGGGAGAGCAGGAGGCCAACATTCAGCTGATTTGGGGAGGCCCTACTCACTCTTTCCTGCCCACTTGTTGCAGTCCCCAAAGCTTGTCTGCAAAGTAACCCCTGGGAGTGAAAACTTGAGAGGTTTTCAGTGTTTTCATCCCAGCTTTCAGCCCGGGGGCACAGGAAGGAAACTAGCATCTTGAGATAGCCTCCTACCCTGCTCCTCCCTGCCTGCGCCTTCCCTTGGCACGGTCTGCTAGATCAGATGCCAGCTCTCCCCTCACCATGATTTCCCCATCACACAGGCCCCTAACCCCTCCCAGCACCTTCCAGCTGGTGCTTCAGGAAAGAATGCACAAAGACCACGGTTGTGTCTGTGAACACGGGCATACATTGTCCAAGACTGCCTGCCTGGAGCAGCTGGGCGGAGGAACAGGGCCTGTGTCCGCTGGGCTTGTCTACCCACTTCCTAAGGAGGTTCCCCCATGCCCAGACCCCATTCATCCCAGCCCTGCCTTCAGGAGGTCCTCTAGTCTGATTGTCTTAATTTTATTTTATTGTTAGTGTTAGTGTGGGGGTGGGGAGAAGGAGAGAGGAGGAGGAGGCTCATGGCACACAGTACTCACAATTCAATTCTCTGCTTCCACTCTGGGTTCTCAGGAGCACTCTCCTACTCTTTCCACTGTTGGTTCCAGGGATGGAACTCAGGTCAGGCTTGGGCAGAAAATTCCTTAACAGGCCAAGCTGATCCCCCTCTCAATCCGGACCTGATTTTCTCAAACTTCCTCCAAAAGCATGCTGGGAAGGCAGGTCTCCCTTCTTCCCTAGCTGTTCCCTCTCCTACAGTCAGTCAATTCATTTGTACTACAAGTATTGGCTGAGTAACCAAAGACAGACAGCCTGGGTGCTGAGACGAAGAGAAGCTCAGGCAGTAGCAGGATCCTGTAAGAGCTTGGGACAGACCCTGGTGGTCAGGGCCCAAGTGACCATGACTCCCTGTGTCTCCACAGTACTTCCAGAGAGTGATTCCCCACCAGTTTGACAGCTGCCCCGACAAGCTGGTCCTCAAGGCTTACCAGGTCAAGTACAACCCTAAAAAGATGAAGAGGTCAGTGCCTGGGAATGGAGAACTCAAACAGGAAGCCCTCCTCAGCCCCAGGGAGGCGGGACTTTGACCGTGTGCCCCGTCCTCACAGGCTGGAGAAGGAGTACGCAGCTATGAAGAGTAAGGAGATGGAGGAGCAGATCGAGATCAAAGTGAGTTCGAGGCGTGGGGGAGGGGCAGAGATGGGCGCCCTCGAGGCTTTCCCTCGCAAATCCAGAGCTGGCCACTAGAGGGCAGTCCTATCTAGCGCACGGGTAGAATGGGTTTGCCTGGGCAGACAACCTCTGGCTTCAAATGACGATCGCTCACTTGACCCTTCCTTCACCTGCCAGCCCCGCGTGGGAGCGCATTCCCCAACTGGCATGTCCTCAAAGCTGGCCACACCACAGTAAACAAGACAGTCAAAGTTCCTTGCCTTGATGTCCCCGAACCCCCCGTATCATGGGGCGACAGTCAATAAATCACTGAAATAGTGTGGATTCCACAGAGTGCTCCGAATATAGTCATACAAGAAAGAGACAGTCGCGTTAGGTCCAAGAGTCCAGTGTAAAGGGCCTAGGATAGAAAATACCTGGTGGGCAGGAGAACACTCAGAAGACTGGGGGCACAAAGGAGACTTCAAGGTTGGGCGCTAAGGAGAAAGGTTCAGGCAAGCAGGATATGTAGCTAAGGCACGGGCATCCACTGAGGGTTCTGGCTGTACCGGAAGCCAGCCTGCCAGACCATCAGTCAGTCCCTGGAGTGCACAAAACGTCTGAAACCAAACTTACCTCTCAATGGCCTCCTCACCCAACAAACATCGATTGGAACAAAGATGAAACCTGGTCTTAAGTGACAAGGACCGGGCTTCCCAAATAAAGACACTCTTGAGCATCTAGAGTCCTTCAATATCTTTCCAAGGAGACCCAGGGCCAGGATGTAGAAGAGAGGAGAAAGAAAAGCTCATGCCCACCTACTCCAGCCTACCAGCTAGCTACACATTCCCAGAGCCTGCTGGCCAAGAGTAAGGCCCTTCCACCCAATATGGAGGACAAACAGGGACACAAACCTGCACATAGGCCTGGTTTGTCCTCTCCAGTTGATGCGTCAAAGTGGTTAGCCCTAGTGTCCCACAGAGGACCAGTCGTGTGACCCTGGCAGGTGAGTTCACCTCTCTGAGCCTTGGAGCTTTGCTGTGGTGTTCCTGTTGCTGCCAACCCCGTGCCCATTGTTCCTGCCTCCTGTGGAAAGGCAGGGCAGAGGAATGTGCAGGGCACAGGGCAGAGGAATGTGCAGGGCACAGGGCAGAGGAATGTGCAGGGCACAGGGCAGAGGAATGTGCAGGGCACAGGGCAGAGGAATGTGCAGGGCACAGGGCAGAGGAATGTGCAGGGCACAGGGCAGAGGAATGTGCAGGCTGAAGCACTTGGCTGTGCTTGAGGCTTCCAGAAAGTTTTCTATCCTGAGTTTGTGAGCCATCTCACAAGGAAGGTAGCTTGAGTGTTGCACTAGAGCAAGAGTAGTTCCTGCTGTGTGCAGATGAGCAGCCTGCTCTCATCTGGTGACCGTGTGGACCCAGGAATAGACAAGAATGCCATAGACCTTGAGACCACAGGCCAGATTGAAAATCCCCCCTGAGAAGAGACAGGGGACAGAGGCCTTAAAGAGTCAGGCTGATGTCTTTTCATAGGGCATCTTACAAGTGTCCTGCAGTTTGGTCCTTCACTTTTAACCTGATTTTAATTTTTAAAACATCCTGATTTGATGCTGAGAGGTCACAGTGGCGCACACCTTTAATCCCAGCACGCAGAGGCAGAGGCAGGTGAATCACTGAGTTCTGAGGTCACCCTGGTCTACAGAGCAAGTTCTGGGACAGCCAGGGATACACAGAGAAACCCTGTCTCAAAAAAAAAAAAAAAACAAGCATACAAACAAAAACGAATCCCTTATTTGTTTGCATCAGGTAAGGCAAGATGACAGGTGCATAGATAACTGCCTTTAAAGGAAGTGTTCGTTGAGGCTAGGGCTGTAGCTTAGTGGTGAGCATTTGCCCAGCATGTACAAAGTCATGGGCTCCATCCTCAGGACAGAACAAAAGGAAAAGGGAAACGAGGGCAGAGGGTATGACTCGGTGGGTGAAGTGTTTGCTGTGCAAGCATGGGGACCTGAGTTCAATCCCTAGAACCCATGTAAGAGAGCCAGGAGCAGTAGTCTACTTTGCATCCCATCCATGGAGACAGACAGACAGACAGATCCTGGGGTTCATTGGCCAGCCAGCCTAGCCAAATTGGCAACTTTCCAGGTTTTAAAAGGAGAGGTAAGGCTGAGGAGATGCCTCTGTAAAGTGCTTTATCTCGAGCATGGAGACTTAAGTTCAGAGCTCCCAGAACCCAACAGCAGAAGCCCAGCACAATTAGTGTGCGTTTATAACCCCAGCACTTGGGATCGGGAGAGGTAGCAGGAAGATCCACCGAACTCATTAGCCAGCCTAACTCAGTCCATGAGCCTCAGCTTTAGTGAGAAACTGCAATTCAAAACCTAACATGGAACAGGGGTAGTGGATATGCTTTAACCCCAGCTGTGATGTGGCCGAGGCAGGCGTATCTCTGTTCAAAGCCAACCTTGACCACATTACAAGTTCTAGCCAATTATGGCTACATAATGAGATCATGTCTCAAAATAAACCAACAAACGTAGGTATCGTGGCACAAGTCTGTCATCCTAGGACTGGGGAGGTGGACTTTGGAGGAACAGGAGTGCATAATCTTCCTCAGCTATGTGGCAAATTAAAGGTCAGCCTGGGCTACATGAGACCCTGTCTCAATAAAAGAACAGAACAGGCTGGAGCCAGGCATGGTGGCGCACACCTTTAATCCCAACCGCTGGTAGACAAAGGCAGACCAATTTCTGTGGGTTCCTACCAACTCAAAGTGAGACACTATCTCAAAATATAAATAACATAATTATAATGTTACTAAGTATTTTAAAATAATTAAAAGCTGACCTCTGGCCTCCATGTGTATGTGTGCACTGGAGCATGAGCTCCATGCCTGCACACACACACACACACACACACAAGCACACACAGGTATATACAAAAGAAAAGAAAGGAAAGAGAGTTGATTATTCTGTTTCAAGAGGAAAAGGCAGGTCATGGTCATGTCAGTCAGAGAGCATGGAGGAGGCATGGTCCAGAACCTTTGACATCAGTTTCTACAGAAGGAAGAATGAAATCAGTGCAGGTGTATGTGAGCTCAGGACCCAGGCATGGTAGGCTAATAGAGCAGGTGATTGGAGTGATATTCTGGCTTCAAGGAAATTCTCCGTAGTATCTGTATCAGCCCTGGGTCTTTAGAGTGAAGGCGGTGTTCACTTAGTAAGCCTCAGATAAAGGAAGGGTTAAGGGTTCTGGAGTTGTTGGTTTTATACTGAAAAGACAGTAGCATACCTGCTGTCTATGAATTAGCTAGTTCTGGGAAGAACTATGTCTCCCAAGCTAGCAAGGCCTCAGGTTACTAAAGCATCATAAAATACAGAAACTTTCAGAGTCAGCAAGCTGACTCAGTGAGTGAAGGTACTTGCCACCATCCCAGGACGTATGTGATGGAAAGAGAGCATGGAACATGCTGAGAACAGGTGGACCATGGTGGCCATGCTCATGAGCACACACAAAATGCACATAAAAATATACTTAAATACAAAAGTATTATTTATTTATTTATTTGAGAATGTTAGGGTGTTTTGTTTTGTTCTAGACAGACTTTCTATGCAGCCCTGGCTAGTCTGGAACTTACTATATAGACTAGCCTGGCTTTGAACTTGACTCTCTCTTCCTCCCCTGACTCCCCATTGCTGGGATAACCATGCCCCTCCTCGTTTATTTATTTTTATATTGTTTGGGTTTTTTTATTTTTAACCTTAGCCAAAAATGCTGAGAAGCAACAAGGTTGTTTGTTGTGACAAGGTCTCTCTGTATAATATAAGCTATCCTCAAATCTGCAGTCCTCCTGCCTCAGCCTCCTAAGTACTGTAATTAAATTACAGGCATATGCCACCATCCTCAGCGAGGAAAAAAAAATGCTTTTGAAACAAGGTCTCATATTGACCAGACATATAACCTGAAACCTGCTTTATAGCCAAGCATGACCTTAAACTCCTGATTTCTTGCCGCTACCTGTGAATATTGAGATTGGAGGCATTTGCCACCATACCCAGTTTATGTGATACTGGGGATTGAAACCAGGCCTGAAAGCATGCTAGGCAAGTACTCTACAAACTAAGCCACACCCCCAGGCCCCCACTCCCAATTTTTTGTAAACCATGACCAGTGCATAGCCCTACATACCCCTCATTCACTCTGCCTCCCTTTTTTCCATTTGGGATAATCAGGAAAGATAGGATTCATTCACCAGGCCCACCCAAGTTCCTCTGTGAGTGGTGGGGCTGGATGCAGCGACCAGCTGAGTTCAGATTGGCTAGAGCAATCTAGGGGTAACATTCCAGGGTCAAGAGACCTAACCCTCTTTGTCTTTAACCAGTTCTGATCCAACTAGGAAGTGCAGCTGAGGCACCACTCCTCTTTGACCCTGACTTCTTACACATGATGTGAGTCAGTGACCATCAGATCCATGATTTACTTACTCCAGTTGCTTTCTGGGTGTTTCTATCACCATGTCTCCCCAAGAAGCAATCCAGGAGCTTCCCTGTGTAACCCATAAGAAGTGTTCTAGTTTCATTTCTGCTGCTGTGATAAAATATACTCTGTCAAACTAGAAAGTCTGGATAAATGGCCTAGCAATTAAAAGCTCTGGCTGCTCTTCCAGAGGACCTGTGTTCACAACTGTCTGTTCACAACTGTCTCAGGAGATCTCAGGTCTTCTTTTGGCCTCTGTAGTCACTCCATGCACATAAAATTAAAACAAGAAACTATTTATTTTAGCTAACAATTCCAGATTGCAGTTCATTACTACCAGGGAAGTCACAGCAGAATCGGCTTACAGACCATTGGTCACATCACAGTCAGGGAGAAAGAGATGCCTACGTATTGGAAGACCCTTGCTTGTGCTCAGTCCTGTTTATCCACACACGCAATTCAGAATTCCCTGCCTGGGTAAGGACAGGCTGTCTTCTCTCACATCAATTAAGGCAACCAAAAAAGAAAGCTCCCCTAGCCAAGACATTTCTTTAAACACACACCTTTAAATCACAGAGCTCCTGCGGCAGAGGTAGGTGGATATCTGTGAGTTCAAGTCTAGCCTGGTCTACCAAGCAAGGTCCAGGACAGCCAGGGCTACACAGAGAAATCCTGTTTTGAAACAAAACAAAAACAAAAAAAAGGAAGGAAGGAAGGAAAAAGAAAATCCCTATAGACATGTCTATGAGCCAACCCAATGTAGACAATCCTTCCTTAAGATTCTCTTCCCAAGTGACTCTAGGTTGTATCAAGTTGACAACTAAAACCAAACCTCACAGCCTTGTAGGCCTTTTGGTCATCTGCTACTACAAATGTTTTCTTCATACCAAGACGACCTACAACACATTTGCACATATCATCAGCTTTATACAGGGTCCTGAGGGAACTTAAAGCCACAGATACATATCCTAAATTCCTCATCACAGAACAGAAGGCAGAGCCAAGCCTGGGGTGCTATACCTCTGCAGTCCGCTACTCAGGAGGCAGTAGGATCAAAGTTCAAATCTGACTATACTGTATAACCAGACTATAGGGAGCAGGGGAATAATAATAAAGGCGATGTGTCTAAAAGGTTAGAAATGTGGTAGAGATGTGGCCGAGCATGCAGGAAGCCCTGGGTTCTACCCACCCCTGGCGTCATACTGCATAATCACAGCATCATGGCACACACCTGCCATCTCAGTTCTCAGGAGGTAAAACCGTAACATCAAGGAGTCAAGAGTATCCTTGGCTACACAGCAAGTTCTAAGCCAGTCTGGGATGCACGAAATCCTGTCTCAGAGAGAAATTGTGATTAAAGCAAAGGCCACCTACATGTTCAACACAAGAGACCTAAATTCTGAGAGGGGGATTGTTCCAGAGAGTCTTACTTAGTGACTGCTGGAAGCAAAGGAAAGGGGTCAGGATGACCTGGCATCAGCTTCCCTTGAAACACAGGGGAAAGACCCTTGGAAGACTAGGCAGAAACAGACTTCTGAGGATAGTATAGGTGCTGACTGCTCCTTACAGTTACACACACACGCGCATGTGTACACACATGCACTCCCCACGGAGCGAGGAGCTGAAGGGACTTTTTACTTTTATATTTTTAGATAGGGTTTCTTTGTGTAGCCCTGGCTGTCCTGGGCCTTGCTTTGTAGACCAAGCTGGCCTCAGACTCACAGAGATCCGCCTGCCTCTGCCTCCTGAGTGCTGGGATTAAAGGCGTGCACCACCACGCCCAGCTCTGTTTTTTTTATGGGTTGTTTGTTTGTTTGTTTTTAATAATTTTGAGCCAGGCAGCTTTTAATCTTAGGACTCAGGAGGCAGAGGATTTTGTGTAGCTTTTGCTACCCAACCTAAGTTCTGGGAATGGACCTCAATACCAGCCCCCACCCCACCCCACCCCCAGAGAATATTGAATCTGTGGATGAAAACCACAGACACACACTCGTTGCTCAATTTCAACCTGCCTTATGGGCTCAATTCCTTGGCGTTATTAATCTCCCATGGCTAGTGTGCCCTCCCCAACACTCTTAGCTTGGCACTCTAAATCTGTCCTCAAGTTTAGTTGCCCAGTTTCTTTAGACCCAGCTCAACACTCCCATCCTCCCACCTGGAGAAATGGCCTGTGGTCGCTCCACCCAAGATCTCACATGGCTGGTTGGCTTTTTTTTCTCTCCGAAGCAGGACGAACTCCCCTCCCCTCTCTTGTGTCTGCCAGCTTGCCTGCTTCCCCGGAAGTCCTGCCTATCCTTCCACCCAGCAATTGCCCCATAGCATATTTACTGATAGATCAAGAACCAATTGGGGGACAGGAACTTAGCATCAGAACCACCCCTACAGCAGAGGCAGGAAGACCTTTGAGTTTAAGGCCAGCTTGATCTATAGAGTGAGTTCCAGGACAGCCAGGGCTACACAGAGAAACCCTGTACTTCAAACGAAAATAAAATAAAATCATTTTGAAACAGAATCTTATATAGACCAGGCTGGCCTCCAATCCTAAGGATGACCTTGAATTTATGATCCTCCTGCCTCTACCTCCCAAGTACTAGGATTACAGGCATGTGTTAAGCCAGGGTTTTGCAAAGTAAGGGCTTTTTTGTGTGTGCTGCAAAAGCAGGCTACCAACGGAGCCACATTCCTAGCACTAGAACAGTTTTATTTTAACCTTTAAAATGTTTCTTATTTTGTGTCTGTATGTAGGTGGGTGTGGAGAAATATACATATGAAATGTCATAGGACAACTTGTAGTTCTCTTCTTCTCCCACATGAGTCCTGAACATCTAGCTTAGGAAGTCTGTCTTGACAGCGAGCACCTTTATCCAGTGAGCCAGCTTAGAGGTCCTCAGTATTTTTAATAAACCATTTAGACACTAATGTGCCTCATTTTCTGAAATTTCTGGCCCAGAACATAAGGACCCTCTGGGGACCTTCCTTGACCTCTGTGGTTGGTGAGTGGAGATTAAGGGCCTATACGTGCTTGGGGGGCTCTGAAGTGCTCTTCCTCTTCCTCTTCCTCTAGAGGCTTCGAACCGAGAACCGGCTGCTCAAACAGCGGATTGAGACCCTAGAGAAGGTGAGGAGTGTGGGTACCAGCTGTTGGGTTCCAAATCTCTCTACCTCAGAACACCCGGCAGCTACTGAGGCTGGGCCATTCCTCTGTCCAATCTGAGTTAAGAAGCAGAAGCAGGGCAGACATAGTGGTTATACCCTGTAATATCAGCATACAGGAAGTGGAGACAGGAGGATTAAGAATTCAAGGCCAGCTAGCCTCAGCTACATGAGACCCTGCCTCAACAAAATATACGAATGGCCTTTCCCTCAATCTCCCCTAATCCCACTGAGATTTGGGCTGCCCAGTTATTAGGGGTTCTCAGAAGACTTCATCCCTCTCTGGATCTCGACTCAGCCCCTAGGGTTACAGCTAAATTACAACTCAGTGGATGACAATCACAAACTGCATGGGTGGGAGAACGAGTTCCATCACTGGGCCACAAGGAATCCCAACCTGTAATTTGTAAGTTTCATCCTAGAAAGGAAGGTAGACAGACAGAGTGGGCAGTGGGGAGGTGGGTTCATTGTTTGAGGTAGAGAGGCGTGGACTTTGACTGGGACCCTACTAGGTTACCGATGGGGTGGTTTGGGTAACTTAGCAAGACTCTGGGCCCTACTTCCTGTTCCTTAGTGTTCCTCATTTGACTATTTGCTGACCACAGGGAAGCAGAAGGTCATGAACAGGATGTTATTACCACTCCAAAACCTCAATTCTTGTTTTCTGTCAAGATTAAAATGCATCCCCTGCCCCAGCCCTCGCTGGGATCTCCTCCTCACACAAGTGAAGTGACATTCCTGCTGCGGAGTTTTCTCGGGCCCCATACACCCCAACCCCCCACGCACATGAGTCCCCCTCCAGGACAGAGCTGGCTCTGGCTTTGGTCTTTCTCTGGGCCCTCTTCTGCTGGTTCTCTGGTCTTCACTTTTCTATCCCCTGCTTCTAGAGGTAGCCCACTGCATTAGTGACAAGTGGTCTTGTCTGTCTCTCCCCTCTCTGTCCCCTGCCTTCTGCTCTGCCTCCTTCCCCCGGTGCTGGGAACCCCCTTCGCCTGGTAGGAGAGCGCGGCCTTGGCTGATAGGTTAATCCAGGTACTGTAGCTTTTCCGTATACCTCTGCACTCTCCATCCCAGGCCCTTCCCGGGTCCCTGCACAAGACAGCCAGTGACCACCTCTTCCTGGCCACGCCGTTCTGGGGGCAAGAGCAACTTGCATGGAGGGGCAGCTTCTGGGGAGAACAATGCCTTGAGGGAGGGGGCATGTGAGCTGGAGACAAACACCAGGATGGGAGGCCTTTGTGGGCGAGTGTAGGAGAAGGCTTACCCTCAGCATAGACAGCAGGCTTCCTCCACCAAGGAGCAAGAGATGCTACCCCAGTAGGACTCAGGACCCTTAGAGCATTCTGTTTTAGGTCCTGACACATTTGTTGTGCTAAGCTTACACTAACGTGCTCACACACAGGCGTGCATGCAAGAACACACACGCTGTTTTGACTCCTCTTGGCTTTTGTCCCCCCATTACCATCTCTCACCTGCCTGCTCCTGCTGCTTCTTCGTTCCTGGATGGCTTTTCTAGAAGCTTCTGCACAGCACCCAGTGGCTCAGAGCCTGGAATGGGGAACATAGAATATCTAGTCAGGTGGGAGGGAGGGTGTGGGTGGAGGAAGTGCCCCGGGGAGAGTTGTAGAGGTGTATTACACCTCTCACAAGCCTTTTGCTTTGTATAACAATCTTTTTCTTCAGTTGGGACAGAGGCAAACAACCAGGATTGGCGATGGAGCCCCAGCCTGGGAGCTGGGGGCATTTGTCACTTAAGCCTGGTAGCATATCCAGAGTGTCCATTACTCCCAGGATCCTTTAGGTGACCTGTCCTTGCCTGTCCCCACCCATTCTGAGGCCTGCTGTGGGTACCCCATCCCAGGCTCTGAGCACTAAAGGCCATGCCTGTCTCACTTTAACCCTCTCTCATCCTCTCTGAGCTTCCTAGAGGCCAGGCCTGGGGCCAAAGCAGATGGTCATGGTATCCTTCCCACCCCATCCTCACTGTGCTCAGGGGCAGGTGACACGGGCACAGGAGGCTGAGGAGAACTATGTCATCAAACGGGAGTTGGCAGTAGTGAGACAACAATGTAGCTCAACTGCAGAGGACCTTCAGAAAGCACAGAGTACCATTCGGCAGCTGCAAGAACAGCAGGTACCCAGCGGTTGAATGGGGTTGACTGGCAGGATCACACCTCCTACAAGCCTATATGCCACCCTTAACTGCTAACCCTTGGGGCTTAGATCTGTAAGGTGGGTGAGGGTGCCCAGAGGCTAGTGTGAATTTGATGCCCCTCACAGCCAGCTCCACTCCAATCTGGCCATGCTGCAGGAGCACATGTCCCACCCCCAGCCCATGGTCCTGGGACTGAGTCTTGAAGACTTTCAGAAGGCACCCTGAAGTCATGGAAAGTCCCATTCCCAACATTCCCTCTGTGCAGCTTTCCCTGGAAAGAAGCCAAGCCAGTGTTATTGCCTCCTAGTGCTACGAAGTTAGCATAGGTTCAACCCAAGATGCCCAACAACTGGGACCCTCTTCCAGCTCAAGCCCACTAGCATGAAGGCTATCCACAGTGTAACAGTCACCACCAGGAACCAATACCTGGTTCTTTGCCGCCAGGAAAACCCTCGCCTCACAGAGGACTTTGTGGCCCACCTGGAGACAGAACTGGAGCAGTCACGGTTACGAGAGACAGAGACTCTAGGGGCCCTTCGAGAAATGCAGGACAAAGTTCTGGACATGGAAAAGGTATGGCTGGGGAAGGAGATAAAGGTCTTGAGTGCGTTTTAGAGGATGTAGAACCCAGGCATGGCCACATGCATCTATAGTCCCAGTACTATGGCGGAGATATGGGATGAGTTCTGGCTTGTTGGTCTTTAGCGTAGCTCCAAGTTCAGTGAGAGACCCTATCTAAAGGTGATGAGGTAGGACACTTGGCATCATCCTCTGACCTCTTCAAGCATACACACATACACACATGACTATCATACACACACACACACACACACACAGAGGGGGCAGGGAGGGAGGGAGAGCAGGGACAAGAAACAAGAAGAGGCAGCCAGGGCAGTTGCCCCACCTGCATGTCTATCAGTTCCCATACAGGAGGAGACCTCTCTATGCTGCTTTAGAGCCCACTGCCACCTAGGCATTGTCTCCTCCACACAGGGATCCAGGGCTCTAGAAGTTGGAGCCCCACCTACAAAGCTCCCCGCACCCTTGAACTATGTGGGCTCATATACACAGCAGCACAGCCCTGCCCCAAGTCTTGCTCTCAAAACACAATGTGGCAGCTTCATACGCTGCCTGGTTGGTATCCCGCTGCACTGCATGTGTCCCCAGGGGCTGAGGTCCAGGATATAGGGAAGGAAAGTTGACAGGGGAAGACCGGGGCCAATTAATTCAGACTGCTTACCTTCTCTTCTCTCCCATGAAGATACCCTCCAGAAGCAAACTAAGGACTACACTTTCCCACCTGTAGCCCTGGAGGGGAACCAGACTCCCTGAGTACCTGCTCAGGAGCTCTGTGCATTGAGTCAGCTCAGGCTGAGGAGGAGCCTGAACTGGTAGAATGCTTACCTAGCATACATGAAGTCCCAGAGTCCATCCCCAATGCATACTTGTAATCCCAGTGCAGGTGGCGATCCCTGTGATTCCAGGGGAGGTGGAAGAAGGGAGGGAGATCAGTCATTCAAGATCTTCCTTGCTATATCACAAGTCTGATTTCAGTCTGACTTACCTGAGATCATCTCCTAAAACAAACAAACAAACAGAAAACAAATCTCTCAGGGAGCTGACACAAAGCCCTTGAATTGAGAACGATCCCTCCCCCAGTACCTGTTACAGCTGTGTAAGGGCTGCAAGCCTTTTAGCCCCATCAACTCATCTCCTTCCACACGGGAGGGAAATGTGCCCAGTCTAGACCCCGTCTTGCCTCCCATACCCAGACCTAAACAAGGGTCAGTAAGGACCAGGCCTACAAGTTATATACCAAGAAGCTAGTGCAGTGGACTGTTTGCACACCAGGACAGAATATAGGTTGGTTCTAGTACTGTCTGTTTCTGGAAAGAGGGGCTTCCAGACCAGGCCTGGGGAGAGAACAGGGTGCTTGCCACTTGTCTTCCAGCAGTTCTTAGGACTGGCCGTGGGCCCTGAAAGGCTTGGATCTTGGAACTGTGAGAAATTCAGTGATATTTATTTACAGGGGGTCTCAGTTCAAAGGAGTTTCCCAAAGACAGGCTGGAGACCCATTTTGTAGATAATGAACCCTGGCTACACATGAGGGTCTTATTCCCCTGGGCCTAGACTGTTCCCTTGGGTATGCTGTAGTCTAGGGTGTCGTCTTCCCTTCGCTCACTTGCCAAAGCAGAGAGAGATCGGAGGGAAGGCTGGAGGTGTGGGTCCAGCAGTTTAGGCTTGGAGATTCAGCGCTTTCCAGTTTCCTCACTTACTGTTTCCCCGCAGAGAAACAGCTCACTACCAGATGAGAACAATGTAGCCAGGCTGCAGGAGGAACTCAAGGCGCTCAAGGTGCGGGAGGGCGAGGCTGTAGCCTCTGCGCGGGAGCTAAAGTTGCAGCTGCAGGAGCTCTCAGACACCTGGCAGGTGAGAGTCTGGTGTGAGCGTGCGCGGAGCTCTCAGTCACCAGACGGGTGGGCCGGTGTGAGGGTGCGCGGGAGCTCTCAGTCACCAGGCGGGTGGGCCGGTGTGAGCGTGCCTCCAGCAGGGTATGCCTGGAGCAGCTGGTGGACCGTACTTCGGGACTCACCGGAGACCAACCCTGGCCTCTAGAACCCTTCCACCCTGCCTTCTAGGCCCATCTTTCCCGCGGTGGCCGCTGGAAAGAGTCCCCGCGGAAGCTGGTCCTGGGCGAGTTACAGGACGAGCTCATGACTGTGCGTTTGCGCGAGGCACAGGCCCTGGCCGATGGCCGCGAATGGCGGCAGCGCGTGGTGGAACTGGAGACGCAGGTAGGCCAGGCCTACATTGGGACACCACGGTGGACCCCTAGGCCACACCGTGACCACCCTCCTCTTGCTACTGCACCCTCTGATCCTCCTTTCCAGGACAACATCCACCGCAACCTGCTGAACCGTGTGGAGGCGGAACGCGCGGCTCTGCAGGAGAAGTTGCAGTACCTGGCCGCACAGAACAAGGGACTACAGACTCAGCTCAGCGAAAGCCGCCGCAAGCAGGCAGAGGCTGAGTGCAAGGTGCAGCCCCTGCCCGGACCCCACGAGCCTGCCTGAGGCCTTGCCACCTCCTTGACCCGCCTCTGTATCCCCTTCCCTTCAGAGCAAGGAGGAAGTGATGGCTGTGCGCCTTCGGGAGGCAGACAGCATGGCCGCAGTGGCAGAGATGAGGCAGCGCATCGCAGAGCTGGAGATCCAGGTGAGCCCCAGGAACTGGGAGGAGGGTGAACCCCGGGGCTGGCCATGTTCTGACCTACAGTACCCCGGCCCTCCCGGCAGAGGGAGGAGGGCCGCATCCAAGGCCAGCTGAACCACTCGGATTCCTCGCAGTACATCCGTGAGCTGAAGGACCAGATCGAGGAGCTGAAGACCGAGGTGAGAGCAAGGGATACTGGCCACAGGCCAGACCCTGGTGCGGGGACCCAGAAAAAGCATGACGTTAGGAGGGTACGGAAGGAAGGCGCCTGATGGCCGGGGTTTTCTGTGGGTACGTCGGTGTACGTCTCCAACGCGCGGGTGCCTCCATATCCCCGCGCACACCAGGTGCGGTTGCTGAAAGGCCCACCAACGTTCGAGGACCCGCTGGCTTTCGATGGGCTGAGCCTGACGCGACACCTGGATGAGGATTCACTGCCATCGTCTGATGAGGAGCTGCTCGGCGTGGGCGTGGGCGTGGGCGCAGCCCTGCAGGACCCACTCTACCCCCTCTCCCCGCGGGACGCACGCTTCTTCAGAAGTCTGGACCGGCCAGCCAAGGATAGCGAAGGTAGCTCAGACAGCGACGCCGATGAGCTAGCCGCCCCTTACAGCAACCAGGGCCTGGACAACTGAAGCTGGGCCACTCGCTGGGAACCTGGAGGCCGCATTGCTGCGAAGAGAGCAGTCCCGTGACCTCGCTGCTCCACAGCACTAGGGAAAGCTGTGCCTCTGTGACTCCTGCCAACTGAGGGCCGGGAGGAGGCAGCACAGAGGGCAGGGCCTACTGGCAGGCCTGGCCTTCACGACAGTGTTTACCCGTTTTAGACCATATCGTCCAAGCCCTCCTGAGTTCAAGGGGAGCGTGGGCCAGTTACCTGGAGGGTGTTGCTCTCCTAACATGGACAAGGGCCGAAAGTGCAGAGGTCCCAGGACTTGTTAATAAGCAGGAAGCCCCTTTGGGACAAGGGTGGCCCTGCTGGGTGGGGCCCAGGAACCGCAGTAGGTCTGAGGATGGAGGGGCAACCTGGACTGGATATTAGTACCCCAGGACAGGTTCTCAGACACGGTGATATCGAGCACCCAGCCCCTTGCCACGGGGGCAGATGGCCAGGCTGGACTTTTCTGCCTGGTGCAGGCATCATGGCCCCTGCAGCAGAAACCAAAGCCCCCCCCTCCTGTCTGCAGGACCTCCTGGGGCGTGAGTGGTCAGTGGGAACCAGCTCAGGCCTGGGCAGTGTCTCCCCACTCTCTAGGGCTATAGAAGCTGCAAAGAAGGGACCCTTTCCCTAGAGCACCCGTCTTCCTCTGGGGAGTACTAATATCACACGTGTTGGCTGGCTGTAGAAGAGAACCCCTCCTCAGGAGTTCTCAGCCTCAGTCCACGTATTCCTGTGGACTTATTCCACTTATTCTGGCTAGAGTTTCCCAGTCAGTTACCTCCCCTTATCTCCCCGAAGTGTTCCCACGGTCTCTGCCCAGTCAGAGTTGAGAATGGTGCCAAAGCCCATCAATGCTTCCCAGGCTCCTTTATCCTTCAACCCCTGCATCTTGGGACCCCTAGGGGCTGACCTCCTCCCCGTGCTCCTAGAGCCTCAGGTAGAATGGTGCCCACAGCATTCCCTGGGTGCTTCCTGGGTGGAGCCCCCAGCTCAGTCTCCATTCCTGTGGCCCGCTCTTCAAGTGTTAAAACAAGCCTGGGGGCTGGCTGGGGCAGGGTACCCCGAGGAGGCCCTCTCATGTGCTCCTCGTGTGCCCCTCCGCACTGCCCACCACCATTTTGCACACTGCCTGTTCACACTCCATGTCTCCAAGGCAGAAAAGATGGAAAATAAAGTGTATTTACACAGTCATAAGGGATGCTGAGTAGAGCCAAAGGGCTGGGAAAATCACAGCAGGAAGGTGCTCAACCCCCATCCATGAGTGCTGGAAGTTCAGAGATGAACCCAGTGGCAAGGTGGTGTGAGAAGTGCCACAGGGATGACGAGGGCTGGAGCCTGGCCCAATCCAAAAATGCCAGCTTCAGGGAGAGCTGGGTCCAGTGGCATCTATTCACTGAAAACTGCAGAAGGCCATCGGGGTGTTCTGCCCTGCACCTGCCTCTGTGGAGTCTCTGGTGTCATGGGAATAGGTACTGAGGGTTTGGGGAGTGAATTACCATTAATATAATGCCAAAGTAGACAACCAGAGCAGAAAAATCAAAGAAGCCTTCATGGAGGAGGTAGTGTGAGAGGTGTCCCTGAGGGCAAAAGCAAAAGGCCAGATGTGGTGGGGAATGGTGAGATGGGGAGTGGAGGGGAGGGGTCATTGTCCTTGGAGGAAGCAGCATGTCCAGGAAGAAGGAACAGAATTTAGGTGTATGGTAAGATCAGGAAGATGGTGAGTGTAACTGCTCTGGTTGGGATCCGAGTTTGGGCTCTGAAGTGAGGGCAGTATGAAGCCCATGGAGAAGGCTGAGAATAGAGCTGTTGACTGGGAAATGGCGGTAGGGATCAGTAACCAGCCCAGCACATCAAATGCCAAACTGCGTCAGGCAATGGCATTGAATGGAGGATCATCTGGGGAAGAGTGCCCAGGTTAGCTCCAGGCCATATCGGTAAGGGGAAATATAGCCTGGGGCACTAAAAAGACAACTATTTACTGCCCAATGGCACAGAGCAACTGGGTACAACACTGAGTCCATGTCAGAATAGCTGAGCCCCCTACAAATGTTCCTATTCCTGTCACACAGATCTAACACCAGTGCTGTCCCTGTGACTGCTGCTCCCCTTGGGTAACTAGTCACCCACACACTCCAATTCCCAAGCTGGATCCCTGAGCTGGAGCCTAACTATGGAGAAAAAGTCCTTACAGAAGTTAGCCTTGAGGGTCTACCTACCCAGTGTGGAGTCAGGTTTTGTTTTTTGTTGTTTTTGGTTTTTTGTTTTGCCTGACATGGTGGCTCCTTTAATCCCCCAGCACTCAGGAGGGAGAGGCAGGCAGATCTCTTGAGATCTAGGCCAGTCTGGTGTACAGGGTGAATTCCTGGACAGCCAAGGCTATACAGAAGGGGGAAAAAAATCTCTCTTAAAAAAAAAATAGTTCTTTTTTCTCTTGGACTTGAAGTCTGGGAACAAGGATATCTTATGTTCTCTCCAGGACTCAGCTGGAGAAGAAGTCTCTGGCTTGTCACAAATCTAAGAACTCAAGTCCAGAGTGCACTCCCTCTCCCAACAATGGAGGTAGGCAGTGCTCCTCTGAGAGAGTAGAATTCAAGCAGGGACACCATGCAAGGGTGCTGAGAGGGGAGTAGGAGGAGAGACAGAGACAGAGAGAGAGAGAGAGAGAGAGAGAGAGAGAGAGAGAGAGAGAGAGAGAGAGAGAGAGGGTTAGGGGCTCCAGGTATGTGTTGATGGCTAGGAGGTGGAAAGCAATTGATCAGAGGACTTAAACGAAGATGGGGAGAATTCATGAGATCATCTAGAGTTAAGAGACACGGCAGGGATGCCCCTGAGAGTGCAATACATAGATTAGCATGGTGTCAATTCCTGGGTCTTCTGCTCACCCCACCCCACTCCCAACCCCTGCAAGCTACAGTCAGGTCAGTCCACTCAGCCCCTACATTTGTGGAAGTTCTTTCTGCAAGCCTGGGCAAGTTACTACTGCTTTAGCACTGTAGTCTCCTTGGTAAAAGGAAAGGGAGAGTGCCTCATGTGATAAAATACCTCGACAAAAGCTACTTAGAGGAGAAAGGCTTTATTCTGGCTCACAGTTCAGGGTATCGTCTGTCACTGGGGAAGTCAAGGCAATAGGAGCTGGAAGCAGCTGGTCACTTAGCATCCACAATCAGGAAAAAAGAGGAGTGAAGGCATGCTGCTACCCAGATCTCTGCTTACTCAATCCAGTATTCCAGCCAGGGAATGGTGCCACCCAAAATAGGTGGGTGTCTCCACCTCAGCCCAAGCAAGTTGGTCCCCAGAGGCATGTCAAGAGGCCCCTCTTTGGGGTGTTTTCTACATTTTGTCAACTTGACACTACCCATCATGGAGAAGTACCAGACGAAGTCAAGGACTCTCTATTCCTCTACTCAAGTTAATCTTTCAGACCCAACTCTCAAGCATGGAAGAGAAGGGGTGCATCCAGGACAAAGGTGCTGTAGCAAGGGGTACCCAGGAGAGCAAACTACCCCACGTCCAGAGTAAGAGGTTCAGTGGCTCTCTAGTTCATCCACCCAGGCCTTTGTGAACCTAATATTTTCATTAGAAGTGAGACCCCAAAAATCACAAGACTGTTGTAGCCATTGTCTTGCCAGCCCCTTTTCTGTACAAGTCACACAGTTCAGCCAGAACCCCGATTTGCTCAGGCATAACCACTGGTGTGGTGTAGCCTGGCCCTTCGAACTACCTCTGTGGCCCTCTCCCAGCTCCCAAGGTGGCAGAGCGCACAGGTGCCAGCACGTAAACCATCCAGCATGTAAACTATCGTCCACTGAGCATAAGGTGTGGACTAGGTCAGAGAGGAGAAGCTCAAATGGAAGGCTTAGGCCTAGTGTGGTGTGGGTACGGTCCAAGCCTAAACCAAGGAAGAACAGGGGTACAGCCTGGGCCCAAACACGGGACTCTAGAGGCAAAAACCAATCCATCCAAGTGTCACAGGAAGTGGGAGTGGAGACTAAGACAAAAGAGGTGTAACCAGAAGGGTGGATTCCAACATGGTATGTAGACAGGTGGACAGGGCTGGGGGTCCGGCTCAATGAAAAGTCTCCACTTCCACCACAGTCCAGTCACCCTGTGGGGAGGCCACATCATCTGGGGAGAAGCTGGTGACCGAAGTGATGCTGGCACGCGACTCATCCAAGGGAGACAGCAATTCGGCCCAGCGGCCCAATTCAGCATCGCTGAGCGGAGCCCGGGATCCTCCCGCTGAACCGCCTTCGCTGCCTGCAGCTGCACCTTCTGCAGCAGCTAGCAACAGTGTCCGGCTCAGCAAGTGCTGCACGACGCTCGCCTGAAGCGCCCCCAGCGGCAGCTCGCCAAGGCGAGCCGACTTTGGGCTTCTGGAGGATGCTCCTGCGCAGGCTGCAGCAGTCACCTTCGCACCGCCAGAGCCAGGACTCGGTTCTGGCTCGGCATCTAGGGATCCAGGGGTGGGGGCCACCGACTCTGGCCCTTCAGCTTCGTAGATGGTGCACAGGCCATCAGAGGAACCCGAGCCAGCGGTGGGAGGCCACGGCAGGGAAACTCCTGTAAGAGCAAATGCGGGGACCAGCAAGATGGCTCAGCCGCTAAGAAGAGCACGTGTTACCCAACCTGAACCTCACAACCGCTGCTTGATCCCTTGAACCTGCATAGCGAGGGAGGGAACCAGTTCCCACAAGTTGTCTGATTTCCACATCAGCGCTGTGACACTCGAGCCCACACAAATATTCAAAGAAGCAAGTGAATAAATAAAACTCATTGATAGGAGAAAAAAAAAACAACTTAAGGACTACCAGGGTGCTGGAGAGATGGTTCAGTGGTTAAGAACACTAGCTGCTCTTTCAGAAGAACTGAGTTCAATTCCCCGTACCCACGTGGCTGCTCACAATGGTCTTCAAGTCCAGTTCCAGGTATTTTGACAAACTATTCTAGCCTCCGTGGCACCACATACGTGGTGCACAAACATACATGCGGGCAAATCACCCATTGACATAGAATAAAATAAAATAAATAGGGCTGGAACGATGGTTCAGTGGGTAAGACACTTGCCACTAAGCCTGAAGACCTAAGTTCAATCCACAGGTAAGGTGGGAACTGAATTCGACAAGTTGGCTGACTTCCACAAGTACATCAAAGGAGTGCATGCCCACAAAGTGATGCGAACACATTAAAAAAAACAAAACAAACAAATGTGATCTTGAGAAGTCAGGACTGGAAAGGTAAAGAACAAGTACAGCTCTTGCAAGGACCTGAGTTTGGTTCTCAGCACCCAATTCCGGGTGGCTTGCAACCAACTGTAACTCAGAGAACCCACACATTGTACATACATTCACACAAACACACATACATATAAGTAAAAATAAACTGCTTTTTAAAAGGAGAGATTACGAGATGAGTAAACGCAGTTGCAGCCCTGCCTGACACCTGAGTTCCCTCCCTATAACAACATGGTAGAAAAAGAAATTACTACCAGAGCTTGTCTTCTCACTTACACACCCCCGAGTCCTGAATCTGGATTCAGCATCCTTACCTGGAGTGCCGCGTACTGCTAAGGGCGGAGCAGAACTTCGACTCCAGGAGGCCGGGTGGCAGGCAGCTAGCTCCGCGTCCGGGGCCGGGGAGATGGTAGCGCAGCCCTCGGGCCCGCTATCGTAGCCACGGAGCTCCTCCGGTGTGCTCGTGGCGCTGCTGCTGTGGCCTGCCAGGTCCGGGCCGCTCAGCGTACTGGACGGGCTTCGCGAGGGTGGCAGCGGCGGGGCAGGGGCCAGCGCCAGGGTCAACCGTGGACCTGAGATAGGGACATCTGGACCCGGGGTCGGGGGTCGACGAGGGGCTTGCAGCGGTGGCGAGGCAAGAGGAGAAGGAGGCTGGACAACGGGCGAGGTCAGGCCAGGAGGGGCCCCCGGAGGGAGAGTGGTCTGGGGAGAAGGAGGGGTCTGTAAAGTAGGTAAAACCACAATGGGAATCTGGAGGGGGGGTGTGGCTGTCGCCAATGGGGAGGGGGGAGGCTGCAGAGAGGGCAAGGCCAGAGAAGGTGGGGTCTGCGGAGAGGGTATAGTCAGAGGAGAAGGAGAGGTATGCAGAGGAGGCAAAGCCAAGAGGCGACCCTGTACAGAACATGTGGCTGTGTCCGGGGGAGAGGTGGAAGCTGGCAGAGGGGGCAAGGCCAGAGGTGGGGCTTGCGGAGGGGGCGTGGCCAGAGGCGAAAGAGTGGGTGAGCCCAGCGAGGGTGGGCCTTCTGGAGGGGGAGATGCCAAGGGAGGAGGCGAGGCAGGAGGAGAGAGAAGAGCCGGCAGAGGGGGCGAGGCAGAGGGTGAGGAAAGAGGATGAGCCTGCGAAGGAGGCGAGGGTAGAGCGAGGGGCTGCGTAAGGGGGGTAGGCAAGAAAGAAGGCGAGGCCTGCAAAGAGAGCGAGCCCATAGAGGCTTGGGTGGATAGAGGGGACAAGGCCAAAGGAGGAGGCGTGGCCTGCTGCGGGGAGGAGGCCGGAGCTGGCAACAGGGTCAACAAAGAGGCCGCTGAAGTGGGTGAAGTCGGAGAAGGTGGGCGCCTCGGGGGAGGCGTGACCACGGAAGAGGGAGGGACCAGCGGAGGTGGTGAGGTGGAGGTCGAGGAAGAAACTGGAGGAGAAACGGCCAAAACCAGAGGGTCTTGCGAAGGGGGCGTGGTTAGATTAGAGGGCGTGGCCTGGGGAAGGGGAGGAGACACAGAAACGTTGTCTGGGAAAGGGGGAGTTGTTGGAGTGGAGAGAGGCAACTGAGGGGCTATGACAAGGGGAGCGGGCAAATCCTGCGGGGAAATCGGCGGAGAAGGAAGGAGCTGTGGAGGAGGAGTGGCTAGAGGTAGAGGAGCAGGTGAGAAAGGCGTGGCCGAGAGAGTCTCCGCAGGGAGCGAGGCTGACGAAGCCTGGTTGCGGGTCATACTCTGTATAAGGGGGGGAAGCGATGGAGAGATGGCAGCTCTTGGTGGGGGTGAGTCAGATGCCTCTTCAGTACCCAGACCTGTGAGTGGAGCTAGCAAAGGGGGTGTGGCTGGTGGAGAGGGGAGGTTCTGCAGAGAAAGAGGGGTAGGTGATGGTGCGCTCTGTCCAGCCTGTGAATGGGGCATTGCCTGTGGAGAGGCCTGAGCTTGGGGTAGCTGGCGTGAAACAGGTAGAGGCGGGGTAGTGGGTGGAGAGGGAGGGAGTGTGGGCTGCAAGGGATCATCTGGGACTTGGACGGAGGAAGCATCAGGTGGAGCGGGCGTGACTGAAGATGAAGCAGAAATCAGGCTCCGTACAGAGGGCCTGTTCTTCCTTGGGACTGTGGTCTGGGTTGGGTGGAGAGCCTGCTGCCCTTTCGACTTGAGCTGCGAGGTATGAGCAGGAGTCCGTGGGGTTACACGCGGTGAGACCCCGGAGCGGGATGGGGAGAGCTGAGGCGTAGCACTGGGGATCAGGGAACGGGAGACCGGCTTTTGCAGGCTGCCACCAGCGACAGCGCGCCTCCTAATGGCTGGGCTCAGCTCTGTGGCACCGGGTTCAGAAGCACTGCTCACAGGTTTCCTGGGTGCCTCGGTGGTCAGAGGACGCTGTCTGGCACTGGGAGCTGGTTGAGGAAGTCCCACCTCTGTAGCTGGGGCCCTTGACCGACGGGTGATGGCGGGGGAGGGGGCTCCTGAGGTGGGCCCTAAAGAATCTGCAGACAAAACTAAAGTCCAAAAGAAACATGGGTATCGCGGGGCTGGTTGCCTTCAAAGACTGATAGAAATCTACTTGTCTCCAGGTCACATACCTCTTCGTGTTCCAGAGCTCAGAGTATTCCTTTTGGGCGTCTCTGGTGTTTTACCTCTGACCGCAGGTTCCTTAATCGGAGGTTGGAGTTTCTTCTGGACAACAGGGCCTGGTCTGGGCACAGGAAGACCAGTTGTTAGCATTCCCAATTTCATGTTTCCCCATCTATGAAATAGAGTTGCTTGCCCTTCTGTGACCCAACCAATAACGGCTTTTGCCCAGTTTGTGTCCATTATCTGCAAGTGTTCCTGAGCTATCTCATATGTAATATTTTTGTATATGTGTGTGCACATGTGTATACAGTTGTACTCACACACACCCCCATTACCCGCACATTTGGAGACCAGAGATAAACACTGACATCTAGCTGGATCCATTTTTCTGCCTTGTTTTATATTCTGTTTTGCTTATTATTACTATGTAGACTATGTAGGCTTGCCTTGAACTCACAGAGATCCACATGCCTCTGGCTTCTAAGAGTTGGGATTAACAGCAAGTACACTTGGCTATCTTTTGGGACAAGATCTCTCATGGAATCTTATGTTTGACATTTCCTCTGCAGAGCACCAGAAACCCACCTCTTTTCTTCCCACCTCTCATTCCCACCCACAGCTGAGGTTACAGTGGTACATCATCAAGACCAGCTTTTACATAGGTGCTGAAGTTTCAAACTCAGGGCCTCATATTTGTGCAGCAAGTGCTTTAGCACACCAATCTACCCTTCCAGCCCATTCATGAGTAATATCAAAAGGTTCCACATTGCTAAATTAACCCTTACTTGGGGAATTAGGGAGTTAGGGGAATTAGCTTATTACCTGGCAATCGCACTGCTGGCACGCCCCGGGCTAGAAATAGAGCCCTGGCCAGTGGTCTTCATAGAGGCCCTCTCTCCTTTCCCAGAAGCTGGGGGTCTGTTGGCTTCAGGGAGAAAACAAAAATCAATGTTACTTCTGGAAAAGGGAAGTATCTAAGAAGGAAGAGAGAAGGTAAGCAGAGTACAGATGGAGGTCACAAATAAAGCTGAGTACCACCGGGCAGTGGTGGCGCACGCCTTTAATCCCAGCACTTGAGAGGCAGAGGCAGGTGGATTTCTGAGTTGGAGCTCAGCCTGGTCTACAGAGTGAGTTCCAGGACACCCAGGGCTACACAGAGAAACCCTGTCTCAAAAAACCAAAAAACAAACAAACAAACAAACAAAAGCCAAGTACCTGCCCCAGCACTGCGTGCTAGTGCCCCGTGAATCGTGGTCTGTGGAAGAGCTGCTTTGCTGGTCTGTGGAAGAGATGCTTTGCTGGTCTGTGGAAGAGCAGCTTTGCAGACGCCTGGAGCTCGCCCCATAGCCCCATTTGCTTCCAAGACTCGAAGGGCAGCAGTGGTTACAGGGGGAAGAGGTCGAGCGGACCCAGAAGGAGGCCTAGGGGTCAGAAGGCCAGGGGGTCGTGGAGCCGTCATTCGCGGGGCAGTTCCTGATTTGATCATATCCCTCTTGTCCATACCGCACCTAATGAGGAAGACAGGAGGATTGGTATCCCAGGTCCTGAACCAATCACTATAAACCATCCTAAAGCCTTCCTGTACTTCCTGTGCTTCCTCTAGCACCGCCACCCATGGGTGCCTAAACCTCAGCCTAAAGAGCCTCAATTTGTTTTTCTTCTAACCGCCCACACCCACTCACCAACCTGGACGCTCAGTGTTGCCTCAAGTCCTACTGCTACCTCCATCCCCCAAAGCTAAGACGCCCTGTTCGTCCCCCACCCTCCGACCCCCGACCCCGCCTCTGCCCTCTTACAAGAACAACATCCACTCTCCTACCCCCTCGCCTCTTGGAAACCTAAATGACCAATCCGGCAAACAGGGAAATGCCTCCGGCTTCCAGACTCAGGGGCCTCGGTGTGCACGCCGATGAGGCTTCGCCAGCGTCCTCCCTCAGGTTCCACAGGCACCTGCACAGAGAAAAAGAGTGTCCTTGTTGCCCGCGAACGGGCTCCGGGAGACAAAGAGCTGACCCCTCCCCCAGCCTGGTCCCCTATGCCAACGATCCGCCCGATCCACCTGCTCACAGCACGCGTTCACCTCCGCCTCTGGGCACCAGCCGCTCCACGAAGGGTCGCCTGGGGTGGGGCTGGACTGGAGAGCAGTAGCGGGGAGCAGTGAAAAGGCAAGGGGAGGGGGCTTCAGGCGACAGTGCCTAGGGAGCTTGGCCACGGCCCCGCCCCCCAGCTTCGGGTAGAGAGAGCCGAGGATGCGCGCACTCGCTCTCGGTCCAGAGTCGAGAGCGTGCGGAGAGGGCTGAGAAAAGAGGCGCGCCTCTGAGGGAGGTGCGGGTGCTGCCTCTCTGTAATACCCCAGGAGAGGCCTGTTTCAGTGGCTGTGTCCAACAACCACGGAACTAACTAGAGAGGCTCAGTGGGGAAATCCCTTGAAGACCCTCACAGTCCTCTACTCAAGCTCTTGCACCTGCTCCGACACCCCCTTCTCTAGCACTTGGAGACCAACACTCTCCTAGACACGGATAGGCTGGGCCTTGGCAACCAGTAGGGCGGGATCATTGTGCCTCTGGCCCACCAACCAATCCAGCCATTTTGTGTGCCCTGGTCCTCTTTTCTGGCACTTGATGACTATGGAAGCTAGATAGCCCTGCGACACCTATGCCAGGTCACCTATTTTGTAACTTCGACTTTTCTCACAGCCCTTGAGCACGCGCATATGCCACTGCACACTGGTAGAAGTCAAAGAACAACTTGTAGGGCTCAGTTCACTCCTACAACCAACGGATCCTGGGGATAGAATCCAGGTGATCAGGCTCGACGATGTCTTTACCCACTGAGCTATCTCACCATATCCCAAACTCTTGGACTTAGAGGATGCACAGCAGATCCCAGATTTGAGAGAAGAGAGGAAAATAGCTGGATGAAGGAAAGGGAGAGAAATAGGAAACAAGATCACCCACTCTGCCTTCTGTGGGGCAGGACATCTCAACTTTGCTGGCCCACAGGCAGTCAAGACCTCAGAAGTTTCCTAGCAGAGCAGAATTTCTGGAGTATCGAGAAACATGGTTACGGAGGGAAGGAGAACTCCCCAAAGCATGTATGAAGAAATGGAGAGAGTTCTGAGGTCTCAACCCAGTTGAGTAACTAAAAGGTGTCACTTTAGTTTGTCAGGTCACAGAGTCAGTGGGGGCGGGGCGCCTTACAAGAGGATGTTAAACGAAAACCCAGGTCTGAAGGGATCTCTGAAGTATGTGCAGGTCATTGAATTGGGCGTTTTGTGGCTATAGAGTCAATACTGTAGAGATACAGGCAGAAGGATCCTGAGTTCCAGACCAGCCTGGGCTACTTAATAAGGCTTATTGAGACATTACAGGTGCTAGCTAGATAAAAGAAATTAGTCCTGGAACAGCTTCAAAAGTTCCAGAAGGAAGGCTAGCAAGCAGCTGGAATGACATCTGCTGGATCCAGAATTAAGAGTATTTTTTTAGGGCTGACCATGTAGTTCAGATGGCAGAGTGTTTCTGTGGTATACAAAAAGTCCTGGTTACTATCCCCAGAAACACATAAACTTGGCATGGTATGCAGCTGTCATCCCAGCGCTTGGTGGGTGGAGACAAGAAAATGAATTTCAACATCACCATTGGCTGAGAGATAATTTGAGACCAGCCTGGGCCTGTCTCAAAAAAACAAAGAGTAACAGCCAGGAGTCATAGAGGACAGTCAGAGCTATATAGTGAGATCCTGTCTTGAAAAAACAAAACAAAGTAAAAACAGAAAAAGAGTTGTTGGTTTTATTTTAAACTAGGTCTCAGGACATAGCCCCGGGCTGTCCTGTAACTTGCTATGTTTACCAGGCTGGCCACCTCAAGCTCACAGAGACCCACTGCCTCTGCCTTCTAAGTGCTTGGATTTAAGCTGTACGCACCACACCTGGAAAAAACTAAAATAAAATGTAAAGTCCTAATTTTACAATCCAGTATGGTTCCAAAGAGACCCTGTCTCAAAAAAACAAACAAATGCTAGGAGGACATTTTTGTAAGAAAACTTAAGGGAAAGCAGACATGAATTTCTTCCATTGAATCTCCATGGATATAGGTAGAGAAGCAGAGTAATAAGGAATAATAAAAAAAAAAATAGATAAGGGCTAAGGAGATGGCTTAGCACATAAGGACTCTTGTAACCAAGCCTGAGATCCTAAGTTTGATTCCCCCAGGGCCCATATGGCAGAAGAACAATTTCTACAAGTTGTTCTCTGATTTCACACACACACACACACACACAAATAAATAAATAAATAGATAGATATTCTTGGTATTTTCTAACTCTGTTGGCTGAGACCTGAGGATCACAAGTTTGAGGCCAGCTTACCACAAAAAGCAGGAGGAGGAGGAGAAGGATAGGAAAAGAAACAAAATAATAACACAGGCAGCATTTTGGCATAAGGGCGTAGTTATATAAGGAACAGTACTTGATGCATCTGGAATGGCAGGCGTGGTGATCAGAAATGTTGTGTGTGAGTTAGGTAGGGGGTGAGCATCTAGAGAGTTCTATGAAGTTTTCATTTTTGAAACTGAGTCTCATGTAGCCCAGTGTAATCTTAGGCTCCAGTTGAAGCCAAAAATGACATTGAACATATATGCTCCTCCTACACCCACCTCCCAAGTGCTTAGATGAGAGGTGTGTACCATCACACCTGGTTTATGAGATGGTTGGGATCAAACCCAGAGTTTCATGTATGCTAAGCAACCATGGTCCAACTGATAGTCTCAGCCCTGAAGTCTAAAAGTTTTTCAATATGTAGACCAACTTTGTTTAGTGGTTCTCTCCTTCCACCTTTATGTGGGTCTCAGGGATCAAACTCAGATCTTCAGGCTTGCCAGGCAGCAGCATCTTTGCCCACTGAGCTATTTCCCAGGCCTTAAATCAAGGTTTTAACATTCAGGAAGGTGTCTTTTGTTGGTTTGACTCAAAACTCTTAACTAGTTGTCTTCCTCATTTCTCTTTCCCTTCCTCGGGTTTCCATTAAATTGAGTACTTTTCATGGGGTGGTAGCTTATCTACGTGGCTTTCTGATGAGCTTCCTTTTTGTCTAAGGGTTCAGTGTTATCACATCTGTTGGCTGAGTGTCATCTAACCGTGGTGCTTTCTACCTTGATGACCCAGCGCACTCCACACCCTATAGCCCAGAACTAGCTCCCTGTGGCCTGTCACTCCAGCTTATACACATACACACACACACATGGCAAACACGTGCACACACGTGAGTAATTCCTCCCTTCCTGGAATTCAGAGGATTGCCTAAGGAAGGCATGGCTGGAAGCAGGATCGCTGAGCTTTTTGGATTCAGGAGTTGTAAACAGCTAGGTAAGGTTATACATACTTGCAATTCCAACACTCACTCAGCCTAGCCCAAAGGATCGCCACTAACTTGAAGTTAGTTTAGGACATATAGTGAGTTCTAAGCCCACCTGAGCTACAAAGTAACACCCTGTCTCAAAAGAGCAAATGATGGGCCAGTGAGATAGCTCAGCAGTTAAAGAGGCTTGCAGCGGACTCCGCCCGAGCTGAGTTTGCTACCCAAAACCCACACTCTGACCTCGGTACATGTACCTTGGAGCAATTGTGTTCACATATGCGAAAGTAAGTATCACAAAAGGCGTTTTTAAGCAAACACACGCTTCAGAGGTGGCGCATTTGGCGAAAGCTCTTGCCTCACAGGAGCTCCATTCTTAGAACTCAGGTAAAAAGCTCAGTGTGGTGGCCTGTACTTTTATCCTAGTAACAGCATGGTGTGAGGGGAGACAGGTGGAGCCGTGGAAGCTTGCTAACTGGCTACTTTAGCCCACTGGGCAAAATCATAGGCCAATAAAAGACTCTGCCTCAGCAAAAGGTGGTAGTGTGACTGGAGAGAGCTACAAGATTAACCCTTAACCCTAAAGAAGCCCTTTGTCACTGGGGCTTCGTAGACAGCTCAAGGAATGTCTGGATTACTTAAAATAGATGGAGCAGATGCCGTGTAAAAGCTCCATAGAGTTATGTGGTTTAGGACTCTTCAGTTTTGGACTTTCCCTCAGCTCACTAACCCACTCCCTCAGGAGTGTTCTCTCCTTCTCAGTAAGCTGTCTCACCCTCTATTCTTAACCATGCATCCCTGGTCTATGTTATGCCTTCGCTATGGCACACAAGAACCAGATGAATCTTGTTGAATTTGAGGCCAGCCTGGTCTTCACAGTGAGTTTCCAGGACAGCCAGCCAGGGCTGTTACACAGAGAAACCCTGTCTAGAAAACAAAAAGAAACCTTTGCAAATGGCCATCACACAGGAGATGAAGCTGGGCAAGTGTTCACATGCAACAGCGGTCACTTGGGAAAATGTAGCAGGACGTTCATTTGAACTCAGGAGCTTCATTTAGGCATCCTGGGCACCACATCAAGATCTTACACTTGACAGAGAGGTGGCAAATGACCCAACTGACCGAGTTGTTTGCTAGCAAGCCTGATGACCCAATGGCTTGAGTTTGATCTCTGGGACCTAGACAGTGGAAAGAGAAACCTGATTATGGCATAGACCAGTCACACGCACACATAGAAAATAAGTAAATAAAAATGTATTTTAAAAAGAATTGTCAAGAGAGTTGGGAGGGAAAAGGTACTAGCTGCCAAGCCTAAGAAGTTGGGTTAGATCCCCAGGAACCACATTGTAGAAGCAAAGAACTGACTCCCACTGCTTGTCTCTGAACTATATGTGTGTGTGTGTATGTGTGTGTGTGCGCACACACACATACACACAGAGAGAGAGAGAGAGAGAGAGAGAGAGAGAGAGAGAGAGAGAGAGAGAGAGATAGATTTGAGCACAAATAAGCAAATAAATAGAAAGCACCCACCATGCTGGGTTACATCTTTTTTTTTTTTTTTTTTTTTGGTTTTTTCGAGGCAGGGTTTCTCTGTGTAGCCCTGGCTGTCCTGGAACTCACTTTGTAGACCAGGCTGGCCTCGAACTCAGAAATCCACCTGCCTCTGCCTCCCAAGTGCTGGGATTAAAGGTGTGCGCCACCACCGCCCGGCTGCTGGGTTACATCTTTCTCCTCTCCAGCTTGCTTCAACTAGAATTCATTTTGTGCCAGATAAACTATTCACATTCAATTTTTCATTTCAGAATCTAAATTTAGAGGGTTCTAAACCAAGACAGCACTAGTTAGATCACCCATCCACTGTTCATTGGATGCTCCTGGCTGTGCTAGGCACCATTCCTGGTGTTAGACATGCAGAAGAGAGTAAAAGAGAAGGGTGACTGAGCATGCTTGTGGGGCTTGCATTCTAGTGAGGACAGATTACTGTTGGAGGTAGTGACAGTTTGTTCCTTTTGGTGGCAGTTTCCTGTAGCTCATGCTGATATCTAACTTACTAGGCCTTGAACTTTTTTTTTAGAGAGAGAGAGAGAGAGATAGGTTTCCCTATATAACCCTGGCTGTCCTGGAGTTTGATATGTCGATCAGGCTAGCTTGAACTCACAGAAATCTGCTTGCCTCTGCCTCCTGGGTACTGGGACTAAAGTTGTGACTTTGAACTTCTGATTCTCTAGCCTTGAACCTCTATTTGGTTTGTTTGTTTGTTGGTTGGTTGGTTTTTGTTTTATTTTGTTTTTCAAGACAGAATTTCTCTGTGTAGCCCTTTCTGGCTCTCCTGGAACTCACTCTGTAGGCCAGACTGGCCTGGAACTCAGAGATTCACCAACTTCTGTCTCCAAGTGCTGGGATTAAAGATGTGCACCACTTCATCACCACTGGTTTATTTTTAAGCAGGCAGGGTCTGCTACATACCAGAATAGTCTCAAACTTGCTCTGTAGCTGAGGATGACTTTAAACTTCTGGTTTTCATGAAATTCTCTCTCTCTCTCTCTCTCTCTCTCTCTCTCTCTCTCTCTCATGCACGCTCAAGTGCAAACACACACACACACACACACACACACACACACACACACACACACACACATGCGCACGCCACCTCTACCTTCCCAGGATTATCCCATGCCCTGTCTGTGGAGTACTAGAAATGGAACCCAGAGCTTCCTGAGTGTCAGGAAAGCATTCTAAGCCCCAGCTCCATGCCTGAAGTCAGACTCTTGAACAAGCAACAGGTCTAAGTGAATCAGGATGCTTATTCGGCAGATCATTATACACAATCCTCCACCTCACCCTAGGACCAGGGATTCCAGGGAACCTGTCAGAGAGAAGGGAGAGACAACCATTCTCAGATGCTTCCAACTCCATGAAGAACTCAGAAAACCCCTTTCACTGGATCCTGCTTTGCCTTGATTTATTATATTTGTAGAACATTTCATATTAACTTGTTCTCTTTTTTTGTTAAATTTTTTAAAAAAGATTTATTTATTATTATATCTAAGTACACTGTTGCTGTCTTCAGACACCAGAAGTGGGCATCAGATCTCTTTATGGATGGTTGCGAGCCACCATGTGGGTGCTGGGGTTTGAACTCAGGACCTCTGGGAGAACAGTCAGTGCTCTTATCCGCTGAGCCACCCCTCCAGCCCCTGTTCATGTGTTTTTCTATGATTTTTTTTTTCAAGCAAAAATTTCTAGTAAATGTTCTGGCTTTGTTTGTTTTGAGAAAGGGTCTCACCTGGTTGGCCTCAAACTCATACAGGTCTACCAACCTCAGCCTCCTGAGTGTTGGGATTACAAGCAGGTGCTACCATGCCCAGCTATGCGTTCAGGGTTTTGTTGTTGCTGTTTTGTTTTGCCGTGCATGTGTGTGCTCACATATGTGTGTGTGCTCAAACATGTGCGTGTGTGTGTGCCAGAGGTTGACATCGGTGTCATTCCTGATTGCTCTTCGTCTTTATGTGTTTGGATGTTTTGTCTTTATGTACGTGTACCACATGTGTGCAGTGCCCATGGAGGCCAGAAGAGGGTACCAGATTCCCTGTGACTTTAGTTACATATAGTTGTAAGCCACCAAGGAATTGAACCCTAATCCTTTAGAAAGGTAGCCAGTGCTTTTAAACACCAGACTATCTCTTCAGCCCCTTAGTTTTTTTTTTTTAATTTGTGTTTGTGTGTGGGTGGAGTGCAGTACCTGCAAAGAAAAGAAGAGGATACCCCTGATTCTCTGGGGCTGGAGTTACAAGAGATCACAGGCTGTTTGAAAGTGTGGGTGCAGGGCTCTGCAAGAATAGTATGTGCTTTTATCTTCTGAGACATTTCCCAAGCCTCCTTCACCTTGTCTTTTTAGGTAGAGTCTGTCACTGAACCTGGAGTGCATCCATTTAGGTAGGGTGGGTGTCTGGCCAACAAGCTCCAAAGATTCATCTATTTCTGTCTCCTTGGCCTGTACTTGGATGCCAGGGATCCAAACCCAGGCTTTCATGTTTGCAGAGCAGGTATTTTGTTAGCTGAGCTGCCTTTGCGATATTGTTTTGTATTTTTTTTTTTTTTGAGGATCTTAGTACATTGCCCAGGCTGGCCTCAAATGTATGCACCTCAGGCTGGCCTCAAATGTATGTTCCTCTTACCTCAGTCCCTTTCATATTAGGATTACAAACTATGTCACCATTCCTGGTTTGTTTGTATGCTTAATGTCTATCTATGAATCAAAGGGTAGAGCAGAGGATGTGGGTAAGTTGAAGAGTTCTTGTGTGGCCTAAAGCCTGGGTTTAATCCTCACATCAAATATCCTGGGTGGAGTCACACACACACACTTGTAATTACAGCCCTGGAGAGCTGGGGCCAAAAGAAAAGGAATTCATGCTCATTCTTGGCTACACAGAGAGAGTTCGAGACCAGCTTGTGCTTGTAGCCTGAATTTCATCTCCACCACTAGCCAAGTCCACATGGAGAGTTCCAGGCCAACCAGGGCTATGTAGTGATAGATACCCTGTCTCAAAAAAGAGGAGGGTCAAGCTTAGTAGCATATTCTTGCAATCGCAGTATCAGGGAAACTAAGGCAGAAGAATACCAGCAGACGTTCCATAGAGAGATTCTGTCTCAGACACACACACACACACACACACACACACACACACACACACACACACACGTGCAAGTTTGAGGCCATCCTAGGCTTCATATGATGACACCCTGTTTTAAACAAAAATCAATAAAACAGGTCACTGGAGGGCATAGCTCTGTGGTAGTACACTTTCCTAGTTTAAGGAAGACTTTAGCTTTGCTATGTAGTGCCAGAAGAAATGAAGGAGAGGAGGAGGGAATGGGTTGAGGGAAAACCTACTAAACACAGAAAGGTTTGTTCTTGGGCTGCCTGAAGAGTCCAGGCTTAGCGCATTCCGATTCATTTCCAGTTTCTGGTCTGGAGTAAAAAAAATGGGTCTCACAATGTCGACCTGACTGGCCTGGAACTCTGTACTTGTGTAACAGACCCCCAGACTCTAGCACAACTGACTCCATGATGGAAGTACCATTCAGGCCATAAAATTCAGCACGTATGGGGCTGGAGAGATGGCTCAACGGTTAAGAACACTGACTGCTCTTTTGAAGGTCCCGAGTTCAAATCTCAGCAACCACATGGTGACTCACAACCATCTGTAAGGAGATCTGACTCCCTCTTCTGGAGTGTCTGAAGACAGCTACATATAATAAATAAATAAATTTAAAAAATTCAGCACATAGACAGCCCCACCAGCTAAAACAAAAACAAAACCTAATCTATTATAGTCCATAGTTCTGGGAAAGTCTCTAAGTGTGCTAACTTTGCTTTTTGGCTTCTGTAGTCTTCTCTGGTGGGTGCCCACAGCAATGGAGACCCATGTCTTCTTCCCAAGTGCAGGATTTTTCTTTTAAAAAAAGTTTATTTTTCATTTTTAATTATGTGTATGCACAAAAGAACAGGAGCCTACAGAAGCCAGGAGAAGGCATCAGATCCTCTAGGATTGCAGGTAGCTGTGAATCACCAGATATGGGTGCTAGAACTCAGGTCCATTGTGAGAGCAATGCATACTCATAACTGCTGTGTCATCTCTCCAGCTGCCAAATTCTGTTCTCTATGTGCGTGTTCCTGAAGAGGGGTGTGTGTGTGTGTGTGTGTGTGTGTGTGTGTGTGTGTGTGTGTGTGTGTTGGGGGCATGCTCATTTTCCTCATTAATCTAAATGGGAGGTTTCCCATTAAGAAGGTATTTTCACACTGAGAATAGATGAAGGCTCAAATTTCCTTCAGATGGAAATAGGCAGTATTCTTGGTTTGATGGTCTATGATGGGGGTTTGATAGTTTCTCATGAGGCTTGGGTAGGAGTGGTGGGGCAGGATAAGATTTTGTTTTGTCGGTTTGGTTTTTAATGAGCCTTTTGGAAGCTGAAGATTTAGCTTCTCTGATAGAGTGCTTGTCTAGCATACACACAGCCCTAGATTCCAACCCCAGCACTTCATAAACCACACCTGATGGCACTAGCCTGTAATCCCTCAGCCTGCAAACCCTCTTGTAATCCTCTCTGGTGGTAGACACTCAGATGCTGGAGGGGGGTGGGGTGGGGTGGGGTGGGGAATCAGAAATTCAAGGTCATCCTTGCCTACCTGGAGAATCTGAAGCTAGTTTGAGAAGAAGGGGTGGGGGAAGTAAGAAGTACTTCCAGCGTTCCCTATCTCCTCGCCTGCGTGCCCAAATCTACTATCTGGAACAGTCCAGGTTGAGGAAAGAGTTTGTCCCCACCCCAGCCCTCCAACATTCGGGATGGGCCACAAACTTCAGCAGAGACAGTGTGCAGAGACAGTCCACATTGGATTAGCTTCCTGTGGCTGGGCACAGCTCCTGATGGCAGGCCAGCTCTGGAAGAGGGATAGCCCTCTGCTCTTGGCCTTTCCTTGCCTGAAGCCTGTGGTACCTGTGCCTCGACTTAGCTTTAGTGCCCGCTGGGGCTGCTTAGAGGTTGAAGGAAATCCTTCCCAGAACCACTTTCCTGACACCTGTCCAGGTGGTGCATCTACAGGATATGTATGCCCCCGTGCCAGGAGGTAGAGGGCCCGCAGACTTCTAAAACCCCTTGTCTCAGGAATGTCTCGCCTCGCTAGTGATCGCGTGGCGTGGAGAGGGGTCGACCTGAGAGCGTCTGCAGCGAGGCGGGGCCGAGCAATCCCGGGGGCGGGGCGGGGCGGCTCCTGGCCCAGCCCGCCCTGACTCACCCTCTCTGGGCCGCCTGGGAACTCTGCGGGAGTCCGGGTCGATCTACTCTCAGGGATCTAGAAGTTGGGCCCTAGAGTTTCATCCTTGAGCAGTAAGTAGCGGGGGCTTGGGACACTTTCGTCCCACCGTGGAGATCAACCTGGACCCAGGGAATGGCCCGGGGGAGTGGGGGGAGTCGCTCAGGTGTGGGTGGTTCCGTGGCCTTGGAGGGAGCAATTCCACACACACTGAAAGCCGGGGCTGGGAGAGGGGTGCGGTAATCCTCAGCCTGGCCCTAGGGAACTGGTGTCCTGGGATCCAGGCAGTTCGGGATCAAGCGAAGGAAGAGAGATCAACAGGCAGGCGGCTACTTTGACAAACTTGATTTCCACAGCCTGTCCCAGCGTGGGGTGGTGGAGGTAGCTGAGAAAGACAGAGCTCATCTTACTGAGCGTCCTAAGCTGCAGAACCGCACCCTCAAAACCTGCTCCCTTACATTTCGAGGTTCTTATATTTGAAGATTCCAAAAGCCTCTTCCAAATCTCAGCAGAATAAGCTTGGGAAGGGGCTAGCCTAGGAGTCTATAGGCCCCCGAGACTTTCCACTAGAGGTGTCTTTCCCTTCTTTATCCCCCTCGTAAAAGTGTAGGGGTTGAACTTTGAGCTCTTTAGTTTTTCATGAGCTTAGTTTTTTTTTCTTTACTAGTTAGTTAGTTGGTTAGTTGGTTAGTTAGTGCGTGTGTGCATACATGCCGTGGCACTCTCATAGAGGTCAGAGACATCTTGTAGTAGTTGGTTCTTTCCTTCCACCTTATGGGTCCCTGAGATTGAACTCGGTCTTCTAGCTTGGTGACAGGTGCCTTTGTCCAATGAGCCATCTCAGCAGTCCCGTGTTTTGGGGTGCTGTTGTTTTGTTTGAGACAAGGTCATATAATGCTGGCTTGTTTCTAACAAGCTTGCTTGCTATACAGCATAGGGTGACCTCAATGTGTTGGTCCTCTTGCCTCTATCTTAAAGAGTATTACCATTCCAGGTTTTATGTGATGCTGGGAATTGAACCCCGGGCCTGAGCAAGCAACTCTATCAACTGAGCTACATTCCTAGTTCTGACTTTGTATTCTAAAGGTTGAAAACTCTTCTGTTTCTTCCTGGTCCTTAGCATATGAGCTACAGCTGGGAAGCTGGCTGAGGTTGGGAGCAATCCCCTGCCTCCATTTCAGCAGCAGAAGCAGTGCTAAGGCTTAGATGCGGGAAGGAATTTGCAAGATTGTCCCAAGCCTGGCCTTCTGGGACACCTCTCTTTGGTGTGGGTGTGTGTAGAGACCAGAGATTTACTTGGGATGTCTCCTCAGTGGTTTCTCTATTTTTTTGAGACATCTCTCACCGACCTAAAGCTCATGTTTTTGGCTACACTAACTGGCCAATGATCTTCAGGGATCTACCTACCACTGTGCGGTGGGGGAGAGGGCGTGGGGGAGGGGTAGATCTAGGCTACCCTGCCCACTTCTACATGGGTGCTGGGAATATCACTCAGACCCTCATGTTCGTGCATCAAATACTTTACTGACTGAGCCATTTCCCCAAACCCACTTCTTACATAGAGGTTGCATCTCAATGAGGGGTGCTTTCAATGGATGGAAATAGAGTGGGTGCCATCAAACAGGAGGTAGACATTGGCTGGGCAGGCTCAAATGGCTTTGAAATCTTCAGTGAGTTATGTTCATCCTCCAGGATGAAAGGACAAAGACCCCTACACTTATAGTCCACAAACTGTGATAAAATTCAGCATTGGGCTAGTCATGGTGGCACACCTCTTGCAATCCCAGTACTTAGGAGGCTGAGGCAGGTGTATTGAAATTTTGGGTTCATGTTGTGCTACATAGCCAGCACCAGGCTAGCCAGGGCTACATAGCAAGATCTTGTCTTAAAAAAAAAAACAGGAGGGAAGAAAGAGGGCTGGAGGGTGGATCAGGGGGTAGAGTACTTGCTGCAACGGCATGAGTGCCTGAGTTTGCATCTCGTGCCCACATGGAAAGGACTCTAGTCAACCTGAGCACGGCAAACATGGCTCTGGGAGTCCTTGCCCTTCCCACCCATTTCCCTCTGCCTTGCTAAAAACTGTTAGATTACATTCCTGAAGCCAGCCCCCAAGGTTTATTCCCTTATTTGGCTACTTCCCCCTCTTGAGGCTGATGACCAAGATACAGTTATCAAAGTACTGAAGTCCAGTAATCAGAAGCCCCCTTTAACTCACCTAATTAACATATCCAATCAAAATTGAACACCTGATCCTAACACGGGTTCCTCCTTTATCTTTATAAAACTCCATTTTCCTATGGGCCAACTCTGTCTCTTCTCTATCTAGAGAAAGTCCTTTGTTCTCCAGGGTAAATTATCCCTTTCCCCTCTCCCTGATCCTTTCCCCTTCTACCTCAGCCTCCATCTTCTGGGTCTTTATCTCCTAGTCCATGCCCTCTGTCCATCTGGAGCAAATAAATCTCCTTTGTGCTGATTTGGTCTTGGGGCATCTTGAGTTGACTCCAAGTTTCTCCACACACATAAAAGCAGGGCACTGTGGCACACTTTGGTAACCTTAGTGGATTATAGAATGACTAGCCAGTCCAGCAAAAATGCTCATCCTCAGATTTCAGGGAGAGGCCTTGTATAAAAAAAAAAAAAAAAAAAAAAAAAAAAGATGGAGGGTGGGTAAGATAGCTTAGCAGGCACATGAGCTCCCGAGTTTGACAATCAGAATCCACACCAAAAGAACTGATGTCGTGAATGGTAGAAGACATCTGACATCAACCACTGGACACATGCACACACATAAGCACACATACAGGTTAAAAAACAAACCTTAAAAACAAACAAAAATTGGCATGGAGAGCAGCAAGAGGGCTTCTTTCATATAAAATCCATTGCTATTTTTCTCTACACTTCCCCCGGTTCTATAAGTCCCTCCTTCTGGATCCTTCCACCATCTCTGCAGACACAGGGAAGGGGGCCAGCCTTCCATTTGCCTGCTGGAATTTAATGGCAGGTTCTGGAAGATCTACTTTGAGTCATGGGCCAGACAATGATAATCCCCTGTGCTTCCCTCTGTGTCTACATTGTGTGCTGTTTTGCTGAGCAGAAGGCTCATGTCTTCTGTGACTTGTGAGCGTGGCCTGGCAGAGCTAAGAATTGTGCCACTGTGAGATGGGTCATGGAAGGTGGAGACAGGGAGTTGATCCTCGATTTTACGTGTGTAGCGTCCCTTGAATTATCTCTCTTTTCCCTATGGGTATCATTTCTATCAGATTATGCAAATTGAGATTTTTATTTCCTCTCCAGTTCTGGAGTCACTCTTGCAAACACTCAGTACATTACAGCCACAGGCTAAGGAGGCCAACAAAATGTCTTTTTGAAACGTGGTTTCATGTAACTCAGGCTGGCTTTGAGTCCCCTGTGTAGCTGAGGATAACTCTGATCCTCCTGCCTGAGACCACCAGTGCTAAGATTGCAGGCGTGTGTCAATGTGCCTAGTTATGTGGTGCTAGAGACTGGATTCGGAGAACTGTACATGCCAGAAAACTACCCTACCGATTGAGCTATCTCCACAGCCTGAGACTTTTTTTTTATTATTATTTAATTTTTTTCCTTAAGACAAGAGAGTGGTGAGCATACAGGACCAACTGTCATGTAAAGGGTCTTTTCTCTGGTCATCTCCTTACATGTACCTAGTTCAGGATGAGTTTGGGACCTCTGTTTCATATTTTCTGAATAGGAAGACTTAATGCCTGCTCCCTTTTCTATAGAACCTCCTACTGTATGCGGTTCTTCTCTGTCCTCTATACCCACATGGCGTGCGCGCGCAAGCACACACACACTCACACAGGCAGACAAACACACACACACACATACACATACACTCACACACACACACTCATACATGCAGACAAACACACACACATTCACACATACAGACACACACACACACACTCACACATGCAGACAAACACACACACATACACTCACACAGGCAGACAAACACACACACATACACTCACACAGGCAGACAAACACACACACACACACACACACACACACACACACACACACACACACCACGCTCAAAGAAAGCTTGGATGCTGACAGGGGTGGGCTGCCCAAAGAGACCTTTACTCTTTGCTTCCCTCTTGGCCCTAGCTGACTTCCTGGGATTGTGATGCCCTAGCTGACTTCCCGGGAGAGTGATGTCTTAGCTCACATTCTACACCCCCGTGTGACTTGGGTCTGGCCTTTGTTATAATGATACCTTAGTAGTAGAAAAGGAAACCAGAGATAGACAGAGTGGGCTGGCAGCCCTGTGCCAGACTCCAGTCATAGGTGTCACCCTGAGAGTTTTCCTGTTTAGGGATTCTCATGCTTCCAGACGTTCCAGACCACTCTTCCTTGGGGGGGGGAGGGGGCGGTGGGACAGATTTCTTATTTCCACTTCAGATTCTAGGCTCTAGTTCCTATCTGAACACTCAGGTGTCTTGGCACATGCCTCCAGGGCTCAGTCGCCTTCAGCCTGGCCACTCCCTAACCCCTGAGGCCCTTAACTAGAGCACAGCCACGCTCCAGCTTGCTTTTCTCTAGCCGGCTTTTCCGGTTAGAGATTGGAGGTGGTGCCCAAAGCACCCCTGTGGAGGGGGGGGTCACACCCCGGAAGTCTTGAGCCTGGAGATACTCTGGTGGCAGGGTGGAGGTGACAGCCCAGCTAGAATAAAGGAGTACCAGAATGAATGTCACAGGCTTCCTCCTTCAGAGGTGGGCAGTCAAAGGAGGAGACTGGAGGACAGCTGCCCTGAGTTCCGAGGGGTCAGGCGGTGAAAGATAAACCACGAAGAGACTGGGAAAGCGCCGAGTTCTGAAGGAAGCAACAAGACCCCGGCTGAGAGGGGAAGGGAACGTACAGCGCATGGATTCTAGAAAGTTCTGGCCGGGCTGAGAGTGTATTGGCTTCGGACCTGTGGCTGGCCTCTCGGGGTGTCTACCAGGCACACCCTTGCTCTCTCACCGTGTCTCAATCCCTCTTTTCTCCTGACTCCTGCAGGCAAGATGATCCCAGTGGCGGAGTTCAAGCAGTTCACAGAACAGCAACCTGCATTCAAGGTGCTCAAACCCTGGTGGGATGTTCTCGCTGAGTACCTCACTGTGGCTATGCTCATGATTGGGGTGTTCGGGTGCACCCTCCAGGTGAGGAATGAAGCAAAGCAGACAGTTCTCATGACGAGACTGCATGTATGTATGTGTACTGCATGTACGCTTGGTACCTGTGGAGGTCAGAAAGAGTATGTTAGGTTTCCTGGAACTAGAGTTATAGATGCTTGTAAACCGCCATGTGGGTGCTAGGAACCCATGTGGGTGCTGGGTCCTCTGCAAAGGCCACAAGTAGTCTTAACCATTCTCTAGACCCTTCAGCCATGGAGGAACTGGGCCTCACCATGGCTGTGTGACTGGGTTCCAGGTGAAGGACCATAAAGGGGCATAAAGCACCATGGCAATGCTCATGACTGGGGTAGGGGGTCTTCAACTGTGCTATACACACGGGTAAGCCCCTCCATGAAGATGAGACAGGGGAATGCGTTCAACTGGACTCTCTAGGTAAAAGAGCAGCTCTCTAAAGGAGTAGGCCTTGTACTTGAAGTCCTGCAGCCTCCCAAGTCTCCTAAGAAGAGGGAGAAAGAGCCTGGGCTTTGTGGTGAGTGCCTGTAAATCTAGTTACTCTGTAAGCAGAGGCAAGAAGATCACAGATTTGAATCCTAGGTATCTTAGCAAGACCTCTCAAAATTAAAATTAAGGCCTGGTGTGGCAGTGCACACCTGTATTCCCAATATACAGAGAATGAATCAGCATCATGAGTTCCAGATCAACTGGGCTCTACCTTGAGATCCTGTCTCTAAAATAAAATAAATAACATAGAAAATAAGAAAAGTATCAGGATTAGAGTACTTGTCCAGCTTACATGAGGCCCTAGGTTCAATAAAAATCATCATCAATAGAATAAGAGAAACAGACAAGAGGAAGGCAGTGCCAAAGCCTCTAAATAGACCAATTCTAACCCCTACCTTCTCCTCCATCCCCACAAGCAGTGGTCAAAGTCTACAATAATATTAGAGTGTTTCCATACCCACATACTTTTTTCTTTTTTGTGGCTTCCAGTATTAAACAAGGTTCTACTGTAGAACCAAACTGTTAGCCCCTCACTGGGGGATTCTAGGCAGGGCTCTACCATTGAGCCACACCCCAGCCCCTCACTGGGGGATTCTGGGCAGGGGCTCTACTACTAAGCCACGCCCCCAGCCCCTCACTGGGGGATTCTAGGCAGGTGCTCTACTATTGAGCCATGCCCCCAGCCCCTCACTGGGGAATTCTAGGTAAGGGCTCTACCACTGAGCTGAATCCTGTCCACTCCCTCCCTTTGACTAGTGTCTACTGAAGTTGTCTAGGCTGAACTTATACCTATTTTGTAGCCTAGGCAGAGGCTGATTCTCCTGCCTCAGCCTCCTAAGTAACTAGGACTATAGGCTAGCATCACCAGGCGAAATGTTTTCTTATAGATGGAATTTTGTCATAGATATAACTTAAATTTTTTAAATTTATTTATTTGGTTTTTTTTTGGAACAGGATTTCTCTGTGTAGGCCTAGTTGTCCTGGAAGTACCTTTCAAGACCAGAATAGCCTCTTAATAAACTTAAAGGTTTACCTACCTCTACTTCCTGAGTGATGCGATTAAAGGTGCCACCATGTCTGACTTCTTTCTTAAATGGAAAGATGAACCTTTATAAAGTATTGGAAAAAAAAAAAAGATGAACTCCAGATCCTCTTGCATCTACTTCCCAGTATGGCATTACATATGTGCACCAAACACCCAGTTTATGCAGTGTTAGGGATGGGATTCAGGGATTCGTGCATGCTAAGCAAGCACTCTATCAACTGAGATACATTTCCACCCTAAATGTCCCTTTTCTGGAAGGATCCAAATGAGGTCATAGAACTAGGTGTTAAGAATTAGTTTTCTTTTTCTTCTTCTTCTTCTTCTTCTTCTTCTTCTTCTTCTTCTTCTTCTTCTTCTTCCTCTTCCTCTTCCTCTTCCTCTTCCTCTTCCTCTTCTTCTTCTTCTTCTTCTTCTTCTTCTTCTTCTTCTTCTTCCTCTTCTTCTTTCTTCTTTTTTCCCGAGACAGGGTTTCTCTGTGTAGCCCAGGCTGTCCTGAAACTCACTCTGTAGATGAGGCTGGCCTCGAACTCAGAAATCTGCCTGCCTCTGCCTCTGCCTCCCAAATTCTGGGATTAAAGGTGTGTGCCACCACTGCCCGACTCTTAGTTTTCTTTTCATGAGACTACAATTCAAAAATTCAAAACACACACACACAAACACACAGAGACACTTTTTGTTTTTTGGGGGTTTTTTTGTTTTTTTGTTTTTTTGTCTTTTTGAGACAGAGCCTCTTATATACCAGGCTGGCCTTGAACTCATTATGAGTCAATGACTGACTGACCTTAAACTTATCGTTTCCCTACTTACATCTTTGGTGTACCACCAAGCCCAGTTTATGCATTGGTAAGAATCAGAACTGGTGCATGCTAGGCAAGCAGTCTACTAGCTTGACTGCATTCATATCAGTATGAATGTACCAGTATGAATGAAATACCCCAGTGTTTTTTCCTTTTTTTTTAAACTTTTTTGTTTGTTTTTGTTTTTGTTTTTCATGACAGGGTTTCTCTGTGTAGCCCTGGCTGTCCTGGAATTTACTCTGTAGACCAGGCTGGTCTCGAACTCAGAAATTCGCCTGCCTCTGCCTCCCAAGTGCTAAGATTAAAGGCATGTGCCACCACTGCCCAGCTCTATTTCTTTCTTTTTTGTCCTTTGTTTTTTTGAGTCAGGGTTTCTCTGTGTAGCCCTGGCTGTCCTGGAACTCACTCTGTAGACCAGGCTGGACCTGAACTCAGAGATCTGCCTGTCTCTGCTTCTTGTGTGCTGGGATTACAGGCGTGTGCCACACCTGCTCTCCTAGTATTTCTTTTCAGATTAAGATCGATGCTATAATTTAACAGCTCTTCCACATTCAAACAGCTTGCAACTGTCTAGGATCAGGGTCTCCTGCCTCATCCTGCTTCTCCCATACAGTTCCCAGGTTCCCTCACTGTCCCTCCCACTCTTCCTATCCCCAGGTGACACAGGACAAGATCATCTGCCTGCCTAGCCACGAATCCCGTGAGAACATATCAGAGGCTCCTTGCCAGCAGCTGCTGCCTCAAGGGCTCTCTGAGCAGATGGGGGGCCTCCAAGAGCTCAGTGGCCTCAAAAATAACCTAGACCTCCAGCAATATAGCTTTATCAACCAGCTCTGCTACGAGACTGCCCTCCACTGGTACGCCAAGTATTTCCCCTACTTGGTGGTGATTCACACTCTCATCTTTATGGTCTGTACCAGCTTTTGGTTCAAATTCCCTGGTACCAGCTCCAAAATAGAACACTTCATCTCCATCCTGGGCAAGTGTTTTGATTCTCCATGGACCACTCGGGCCTTGTCTGAGGTATCTGGAGAAAATCACAAGGGCCCAGCTTCTGGACGGGCCACGGTGACCACGGTAAACACGACAGGGTCCGGGTCGGGGAAGGTGGGCGAAGGTGAGAAGGAGAAAGTGCTAATAGAACCCGAAAAGGTGGTGACTGAACCTCCAGTTGTGAGTCTGCTGGATAAGAAGGAGGGCGAGCAAGCTAAGGCCCTGTTTGAAAAGGTCAAAAAGTTCCGAGTGCACGTGGAAGAGGGCGACATTCTCCATTCCATGTACATCCGGCAGACGGTGCTCAAAGTGTGCAAGTTTTTTGCCATCCTGGTTTACAACCTGGTCTATGTGGAGAAGATCAGCTTTCTGGTGGCCTGTAGGGTGGAGACCTCAGAGATCACAGGGTACGCCAGCTTCTGCTGCAACCACACCAAGGCCCACCTCTTTTCTAAGCTGGCCTTCTGCTATATATCTTTCGTGTGTGTCTATGGCATCACCTGCCTGTATACGCTCTACTGGCTTTTCCATAGGCCCCTTAAAGAGTACTCCTTCCGCTCTGTGCGCGAGGAGACGGGTATGAACGATATCCCGGATGTTAAGAATGACTTTGCCTTCATGCTCCACCTCATTGACCAGTATGACTCCCTTTATTCCAAACGGTTTGCTGTCTTCCTCTCTGAAGTCAGTGAAAGCCGCCTTAAGCAGCTCAACCTCAACCACGAGTGGACACCGGAGAAACTGAGGCAGAAGCTGCAGCGTAACGCACGCGGTCGGCTGGAGTTGAGCCTCTGCATGCTCCCTGGGCTGCCTGACACTGTCTTTGAGCTCAGTGAGGTGGAAGCGCTCAGGCTGGAGGCCATCTGTGACATCTCCTTTCCCCCGGGGCTCTCCCAGCTCGTGAACCTTCAGGAGCTCAGCTTGCTTCACTCGCCAGCCAGGCTGCCCTTCTCCTCACAGATCTTCCTGCGAGATCGCCTGAAGGTGATCTGTGTCAAATTCGAGGAGCTCCGAGAGGTACCCCTCTGGGTGTTTGGGCTTCGAGGCTTAGAAGAACTGCACCTGGAAGGACTCTTTCCCCCAGAAATGGCTCGGGGCGCCACCCTTGAGAGCCTCCGGGAGCTTAAACAGCTCAAGGTACTGTCTCTACGCAGCAATGCAGGGAAGGTACCAGCCAGTGTGACTGATGTCGCTGGGCACCTTCAGCGACTCAGTCTGCACAATGACGGGGCTCGCTTGCTTGCCCTAAACAGCCTCAAGAAGCTGACGGTGTTACGGGAGCTGGAGCTGGTGGCCTGTGGGCTGGAACGCATCCCCCATGCAATCTTCAGCCTGGGGGCTCTGCAGGAATTTGACCTTAAGGACAACCACCTTCGGTCTATTGAGGAGATCCTCAGCTTCCAGCACTGTCGGAAGCTGGTCACTCTCAGGCTGTGGCACAACCAGATAGCCTATGTACCTGAGCATGTGCGAAAGCTCCGAAGCCTGGAGCAGCTCTACCTCAGTCACAACAAGCTTGAGACTCTGCCCACCCAGCTTGGCCAGTGCTTTGGCCTCCGCCTGCTGGATGTGTCTCACAATGGGCTTCGTTCCCTGCCACCTGAGCTGGGCCTTCTCCAGAGCCTCCAGCATCTAGCCCTCTCCTACAATGCACTTGAGAGCCTGCCTGATGAACTGTTCTTCTGCCACAAGCTGCGGACATTACTCTTGGGCTACAACCACCTAACTCAGTTTTCACCCTACGTGGCTGCCCTCCAGGCCCTCAGCCGTCTGGAGCTCAAGGGTAACAGGTTGGAGACACTGCCAGAAGAGCTTGGTGACTGCAAGGGGCTGAAGAAGTCGGGGCTGCTGGTGGAGGACACCCTGTATGAGGGACTGCCGGCAGAGGTGCGGGAGAGGATGGAGGAGGAGTGAAGTCTGGTGGGGGGAGGGGCGGGTCGACATGGAGGCCTTTGCATGTTTCTGCCCCAACATTTTATTCCAAGGGAGATATGTCCGGCAGGAACGGAAGAAAGGTCAGACATGTCAGTTTTGTGCAGCTCAGACAAGATCCTGGGACTAGTTTGTCTGGAGGAGAAACAGGAGGTGGTAGATTTGGGGTGTAACCCCTTAGGGAAGGATTACCTCAGTCTTAGGTTCTTCAACCAAAACCACACCTGTGTCTTTGGCTGGTTGGCTTGTTCTTCCTCTGAACATTCCAGCCTAGTTAGTTTCCTATATGGGAGTGGGGGACACATCCCAGTGGGATTTCCAACCCTTCCTTCCCTACAAGGATCAGGATATACTTAGGGTTCTCTCCTAAGGAGAGGACACAAGGTCCAGTTCCAAAGTTCTGTATCCCAACTTTCATGCCAAGTCCTTATTTCATAAGCCTTTTGCTACAGGGATGGGTACTTAGAACAAAGGCTCTTATATTTAGCTATGTAATAAAATCAGCTAAGGGACCTGGAAGAAAATAAAACCTTTACATGCACCCCACCCCTGAAATACTGAATCAGAATTTGGGTGGGGCCAGGAGTCTGCTACCAAGTAAGAATGCCAGGTACTTCTGATTCAGGTGGTCCTGAGACTACATAATAGAAGTGTTGACATAAAGACTGGGCTGGCACTGACACTCTGTGGTGATACCGCTTGCTTGGCATGCAGAAAGGCCTGGGTCCCGTCCTCAGCATTTCATAAACAAGGAGTGGTGGGACCTATGTAATGTAGTGAGGCCTGTATAATACTCTGGAAGTGGAGGGAGGAGGATTGAAAGGTTAGAGCTAGCCTGGGAGACATAGCATAGCTCGTCTCAAAACACCTAAGAATGGAATACTGAAATGTCTAGCTATGGAGCTCCTTTTCCTAGAGCTCTAGACAGTCCCATTAAGCACCAGGTTTCCTCAAGAAAATGCTCACGTAACATAAATGAACAAACTGCAAGCCAAACCTCACTGTCATAAATCCCCACTAGATCATTAGTCGTGCATTTACTAAGATGAGCTGAGTCCAAGTTAAGAATGCTGGTGGAGGTTACCTTTTTTTCCTTAGTTCATGCAGGGATTTTCTTTTGAATGTTTGCAGGGGAGCATATACCAGTGGGTGCTTAATAAACAAGAACTGTAATTCTGACCTCTTTGTACAGTGTGATTGTCTAAGCTTCCTATATCTGGGACCAAATGATGACACCTGTCTATCAAATCAGGCTGTCTGTCCTGGGAGGAAAGATATCCAAGTTACTTCAAAAGAGGTGAAGTAGAATCAAGAGAAATTGGGTAGAGTTTTCTGTCTAGTATTTTTTTTCTCCAAAGAATTCACCTCACCCCATCCTCACAAACAGTTGGGTGGTGGTGGTGCATATCTTCAGTCCCAGCACTCCGGAGGCCAGAGGTGTATTTCTTGAGTTCCAGGCCAGTCTGGTTTACAGAGTTACAGGGCAGCTAGGACTACACAAAGAAACCTTGTGGCAGAAACAAAACAAAACAATCCAATTTCCTCTCCTCCTCTTTTATCCTTTTAACTCTTAAGTTTCTTTCTGCTCCACCCATAGGTCATTACCAGAGGAGTTCTAAGAAGCCTTTAAAGGCCAAGGCCCATCCCAAAGTGTTCACTGTTGCTTCCAGAGTTGTGCACAGCTTGACCTCCTGGGTTTGGTCTCTTGCTGAATGTCCCATCACAATGCAAACCTCCTGACACCTAAAGCCTAGACGCAGACTGCTCTTTATTGACCCAAATTTGCACACAAACTTTATCCTAGCACTCTTGGAAGGATTTAAACTATGCTGGGTGGGGATGGGACATGCAGGGTAAAGGCATCTAACCCCAGAGACTGTCTTCAGATAACACTGGTTTCAGGAGCTGAGTCTGGATGGGGATGGGACGCCTTAAAGTCTAAGGCAGTCATGGCCAGAAAGTTTGGCCTTAACCTTGATTCTGACACCGAGCTCAGGAATCACCGATTCTGGATTCCCTCTCCTCTTGTCAGGCCTTGATCTACTCTCAGTTTGCTGGGACTGGCTGAAATGGAAAGGGATTACCACGGGTACCTAATTACGATGAGGAGGCGGCTTCATGCTAACAGGGAGAGTTCAAGCCGCAATTAAGCATAACAGGTCCTAATGAAGGGCCGTCCAAGATGAGGAAGGTTGTTCTGCGAGGGCGAGGGCGTGGGGACCAGAGAGGCCCGGAGATGCACACGGAGTGAAGAATAATCCGGGAACAGCCGTGAGCGTGCGCAGTAAAGGCGCGAGCTTGGCCGATCTCCCGCTTCTGCACGCAGGCGTGCGGCTGGCCGGCCTCCGCTTTCTTTCTTTTTTTTTTAAAGTTATTTCCAACAGCGCCTCGCGACAGACCGCTCACGCATGCGCACTGAAGAAGGTAGCGGTGGGTAAGGACAAGGCACGAGGCCAGCCTCGAGCTCTAGGTGGCATCGTCTTCCTATTGGGGTAGAGTGCGCACGCGCGGCGTTATGCACACGGGGCAGGGCGGGCACGCGCTGGGGTGGTCTAGGCAGGACGGCGGCTCAGCGGGGTCATCCGAGCGCAGGCGCAGTGCTGTGTTTGTCTACCCTGGACTGACGGGTGGCCTGGCGGTGAGCAGCGGCAGCGGCGGCGGGGAAGATGGCGGCGTCCTCCCTGGAGCAAAAGCTGTCCCGCCTGGAAGCCAAGCTGAAGCAGGAGAACCGTGAGGCCCGCAGGAGGATCGACCTCAACCTGGATATCAGCCCACAGCGACCCAGGCCCAGTAAGCACGGCCGCGTGGGGGAGGGGCGGGCGGGGCGGAGCGCGCAGTGGGAGGCCCCGCCCCTGGGCAGATCCAGCCCCCGCTTCCGGGGCGCTAGCTCTCCACCCCTCCACTCTCTACGCTGTCTGCTTGCAGGGAGAGGGTCACAGTGACCTGGGAGTCGGGTGGGCAGCCTCCGGGGCGACTCTCTCCCCACACATACGTGGTCCTGAAGTTCACACCATTGGTCCCTGAGAGCTCAGTGGCTGGGTCCCCCTCACCCTGTCGTCGGCTCCCAGAGCCTTGTCACCTGCACCTAGCAGGCTTTCAGACCCGAAGCTACGCTACTGTGACTACAGCCAGGTCTTTCAACTCCGCAAACAGTTACATCTCTTGATTCAGTCGTTCCACTCATGTGGTTTCAGTGGCTGTCAAGAGGTCCCCTCCCCTAGCAAACAATCCACACACGTGCATGACCATCTATCTGCCCATGTAGGTCACTTAGTCCTCATCTATAGCTAATCCTTTTTGCTTGGAGGCTTCTTCCGTTTGACTTCTTCGGTCATATCAGATGGCTCCTTCTAAGCCTGGAAGGACCTTGTCACCGGACCCAGCTGACTGCCTCGTACATACGGGGGCACCTCATATCTTTGTGACCAGCTAGTTTCACTGTTGCTGTCAAGCCCTCTGGAAACACATAGCCATCTCTCAGCCTGGCAGCCTTTGCCTACTGAGCTCAAGTGACTGCTAATACTACAGACGCATGTAACTAGTCTAGTCCCATCGAATAGACCCACAGCTCCTTTCTGACTCTACCGTCTTTGGGCCTGCCTCCCTGACATATGATCCTGTACCAAAAGCACCTCCCCTTTCAATCTGCACGTCCACCTTGTCCACCATGACCACAGTTAACATCCTTGTTGTATCCCAGATACCCCTGTCCCAAGTCGTCTTTGCTGAAAGAATCTGGTTTTTCTCCCTTCTCACCAACCCTTTCTCTGTCCCTCTTGATTCAGCAGAATGTCTTCTTTATATCTACTGTGATGTAATCTTTGGAGTATATGTATTATACTTGTCTCTGGGGTCACTATGGTAAGAGGGGAAAGGCAGCCTCCTTTAGGTGAGAATTCTGCTCACTACTGGCCTGACTGACCTACACAGCTTGATCATCTTCCTGAAGGGGCATTCAAGATTCCCTCCATCCCTCCCCCTTCTGGCCCAAGTCTGACACGTTTGCTTCCTGGGAGTTTCTTCCAGGATCTGGATATGCCCAGAGGTGGGGATGCATTTCATTGGATTCTGCCTGGGACCAGAGGCTGGGCCAAGACTTGGAGGGGCTCCTGCTGGATTCCAGGGCCATCCTTCTATGCCTCTGTAGATGAGACAGGGTTGGGTATAGAGTTCTAGGTGCCCTTAGAGCTGCCTGTCCCTAGAGCAGAGTAAGACCTGGTAAGGCTAGTGGCTGGCAGGCCCCAAGGAGCCCCCTGCAGGTGTCTATCTCTGTCAGCTCCACACCTTCCTCCCACCATCCCATCTCTGTTGGTTTCTACCCATCTCTGCAGTTTGGTGCCTTGTGCCTTCCCCCCCCCTCTTCATTATGATTTGATTTCTTTTCTGTTGGACAAATCGGTTGTTTCTGTTGTGATTTATTGTGGTGTTTTTTTTTCTTTTCTTCCTTTCCCCATCCAGTTATTGTGATCACTCTAAGCCCTGCTCCTGCCCCGTCTCAGCGAGCAGGTACCAGCCTTTTTATCATTGCTGCTTGCACATCTGCACATTGACCTAACCGCTGCCCCAGCTGCAGAATGCCGTCCCCACCCCATGCAGTGTGTGTGTGTGTGTGTGTGTGTGTGTGTAGAAATAAAGTAGGTAGAGATAGGTGCACTGCTCTTATTTAATCTGTCTCAGCTATGGAGTGAATGAGCATCATTATTTGTGTGCTGTGTCTCCTCTCAGGACCAGGAACATGTCAGTAAATAAAACAGAGCAACTTCCTGCCCCGTGGGGCTGAGGCTGCAGGACGGGACCCATCAGGGGACACAAAGCACATTCCTGATCCAGTACAATAGTAGGGTCTCTGCATAGGGGTCTTTCAGGGAAAGCCTATGGAGGATGCAGGATTTGGACAAAAGTGTCCCAAGAGATTAGGGGAGACAACCCCCCACCCCCCAACATACACACATAAGGACTCCATGCTAGGTAGCTCAGCTGTGCTGGTTCCTAGGTGTGTCATGTCCCATATGTGTAAGAGAAAGAGTATCTGTGTTGATAGAAATGAGGAGAGCTGATTATTAGTGGTAGTGTGTTCCCAGCTTGTGTGTATACATGGATGCATGTATGTGTGCTCTGTGTGTACATGTTTGTCTTTTTGCACGTGAGTGTATGTATGTTGGGCTGGTAGCCTGCACACCTAAGGGTCCCAGAAGTGGGCACGTCTCCATGGTCTGTCTTGCTTTCTCTCATTCATTCATTCATTCATTTTCACTTTTTTCTCCCTCACCGACTTATACTTAATCTATTCTCTAGGCCTGCCATGTGGCTCTAAACCCCTCTAACTTCTGTTCTCAGGGCTTTTGTATATCTCTCTCCCTTTTTCCATCAAATCCATGCTTCAGAGATTGGGGCCAGCAGCCTTTTCCCTGGGCGAGGGGCAGCCCAAGAGGACTTAATGGTCTGTATGGGTCAGGGGACTGGCAGGGGGTACAGAGGTTAGAAGTGTGGTCCTCACTCCAGAGAGCTGAGTTGCCAGATAAAGAAGAATCTCATGTACTCATGGAAGTGAGCTGTGGACAGTTCCTAGTGAGTCCGGATACAGCGGGGTCCCGACTACCAGGGTTAGAAAAGGACCTGGATATCAGTATTAACAGCTCTATTTGTCTCTGACCATTAATCACTGGGCCCAAGTTACTAAAAGCCATTAGGTTGACTGTGGGAAGAGGCGGTATTAAAGATAAGGGTGGAGAGGTGTGTTAGAAAGTGGCAGGCTCCAGGCCTTCTGGGAAGTAATGCTGACGGGTGCTTGTTGCTGATGTCCCAAGCTGAGCTAGCCATAATCCTCCTGGGGCATTAGGGCCCCTGAAGTATGAGAGGTTTGTGGAGAGCAGACACTTCCAGGAGCTACAGGGGGCTCACAGCCCCTGGTTCTAGGCCAGAGAGACCCCCCTAGCTCTGCAAGGAAAGTCCTACTAATGTCTCATATCCTTTCTGGCTGTCTCTGTGGCACCTCCTCTGGGTAGCTTGGTCCCAAGTCTTGGCTCTTCTTCTCTCTTTCTTCTGTCATCCCTCACCCTAACAGCCCGCCCATCCTGGGGTGCCTGCTGCCTGCCTGCTGTCTGCCTGTAGCATGCCCTAGCCATCCGCATGCAGGCCATTGGGAAGTACCAAGCTCCCCTCCCTGGCCCAGCATTTCCCCCCTGCCCAGCCCAACTAGCCCCTGGAAGAGCTTTGCCACCTAGATCACCATCAGTCTCTCTTCACAAGAACTCAAGCTTAGCCTGGGGTTCTGTTCCTGCTCCCTTGACCCCAGTTCTGCAGGCCTGGCTGGGAGCTACACAGATGAGACAGCTGGACAGAAGGCGGCCCTCCCTGGCCTAGGAGTGTAATCTAGCGCAAGACAGCCAGAAAGCAGAACTCTATAGCTATTGGCTCTTGTCGTCCACAGTGCAGTGTTGGTGGCCAGGCCAGGTTCTTGATGGGCATTCTGTCCTCACACATTCCCAGCGTGAGCACTGTGGCCCTGAGTCTGCTTCCTGGCACTGGTGAGGGAACAGAGACCTGTGCCAGGAAGCTCCCTGGCAGAGTCTCCTCACCGTCTCTGCAGTATGAACTTGAGGATTAAACCCTCATCTTCTGGGACTGCCCCTCCCCCACCAGGCCACCCCATCTCCTTTCAGGTCAGAGGGGCAGGAGGAAGTACCCTGAAGATGCCCCAGGGGGTGGGGAAGGAGGCCCTAGCCAGCAGAGCAGGGGACTGTTCCAGCTTGGCCGAAGGGATACCAGAAAGGAGAAGATGAGAACGCCAAGTCCTTGGTGGCCAGCTAGATGCTAACTCCTTTCATGCCCCTGGTTTTTAATTCCTCAGCCCTGCAACTCCCACTGGCCAACGATGGGGGCAGCCGCTCACCATCCTCAGAGACCTCCCCGCAGCACCCGACCCCCCCCACCCGGCCCCGCCACATGCTGGGGCTCCCATCAACCTTGTTCACACCCCGCAGTATGGAGAGGTAAGCTGATGGAGCAAGGCCAACCTAGAGCCCTCCTTGTGCTGGTCCCAGGGAGGTGGGTGATGTTTGTGGGGACCCCCTCCTTACCATAATCTTCTGCTTTTTGTCCCGTCAGCATTGAGATTGACCAAAAGCTGCAGGAGATCATGAAGCAGACAGGGTACCTGACTATCGGGGGCCAGGTACTACCTCCCCATAGCTAGGCACCCTGGGGGCTGGGTCAGGACCCAGGCAACCAGGTGGTGGGTGACAGAAGCAGAGGCTCTGAGGACCCTCCAGCTGTCTTGCTCTTCTCCCAGCGTTATCAAGCAGAAATCAATGACTTGGAGAACCTGGGCGAGATGGGCAGCGGTACCTGTGGTCAGGTGTGGAAGATGCGGTTCCGGAAGACAGGTCACGTCATTGCTGTTAAGGTAAGCCTTCCACACACACCGCAGTTCCAGGATGTGTCCTGTGCCCTCGCAGCCTACCCAATACTTGAAGCTCGCCTCTCGGCGCTCTCTCCCTGCAGCAGATGCGGCGCTCGGGGAACAAGGAAGAGAACAAGCGCATCCTGATGGACTTGGACGTAGTGCTCAAGAGTCACGACTGCCCCTACATTGTTCAGTGCTTTGGCACCTTCATCACCAACGTGAGCGCCCTGCCCGAGGGACCAAGCCCCTTCTGGGAAAGTCTCAGGTCACCCCCCGCCCCCATAGGGTCCTACGTGTCCCCAGGTCCCGTCATGTGGCTAGGTGGTGGGGAGGAAAGCATTGCTGCACCACGCCCTGGGTACCACCCTCCTTGTACAGACAGACGTCTTTATCGCCATGGAGCTCATGGGCACGTGTGCAGAGAAGCTGAAGAAACGAATGCAGGGTCCCATTCCAGAGCGAATCCTGGGCAAGGTGACTGTGGCGGTGAGCAGCTGAATCCGGGCTTGTATGGCTAGGTGGGTGCCCTGGGTCCTGCGCCCCATGACAGGTGCCCAGATGTTTCTGTCCTACAGATTGTGAAAGCACTGTACTATCTGAAGGAGAAACATGGTGTCATCCATCGCGATGTCAAACCCTCCAACATCCTGCTAGATGAGCGGGGCCAGATCAAGCTCTGTGACTTTGGCATCAGCGGCCGCCTTGTTGACTCCAAAGCCAAAACACGGAGTGCTGGCTGTGCTGCCTACATGGCTGTGAGTGGGGCCCTGCTGGGTCTGAGCAGGGGACTGGGTGGGCTGGCCCTGCCTTTAGGATATATCCGCCTTCTCTCCCACCCCACAGCCTGAGCGCATTGACCCTCCAGACCCCACCAAGCCTGACTATGACATCCGAGCTGATGTGTGGAGCCTGGGCATCTCACTGGTTAGTTGGGGCTGTTGTTCTAGGGCTTGGTGGGAAGGTGGGGATCTCTTACCTGCTGTTCCAGCAATGCCTGTCACCCTCCCAGGTGGAGCTGGCAACAGGACAGTTCCCCTATAAGAACTGCAAGACAGACTTTGAGGTCCTCACCAAAGTCCTACAGGAAGAGCCCCCACTCCTGCCTGGTCACATGGGCTTCTCAGGGGACTTCCAGTCATTTGTCAAAGACTGGTGAGCACTCCCATGCCGCCTGTCCTTGCTCCTACCTCTCCTCTGGGATGTTCTGGAATGTCAGGTGTCCTCATGCCCCTGGGGAGGGTGGGGGCTGGGAGCGGGAAGGGATGAGATGGGAGCCGGGCACAGCTGCAGGGAGGCCCATGGCTGGAGCCCTGGGAGTCACTTTCTGGGTTTGATTGGACCTGGCCTACGGGGCAGCTGACCTTGTGGGTGTCTGGTGTGGTGACCCTGCGGCTTTGCTATGGAGGCTGTGTAAGAAAATCAAACTTGAGTATTAACTTTCTCTTATGTGACCCTCACATCCTGAGCTGGGCCTTTACCTAATACTGTACTGGGCCAGGAGTGCTTGTGAATCCCCAGCCTGGTAGAGCCTTGTGGGGCCTGGCTGTGAGAGCTGCTTCTGTCTGATCTAGAAGACCCCTTTCTCACTGGGGAGGGCCTGAGCATAGATGCACATCCAGGCCCAGTCGGGTTTCATCTCCCTGACTTCCATTTCTCTTTTCTCCCTGTTCTTGGTCCAGCCTTACTAAAGACCACAGGAAGAGACCAAAGTATAATAAGCTACTTGTGAGTACCTCGCCCCCAATTCCCAGCACATGTGAAGTCCTCCTGGCCTCAGTTGCAAGACCAGGAGGACTGACTCCTCATCCTAAGCCGACTCTTGGGTCTACAGGAACACAGCTTCATCAAGCACTATGAGACACTCGAGGTGGATGTCGCGTCCTGGTTTAAGGACATCATGGCAAAGACCGAGTCCCCAAGGACTAGTGGAGTCCTGAGCCAACACCATCTGCCCTTCTTCAGGTAGCCTCATGGCAGTGGTCAGCCCCACGGGGGTCCAGGGGCATGGCCACAGGCCCCCCTTCCCACCTGGCCAACCAGCTGCCCATCAGGGGACCTGGGACCTGGACGACTGCCAAGGACTGAGGACAGAAAGTAGGGGGTACCCATCCACTTCTGACTCCGGCTGTGGACAGAAGGGCTGGTTCCTAATCCTTCCCACTCTGGGGTCAGCCAGCTGTGTGAACCCCACCCCACCCCGACAGACACTGTGAACGGAAGACAGCAGGCCATGAGCAGACTCGCTATTTATTCAATCATAACCTCTGGGCTGGGGTGACCCCCAGGGGCAGAGATAAAGCCCCGTGTCCCCATCCCCCAAACTCCCAGTGTCTGTCCCCTCCACCTTCTTTCGCACACGTGCTTGCTCTACATTTTCCTTCTGTTCCCCCCCCCCCACTGTCCCTTTCTGGTTTCCCTGTCTCCGTACCAGCCTCTGCCTCTCTCCTAGCCTAAGCCTGGACCCAGCCACTCTACCCTCAGTGGAAGCCCCGGGTTCACCTACCTAGGCTTCCTTAAGTCTTTGCCCCAGGATGGCTTTGTGGGCATTGTGACTGCAGCCAAACCGGTTGCTGTCTCTGTGTCTGTCTGTCTCTCTCTTTGATCTCAGGGGGTCCTTTTGGAGTTTATTGTATTTTATTGTACTTGGTGGGGGTGTGTTGGGGGGGTTGTCCTCATGGGGTGTGTCGGTACCTTCAGAAACTTTTACCAAAGTAATGCTTAGCTGCTTGTGGTGGCCCCCTCTCCTCCATTGCCTCCGGCATTGGGGTTGGACTGTTTGCTGCTCCTTGTCATTTCCGGCCTAGGAGAGGCCAGGCTCCATTGGGGGGACCCCCACGCGGGACTGGGAACTGCCTACAATTTGGGGTTGCGTGGAAGAGCTCAGGTGGCACAGAGGGAGACCAGGACCAGGGGGCCTCAGCCACACAGATGGCCTTCAGGAAGGTGTATTAGGGTGCAGTAGAGTAGCAGGTAGCAGGGAGGGGACTGTCGGGAATCAGTAACAGGAGTGATGCCAGGGGGCACGAAGGGTTCCGAGAAGTCAGGGATTAAGAGTGAAGGGAGTAGATGTGGAGGTCCAAGCATGTGTATCGGGGACAAGATGGACTGGCTTGAGTGCAGGGGAGGCCAGGGTGTTGGTATGTGAAGTGACTTACCCCCATCATGCCCCTGAGCATCCCTCAGCTCACCTAGAGCTGGCCCAGCTTGTGGCCTGGCCTGGGCTAGGTGTCTGTCCCATCGTCCTGAAACGGCTGGGACCGAGTGGGGTATGTTTCCTTTTTGTTGGTGATGCATGCAATTCAAGTGGACAAGAGAACAATATAACAAAACAAAACAATTTACAACCACAAAACCCAGCACCAAAGTTGAGAAACCTTGCTGGATGTAGCTGATGCAACCGTAGGCTTAGGTGACACTGACTCTTCACTATCCTATTGACTCATCTTCGTCCTATTCACACAATGCCGCATGATTAAATTGTAATAGAAGTCATCTTCTCTGCCCGGGGCAGGGCACCCTCTCTCCTTATCTCCTGTGTTGAGGAGGTGGAATGAAGTAGGGATAGAGTAGCAAGCCCGGCCCCACCCTTACCGTTCTGAGGCTAGCCACAGCAGGGTAGCCTTTGTGTGTACCTTAGGTCACATGGCTGGTCCCAGGGCCAGCACAGGCCCAAGACTGGGCCTCATGGTTTTATTTTTATTTAACTTTATTTTCTGTGTGTGTGTCTTGTGTCTGTCTGTCTGTCTGTCTTATCTTGTCTTTGTCTATTGCCCTCTAGTGTTAAGTGGGAGCCTGGAGGAGTCTTCCACTTCCCCACCTTTCCCCAAGTCCTTCCCTCTGTCACCAGCCATCCCTCTGGCCCAGGCAGAGTGGGTCTCGGGCAGGTAGGGACCTGGAGTGGCCTGGTCCCACCCTCTGACCTCCTCCTCAGGCCACCAGTGTTGCCCTCTTCCCTTTTTAAAACAAAATACCCTTGTTTGTAAATCCTTAGACGCTTGAGAATAAAACCCTTCCCTTTTCTTCTGAGTCTGGTGTCCTAAGCCTGGTAGAGTGTATAGAGATGTGGGAAGGGCCTGGGAGGAGGGCTTTTAGTGTGTGGTTAAGGACTGCATTCACGGGAAACAGCAGGGCCGGGAGCTGGGTGGGAGGTGTTTGTCAGGAGCGACGGAAGGTGTCAGGCAGCTTTGTGAGGGGCCCCCCTTTCCTAGAAATTTTAGTACATCAAGAAAGTCCTTATCCACGCAGGCCTTGAGCATGGGCTCAGATGTCAGCTCCTCCATCCTTCGCCCCCGCTCCCTGCTTCCCAGGGTGGCGCCTCACCAAGGCCAGGGCTACCTACCCACACCTAGAGGGCTGGGTACAGCCCAACCAGGTGCCTGCTGCTGGCCTGGAACTCTCCAACCTGGACAGGCACCATGGTGGGCACTACTCTCCTGCTCCTGGCCCTGTTCCCTGGGACCTCCACTAAGCACAGTGCACCATTTGGTATGTAGAGGGTGGGGGCATTGTGTCCCACTTCCCTATTGTCCCTTCTCAACTTGGTTTTGCACCTGGATTTGTGTGTGTGGTGCTGGTGGTGGTGGTGGGGTGGGGGGTGCCATCCTTTTTTCTTTTCCCAGACTAGCCCCTCTGCCAGTTTCCTCAAAGTTCTCAACCAAGTGGTGGTAAGGCTGTGGGAGTAGGGCCAAGTGTGCAAATCGTTTGTCATAAACCCCCAGCTAACCGCTGCTTGAAAGCAGTCATTTGCCTGTATAGACTCTGTGTGTGTGTGTGTGTGTGTGTGTGTGTGTGTGTGTGTAGGTAGTGCAAGCCTGGGTAAACACAAAAGAAAAAAGAAAACATCCTCCCTTACCTCTTGGTACTCTCCTCTGTTTCGGGACTTAGATATCTATTGAACAGAAATTCCCAGTGCAGTTGCTTGTCTGAACTGAGCCTCAGCCCTCTGGAGGGATGGGGCTGGGCACCCTCCTGACTGCAACAGATGCCAGCACCTTCCTCTCCCTCAGTGTCAGTAGCTCATACTGGATCTCTTAAACTCTAAGACTTAGCAACCTGGGCAAAGCAGAGAACCCTGACTTCATCTCCTCTGCTGACCACCCATCACAGGAGCGCATCAACCCCGTGTATCCCCCACATCCCCTTGCCTACTTTGCAAATGGCACAAAAGCTCAGAAAATGAAAGAGCACAGCTTTGTGCTGGCTTCAGCTACTAGGCTCTGAAGCCAGTAAGGGGAACGTGGAGAGAATTTGGCGCGCAGCTGAGCTTGGGTAAAGAGACTACCTGTAAGGCATCCCTTCTCAAAGGGAGACAAGGGCTCCCTAGAGGGAATTGCGCCCTTGCTCTGTGCTCTGTTTCAGCACCTCCGTTCCCTGGGGCTCCTGGCCCCTGGCTGCGCAGACCCCTTTTCAGTCTGGAGTTATCAGATGCAGAGGACGCGTTCCCTCACCGCACAGGGCCACTGGAGGTTCCGGCGGACAGCCATGTGTTTGTGCAGGTGCGGGCGCCTTAAACAACGAGGGTGGGTGGGAAGAGGGATAGATGGGTTCTGGTCGACCTTGATGGGGCCTTGCTCCCGCAGGCGGCCCTGGCCCGTCCTTCACCGAGATGGGGCCTAACCCTCCACCAATGCTCAGTAACGCCTTCTTCACGCCCGGCCCTGGGGCCTGCCCTGGTGCTTCTACGTGGGGGCTGCCCCGCCGACGACTCTGTCAGCTTCTCACCACCTCCACGCCCGGATGCTGCTAGCGTCGCCCGCTTCAGCTTCCGCCTGCGCCCGGTATTCAATGCCTCAGTACAGTTCTTGCACTGCCAGATAAGCCGTTGCCGCCGTCGCAGTCACCACCACCGAGCTGTCCACCAGACACCAGTGCCTTTGACCCCACCAGCACCACTGCGGGTGCGCTAGTAGAAACAGTAATCTCGGCACCTGCAGAATTTTATCTAGCTAGGCAAAAGCGTTTCTGGCAGCTGAGGGACCTTAGGAGGCAAGAGCTTCATGGCCTGGGGTCCCTCTCAAGATGGGTACTGGGTATAGGGATATCCCTCATGGGGCTCTGCAGAAGGACTCCCAGTAGACTAGAAATGCCTTCTGTTCTAGGATCCTTGGGTGGCATCTGGAGTCGTTTTAGGGCTGGAAGGCTGAATTCAAGAAAGCACTGTGATATGTCTAAACTTCTGCACATTTGATCTGCAGGCCTCACTTGAGACCTAGAGGCTGACATATGGGGTGTTCTAGGGCTGAAACCGTTTTTATGTTTAGGGGTTCTGCCCAGGAGTCCTGTGGTAACCTCCTAGCTCTAGTGGAAAGCTGGAAGCTTAAGCCCATCTTAGGAGCCCTGGGAGACCAGGCCCAGAATCACCAAGGCACTGAACTCTGGTTTCTTCCCTCGCAACCCAGTGTCTGCCTCAAGATGAGGCATGTGCCGGCAGCAGCCTGAGCCTTGGTACTGACAGCCCCCATCTGCACATGCTGACGCAGCCCATCGTGGTCACAATACCTCGTCCGCCCCCTAGTAAGCTCGCAAGCGGCCCTGGAACCGGGATGGGAAGGACAGCTTGGTCCAAGGCCTAGTCTCAGCCTTGCACGTGTCTCCATAGGGCCATCCAAGAGTCTCCCAGGCAGGGCGGTACGCCCAGAGCCGCCCGCTCCAGCGGCAGCAGCCCTGGAGCCCGCGCCGGTGGTAGCATTGGTGTTGGCAGCCTTCGTGCTGGGTGCAGCGCTGGCCGCTGGGCTTGGTCTCGTCTGCGCGCACTCAGGTACCGACTTCTGCTCCGCCAGAACCCCACACCTATTTCCACACGCCCAGACAGTCTAGTCTACCTGCTACCCCCCGCCCCCACCCCATGCGCCCACATCCCTGAACCTGCCTCCAGGATCTGGCCCTTAGGGCTGGTAACACCTGCAGCAGCTCCCAACAGGGGGTGCGCTTAACCCGCAGTAGGGCACAGGCTACAGGCTACTCCTAGTCTAGCTAGCTTCTTTTTTCAGCACCCCCACCTCCAGGCCAGCCTCCTAGAGCTTCGCTCAGCGGCTCCCAGCTCCAGAGACCCCAGTAGGCAGGTAAGTACTGGGTGTGAAGGTCTGAAACACGAGCTGGAAGAGGGACATGGTGGTGAGGATCGTTCATAGAGAGTTTACTCATGGGACTCCAAGTACTTTGTACATCCATTTAATCTTCTTTTGAACAACATTCAGATAGAGATAAGAAAAATATTTTTATGAGATTAAGTAACTTGTCAAAGGTGGAGCTGGAAATTGAATTTGGGAGATGGGGTCGCCAGCAGTGAAGAAAGGGGCCTTTAAGAATTTACACAGTTCCTAGTCTCACAAACACCAGTACGTAGATTGGTGGAGAAAGCCAAGCTTGTTGGGAAAACGTGACCCAAGCCTCTGTTGCCCCCTCTCTAGAGATGGCATGACCCAGTGAGGTCCCGAGATTCATCCAGCCATGATTTCAGTACCCTTTGGAAGGACTCCTGCATGTCTCCCCTCCCTCCCTCCCTCCCTCCCTCCCTCCTTCCCTCCCTCCCTCCCTGTCTTCACTCCTCTGTTCAAAATAAACTGGTAACCTGCTCACTTCTGGTGGAGTCAGTGTGCTCCTAAACATGGGTGGGGGTGCGGGGAGGGGAGGCTCCAGGCTGTGCCTTGGGACCAGATGTGGGGAGATCTGTGGCTGGGAAAGACTCAGAATGGGGGGAGGGTGAGACTTCAACCCCCATGAACACACACAGGCAGGAGAGACATGGGCCATTTGCCCGAAACAGAAAAGCACACACAGTCTGGCTTAAGTTTAAATTGAGTCTTGCTTCCTCCCCAGGTTGGACCTTCTTCGCTCTTTACCTCTTTGTCCCTCTCGAATCCCACCCACTCAAACTCTCTCCTCATCTTTGCGTAAGCAAATGTAACGGTTCTTCCTTGTTGTCAACTTGACTATATCTGGAATGGACTACAATCCAGAATTGGAGGGCTCACCTGTGATTCAGATCTTGAGGCTGGAAGACACAAGTTTCTGGCCTGGGTCTTAGCATGGAGATCTTGAGGCATAGTGGCCATGAAAATCATAGGCCCAGGCAAGGTAGTACTCGCCTTTAATCCCAGGAGACTGAGGCGAGGAGTTCAAGGTCAGCCTGGGGTAAAGCAAGTCCCAGATCCAGGCTTGGTGGTACACACCTTTAATCTGGACCACACTTTTGTTGGAGGCCTACATAAGGACATTGGAAGAAGGAAGATTCACTCTTTTTCACCTGCTTGCACTTACTTGCCAGTACATCTTGGAATCTATTTCTACAGAAGACCAGCTTAAACAACTAGCCTTGTGGGGACTGAGTAACAACTAGATTCTTGGTCTTCCCATTCACAGCTGACCATTATTGGGTTAGCTGGACTTCAGACTGTAAGTCATCACAAATTCCCTCAATATAGAGAGAAATTCCATAAGTTCTGTGACTCTAGAGAACCCTGACTAATACAGCAGTAAAGGAACTTCCGGGCTTAATCTACCTCAATTTTTCCAATCAGGAAACTGAGGCTTGGCAATACTAAATCTCCAAAGTCTCTAGGGCAGTCTGCCCCCATAACCCAGACTTATTTTTCTTTCAAGTCAGGCTTTCACTGTAGTCCAGGCTAGTCTGTAAACTCAGCGATCTTCCTGTCTCAGCCTCCCAAATGCTGGGAATAGTGGTTACCACCCCTGGCAAGCCTGGGTTGATTTGTTTCGATTTATGTATGTGTTTTACACCATATGGGTGCCTGGTGCCTAGGGAGGTCAAAAGAGGGCCCTTGGAACTGCAGTTGGTTGTGAGCAACCATGTCTGTGTTAGGAACCAAACGTGTTGTCTGTAAGAACAGTAAATGAGCGAGGTGTGGAGGAGCATGCCTTTAAACCGAGCATTCAAGAGAACCTCTGTGAGTTTGCGGCCAGCCAGCTGGGGTTACATAGACACTGCCTCACAAATGACAAGCCCAGGATTTTGAGGGCAATTGCCCAGTTCTCTATGAAAAGCAAAACACACAGTATGGGTTCCATGACGTAGTTTGGAAATATAGGGCCTAAAGTTTTTTTTTTTTTTTTTTTAACTGCAGCTCATGAGTGACATAAAACACAGGTAAAACTCGGGTCCTCGGCCCTCAGCGGACAAACGCGAGCCACGCCCCCGTCTGTTAAATCTTCCGCGTAGCGCTCTTTCAGACCGCCTCGGCCTCCGTAGCCCCGCCCACCAGGAAGGAGTTCTCTCGAGTTCCGGCATGAAGCCGCCGCAGAGGCGGCGGAAGGTCCCGGCCCGCTACATCGGTGAAGCTACCGGCCCCACAGCTTGGAGCCCCCGCGAGATGCGGCATCTACTAAGACTACTTCAGGCTCGGCGGGGCCAGCCGGAGCCAGACGCCGCGGAGCTGGCCCAGGAGCTGCGAGGCCGGAGCGAGGCCGAGGTGGTGTCCTGGGGCGGGGCGGGGCGGGGCCGGGCAGCGTGATGAGGTGGAGCCGGCCGAGTGGGTGGAGCTCCGGGTCTCAGGGGCGAGCCGGATTTGCGTGCTGGATGGAGTTTAGGGCGGGGATGTGGGTGGAATTTGAGGCGGGGTTATGAAGATGACCAAGGAGTACTGACTGATTGGGGGCGGGCGACATGGAAGTTTAGAGTGAGGCTTTGGTAAAGCTGCGGCGCTGCGGGTGGGGGGCGCTTGGGGGACCGGGCTGCGGGTCTGGAAGTGAGGGATGCACGTAAGAAGTGGAGCATGAAGAGGTGGTATGTGAGTGGGGAAGCCTAGGGCTGGGGCGTGACTACGGGGTGGAGTGAGTCTGTGGGTAAGGCTGTGGAGAGTCGTGAGGCTATAGAGTGTGGGCGGGAAAAGTCGGAGGGCCGAGCGTAGCGCAGTGGAGGTGAGGGAGGGTCGGGCATGGATTCAGGCAGAGTTGGTTCCCAGGTGTGGTGGCATACACCTTTAATCCCAGCACCTGGAAGCCTTTCATTGCTGGACCTCTTTGAGTTCAAGTCTAGCCCGGTCTACATAGTTCCAGGACAGCAAATGCTATAGAGAGAACCTGTCTCAAAAAAAAAAAAATTAATCAGCAACAACAACAACAAAATTTGGGTGGAACCAAAGTGAGTATGAAGTGAGAGTCTAGAAAATGGAGTGGAGTGGAAGTAAATAGGTTAGTTCTCATTTTAAGACCAAACTATGGCCCCGGGAAGGAGCAAGAATCTTCATTAGGTAGCTGGTCACACACTGGGGCCTTGGCTCAAGTCCCAGCAGTTCCGGGAATGCACAACACTGGGCTAGTCCAGGATAGGGAGGGAGCCGTAGCAGTGCCTGAAAACGGCAAGGCAGTAGACTTTGGTTTTGTCTCTATTTCTGAGCTCATAGAAATCCTGTCTTCCTCTCCAGATCTTCCGCTTTATCCAGCAGCTCAAAGGCCGGGTGGTTCGAGAGGCCATTCGGAAGGTGCATCCAGGTGGCAGAGAGGGTCTAAGGCATCAAGAAACACAGCTCCCAGCCCCCGTAGAGGTGAGGCAGGAGGGCAGGGTGAGGGTTGCCCAAGGCTGGCCTTTTAGGGAGGGGGGATAACCTGGTTAGAGGAATACAAGGAAGAGCAAAACTTGGGAAACCCCTGGGGGGGTTGTCCCTAGACTGACCATGTACCAACTGGCTTCACCCAGGTATGGATGGATCTTGCTGAGAAACTAACAGGCCCACTGGAGGAAGCCCTGACTGCAGCTTTCTCCCAGGTAAACCCATTCCCTTGGCAAGTCCATTTTTATAGGGCACCCTACTGCCCTATAAATAAATAAATAAATCCAGGGGTAGAGATGCACTGGATTTAGTCAGGTAGTCGTATTGTATATAATCTCCAAATTTGAAGGAGTAGAGTGTTGCCAGGACCCTCCTAACACTACCCAGAAAGAAAAGAAAGAAATGTAGATCTGGATCCTGGGCCATAGTGCAAGATCAGTACCTCCAGCCAGCACTGGAGCTGTAGGGTCTGTGGCCATCTTGTGTGGGTCTCCTTCAGAATGCCAAGGAGGATGTGGTGAGTGCAGAGGTGGGGGGCTCACTGTGCACCTAGCAATGGAAGATGGACGACTTCCCCCTTCCCTTCCCTGCCCTTCCAGGTGCTCACTATCGCTGCTGCAGAACCTCTCAGCCTCCTGCACTCCAAGCCAGGCAAGCCCACAAAGGCCTGTGGAAAGGCACTGGTGTTCTTGAGCACCCAAGATGGACAGAAAGATCCTGCCCCTGACCCTAAGGCCTCTGGTACCAACTCTGAGACCTGTGGCCTTGCCTCAGAGGTCACTGTCCCTGACCCTGATGCCTCAACCACGTCCCTGGCAGGATCCCCCAGAGAGAGAGACTTGGCCGTGGACTTTGAGAAGATCTACAAATACCTGTCCTTCTGCTCCAGAGGTGGCCACGGCCCTGAGCTCTCAGCAGCTGGTAAGAGCTACTAGGGAGGAGCGGGACTACACCTTGTGTGTGTGTGTGTGTGGGGGGCGGTTAAAACCTTGTTCTCTCTCATTCTTCCCCTTTCCTTCTATCAGAGTCAGCTGTGGTCCTTAACCTGCTCATGTCACTCCCAGAGGAACTGTCCCACCTGCCGTGCACAGCCCTGGTGGAACATATGACCAAAACATATGCTCAACTGATGGCTCCCCAGACCTCTCTCCCTGGAGAGAAGAGGCCCAGGCCTGGGACTGAAGATGGAGGGACTGGCTCCACGGGGCCAGAGGAACCTGACCAAGTTGGTCCTCAAGCTTCTGAGCCCATAGACCCGAGCCTGGCCTGGAAAACCATTGGGACCTGCCCACTGAACCCATTCCTGGTACCCCTGGGCCTCTTGAGCCAGGCTCCCACCCCTGCGAGGTGAAGAGTAGAACATCAGTCCAGCACAGCTGGTATTGGCGGTCAGGAACATGATTGTGGACTTCCTGACGCAGAGTCCAGCCATAGGCTAAGCCTTCCAATGCTGCATACACCAGCAGCCTCAGAAAGTGAAACACAGTTGTAATGAATGGGGACTTACTGGGGGCTGGAGAGATGGAGAATTCCTGGACTGGTAGACTGGGACAAGTGTCCCTAGCCCACTGTGCCTTGTTCCCTGCCATCATCATCCCCTTGTGTTGGCACTTGCATTTAGATCCTCCAGCACACCCTCCCCCACCTCTTCGCCCTTTCCTGGGGTGTCCTGTAACCCTCAATAAATCATTTGTATATAATCTCCAAATTTGAAGGAGTAGAGTGTTGCCAGGCCCCTCCTAACACTACCCAGAAAGAAAAGAAAGAAATGTAGATCTGGATCCTGGGCCATAGTGCAAGATCAGTACCTCCAGCCGGCACTGGAGCCGTAGGGTCTGTGGCCATCTTGTGTGGGTCTCCTTCAGAATGCCAAGGAGGATGTGGTGAGTGCAGAGGTGGGGGGCATAAAAGTAGCTGTGATTTCTCCTATGACATAAAGATGAGAGTGGGGGTTCTGAAATGACAGTTTGGGAGCTGGAGTGAAATGCCAGGGAAGATGGTGCCTGGGCTGGTGAAAGGGCTTCAAGGGTAAAGTACTTGGTACAAAGCCTGGCATCTGAGATGAATTCCTTGAAATCATGTATAGGTGAAGAAAAAACAATTCCTGAAAGTTGCTTGACTGAACACATGCGATATAAACATGCATGTACACCCACATCATGCAGTCACAAAGTTAAAATAATTAAACTTTTCTGGAGTGAGTTTAATTTGGCACAAGGAGCTCCTTGGTGACCATGGGATGGCTCTTTGACAAATGTAGTTGGAAGAGAAAAGCTGGGCTGGTTTTGTGGGGGACAGATGTTAGGGGCAAGTTTTCTACAGATGACTGAAGTTGGCAGTGTGGCCCACTTGATGGAGCAAAGCCCTAGTTCCAGGGAGAGGACTCCACAGGGAGACAAGTAGAGGGCTGAAGGGAGTATCCCTGGGTGTGGTGTTGGAACATTAACCCTAGAAACAAAGAGGGAGGCAGAACTGGAGTAGCTTTAGGATGGTATAGGTTACAGAGCTGCAGGGCGTGGCTGGAGTTATAGTTGAACCCCAAGACCACTCACCCATTTATGCTGTAGGCCTTCCCACCAGAAGCTCCACCTGCTCTGTGGGTATGGAGTACTGCACAGGCCTGGGGAGCTAGGTCTCTTTGGGGAAACAGGTGCCCTCCCACCATAGCACCCTCCCCCAAGCCTAACACGTTGAGAGTAAAATTTCTGTTCCCTGAGCTGTGCCTTCGCATGGCTTTCCTTTTATAGAAAAGCTCGTTTCTCCTCTCACGCGTTGCACACGGCTCCCTGAGGATCTCAACACATCTCCCAGGCAGATTGCGGAGCCAAGCCAGCCCACTCCCTAGTCACAGCCTCACAAAGCCAAACCCACAGCCTCTGAGACTCACTTGATGGGGACAAGAGGGATCAGGTTCAGGAGTTTGGGGGCTGTAGGTATGGTTGTGGAAAATAACCTCTAGGCTAACTTCCCATAGTTCTCTGTGACTCTGGGTCAAGAGAAAAAGAAGAGTGCTATGTGTGTGGTTGTCTCAACTATACCATGAGCTGGGGGGAGGGTGGAGGTGGCTGCTAGCTGCCCCCCCCCATCCCCGCCTCCAAAGCTACTGAAGGATTATGCATGAAATTGGGTGTTTGCAGGATTAGGCAGCAGTTAAAAGACAACAGCAGATTTGGGTTCTGATTCCAGATCAGTGGCTTCGGGGGGCAAGTCATTTTGGCGGTTTGGACTTCTAGTCCCCTGGCTTGTGGAATGGGGGATCCTAACAGGAGCCTGGCTCCGTGGCTGTTTGTCACAAACCCTCAGAAGCAAACAGGCTAAGAACAGGACTGGCTAACTCACAATCTACTTCACATGCAGTAAGCACTCAATAATAGCTTTTATTATCATTGCCACCGTTCAGAGGCAGGGAGGTGTGAAAGGCAAGGGAAGGGCATGGGGACAAGGTGGGGCAAAGGAAGGGTACTCTAACCTGTGCTGGGGCCGGGTCTGGGAAGGGGATGAGCCTACTCGTACTCCTGCACATACAGTGCCAGACATCATCAACACAAGCTGCAGTCGTGGTGGGGTTTCGGGGTCTGTCTCTGAGGCAGGCTGTACCGTGCATTATAGGTAGGGCAGCGTCCAACGTGAGTCGAAGAGTCTACCTGCCAGGGTCAGAACTCAAGGAGTGCACTGAAATTGATGATGACCAAAACAGGAAAAAGAAATAAGAGGAATCCACATTCCCAGGAAAGGATGTAACATGCCTGGTAGTTGGGGAAGGCTGAGTTTGGTGCGGGGTGCTTCGCTCGCTCACCAGGGATTCAGCAGTGAGGATAAGGATATCGAAAGAAGGGGACAGGGTACATAAAGGCACCAGGTGGGGTTCTGGCCTGGCCAGGAAGGAAGATGGGTGGCTAAGGTGGGTAAGGAATGGACTTCTCCGAACGCCCTCAACTCCGAGCTAGGGCATCTAGGCATAACCCTGGGCGCAGTCCAGACTGGTGGCACCCCTCCACCGGGCGGACTCTTGCGGGATCTCTCTAAGGACCTGCCCAGGACTGGTTCCCCATCACACCAACGCATAGTCGAACTGCCCACGTTCGAGCGCCTCCTTGTGGTCGGTCCAGGACGAGGCGGGCATGCGGCTGTAGGGGTCTAGCAGTATGCGTACACAGCGCACCATCAACAGAACCAACACCACGAGCAGGCAGAGCACGAAGGCGAACACCGTGCGTTGCTCGACGTCCAGGCCCGCGCCCACCGGGGGCCCCGTCGATGGCGGCAGCGGCTCCGGTGATAGTGTCCACGCCGCACTCATAGCTCACATCGCCGTGCTCTGCGGAGAGAGGGGTACCCACCCCGGGGTCCGCGGGGATGAGGCTATGCCCTTCCTGCACCTCCACCCACCCCTTCTGGAGTCGCCCCTTTGCTATATCCCACAGCATCATCTCTGTCCGTGCTGTCGTCTCTGGGCTACGCCCATGCCCCGCCTGTGCGCTCCGCCGCCAGAGCCACGCGGGGACTCAACTCCAGCGGTGCGCGCAGGTGGGGTCGCTGAGAGCCGGGACAGGTCAGCTTAGATCTGCCCAGCCGGCGCACAACAGGTGCGAACGCGCTGGGACAAAGACTAGAGCAGCACAGTTTGAACTGGTCCCCGCCCCGCTCCCTTTGTTCTCCAAGGCCCAAGACCCCCTCCCCCACCGTAGCCGACTCCCGGGCTACAGCGCGCCCCCCTCACCCTTGGTCCTAGACGGGGACCGGCCGCCCTGCAGCCTCTCTCTCTGTCTCTCTCTCAGGACTCGTGCGTTGCTTTGCTCTGGTCTTCCCCGGGAGGCAGCGGTAGTGGCGGAGGCTGTGGCAGCCTCGGCTCAGCCCACCCCACCCGCCCCTGGAGCGGTGGAGACCGAGGGAGGAAGGAGAGTCGCGCGCCAGCCCGGCCGCCGCGGCTGTTCCCATGGCGACGGGGGCGGGGCTGCGAGGGGGTGGTGGCTGTGTTAGGAGCTGTGCCTGGGCTTGTGACCCCGCCCCGGCCTGCCTATCGGAAGACTGAACCTTCCCACCACTGTGCCAGCCCAGACAGCCCTAGCTTCCAGCTCCTAGAGCACCCAGGACCTTGCCAGGGCATGGGCATTTACTAGCTTCTACCACGGAAGCCTCTCCCTGACCTCAGTGTCTGTATCCCTGTTCTTCCCGGGCAACCCCTTACCCCAGTCTAAGAGGACCCTGATGCCCCCAAACCATTACCTATTAGTGTTAATCTGCGCAGTCCCAGGGAACCCCCAATTCAACAGACCTCAGACAGCTGGGATGCTTATTTTTCCCACAGAAGGGCACGGTGTTGGCCTGAGAAAGCAGCAGCACTCTCTCTGGCTACAATCCTTCCCTGACCTAGAAGGTCTCCAACAGGCCCTCGGTCCCAGCCTTCCCAGCAGAGACGTACACTTTAGACTGTTCAAACTGCTCTTCTGCGCTTTGGTGTTTTATTATGTCCAGATCTTAGGCTTACGTACACGAAGTAAGAGCACTGATTAAAAAAAAAAAGGACCTAAAGTGGCTCGGCAGGCAGTGCCAGTGGACTACTTAGAACAGCAGGCCAGGCCTCACCCGACAGGAGTCCCTGGGCTGGGGCCTTCTGACACTGCCAGCAACCCCAATGACACACTGGGGAACATTCCCCCTCCCGCTAGGCACCCCAAGCTCTTTCCTTGTCCAGCTGGTTTCACAGCTGTCCTGAGGAACTTGAGGCAGAAGCCAGTTCACAGCTGTATCAGATGTGTTTCTGTGTGTCTGTCCCATGACGGTCTAGCCTGGACTCCATCGCTGCCCTCAGAGGATCTGCTCTGTGCTGGAGGCTGAGATGTCCAGAAGGCGCCAGGCAGCGTAAGGGTTGAGCTCCCCCTGGTCTCTGCAGAGTGCCCACACGTACAGCATCCGCAGCACCTTGTCCTGTGGAGACCCAGCAGGGTGAGGGACCAGGCTTGGTGGGTGTAGAGAAGGGCCACTGGGGAGGCGGCGAGGCTCTGGGGGCCTGGGGTCGCTGGCTCTGGTCGCTGGTCAGATCAAATGGAGCTCTGACTTCAAAAAGGTCTCAACTCCTAGTTGTGCTTCTCTCCAACTCTAGAAGCTGCCTGGCTCTGTGCTGGGGAGGTGTGCACTGGGCCCTGCATGTGAGAAGCTGTCCCAAACCTCCATCCCCTAGACTCGCACTCACCAGGTCACTGTCATACACCTCGCCTAGACTCGCACTCACCGGGTCGCCGTCATACACCTCACATCTAGACTCGCACTCACCGGGTCGCCGTCATACACCTCACATCTAGACTCGCACTCACCGGGTCGCCATCATACACCTCGCCTAGACTCGCACTCACCGGGTCGCCATCATACACCTCGCCTAGACTCGCACTCACCGGGTCGCCATCATACACCTCACATCTAGACTCGCACTCACCGGGTCGCCGTCATACACCTGGCCTTTGGCGTCCTTGATCACCATCACCACCTGGGCCTGAAAGGTGACGATCAGCACTGGGCCCTGCTCCATCATCTTCCCCATGGCCAGCTGCAGGAAACACAAGGATGGGCCTCAGAATTGTACGCCTCCACCACACGCTCACAACCCTGGCCACGAAAAGCCCCAGAGCTGCACTCTGTAGGAAAAACGTCTGACACTTTGCCCTGCTAAAGGTATGGCAGTACCCTCCCCCATTTTGAAGGAGTGATTTTTTTTCTTTCCAATGAGTTCCTTCTCATGAACAACTCCAGGCCTTCCAACTGTGGGATTTCTCTGTTCCCAGATTGGGTCCATGTAGGTTCATAAAACCAAGGGGTGAAGGAAGGCAGGAAGTTGGCTCCACTTTGCCTGCAGCGCCCACAAGGTAATAAGTCATGGTGAGCCAGGCAGTGGTGGCGCACGCCTTTCCCAGCATTTGGGAGGCAGAGGCAGGCGGATTTCTGAGTTCGAGGCCAGCCTGGGTCTACAGAGTGAGTTCCAGGACAGCCAGGGCTACACAGAGAACCCTGTCTCGAAACAACAACAACAGAAGTCCTGGTGACTGAGGCTGAACTGCCTGTCAGGGTCCATGCTGCACAGGCAGGAGCATCACTGGAGCACCACTGGAGCACCACTGGAGCACCACTGGAGCTCAAGGGTACCGGCCGGAGGTTTCGGCAATGCTCGCCAGCTGCCCAATAATACAGGTGCTCCGGATGCAGGATAGGCTGAGTCCTGACAAGCACACTTGAAAGTCTCACCAAAAACTCACCAAAATACCAAATGAAACAAGCATCCTAGCAAAGTACACAGAAGCAAAATCATCTAATGCAAAGCCTATTTTTATTTTGATACAGGGTCTCAGGTAACATAGGCTGGACTTGAACTCACAATATATTTACGAATGGCCTGAATTCCACTGCCTCAGCCTTCAAATGCTGGGACTCTAGGCATGAGCTACAACACCTGCTAACAAAGCCCATTTTACAATCAAGTTCTCCAGCCCAGACTGCCCTTGAGCTTTTGGGATCCTCCTGCCTCAACTCCCAGAGTGCTTGAATTCTAAGTGTGTCTCTCCATGCCTGGCTCACCACACAGAATTTTGTTCTTTTTACTTTTTAATTTTTTGTATGAGTAGAATGTATGCTAATATGTGCACACAAATACAGACCAGTCCTCCCCTCAAAACCAACCAAACATCAACCAATTCATTTGACTGGAAATCACTTACACTTCAACCACTGAAATATGGAAAGCTTTGTGAGGCAGGTCAATATATTTTTGTTTGTTACCATACTAGGAACTCAACCCTGGTGCCTTACAAATGCTAAGCCAGGACTCTTACCACTGGCATATATCCCCAGGCCTCTTCTTTCTTTTCCTTTTGAACTGTGTCACAAAATTACCTAGATTAGCGTGGAACTCACTCTGTACCCTAAGTAGACCTTAAACTCAAAATCTTCCTGCCTTGAGTAGTGGGAATCAGGTCTGGCTTCATTTAACAGCCTACGTCTGCTGGTGCTTCAGTCTGTCTGCTTCCTTGGGAATGACTTACGTCCACATTGCTGATGTCCAGGATTCGGGAGTGGAATTGGAGGCCCAGAGCCTTGGCCTGCTGAATAGGGTGGGCCAGCTGGCTGTAGGTCTGCAATGAGAGGCAGTATGTCCATGTAGTCAGCCACTGATAGGAGCTGGGTTACACCCAGAGGTATAGCCACTTTTATATGCCCCAGCACCCAGACCGGCAGAAGCCCAGAGCACAAGTCCAAGCCCAGAAGGATGCCATTCTTCGCTGGCTAGACCTGCACACTTCTCATTATGGAGAGAGCCATCCTTCCAAGTAGGATGAGTATTAATCAGTGTAGTGAGTAATTCACAGCATCATCAAAGCGCACTCCCAGGGTAAGCTGGGGGACTCTTGGCTGATCTCTACTGTTCCCAGATTCACCCCCCTGGAATCCTGGCCTGGAATCAGATGTCTTTTCTAGGATCTGTCCCAAACCTGTGGTCTGCCCTAGAACTCACAGCTCGAGTGGTCTCTCTCACAGAACACCCGACATGCCACCCTTCACTGCCCCAAGGGCCTGGGGGACATGTAGCCATATGGAGAGCAGTTTGAGCTTAGAGTCAACTAAGACAGAACATGGTTTGAAGACATTTCTGGATTTTTTATGGACAGAACAGATATGCTGAAGAGAAATGGGAGGTGCACGGATAAGCAGTAGTGCTAGGTTGGGGAGATGGCTCAGTGGATTAAAGCACTTTCTGCACAAATATGATGACTTGAGTTCAAATCTCCATAACCCATGTAAAGTTGGGCATTTGCGTAAGTAATCTCAGCATTCCTTAAGTGAGATGGGAAGTGGGGACAGGAGAATCTCTGGGAACTCTTGGCCGGCTAGACTGGTGTACACACAGTCGTGAACAAGATACTCTGTCCCACACAAAATAAGGGAGGAGGATCAACACTTGAGATTGTCCTATGGCTTCCACACGGGCATTGTGGCACAAACACACAAACACATCACACACACACACAAAGCAGCACCAACCCTACCTGGTGGGTTTCTGTTGTTTATTGCTATAGAGATAAGGGTTTTATGTAGCTCAAGCTAGCTGTGAACTCTATGTAGCAAAAGATGAGTCTGGGGCTGGAGATCCTGAGTTCAATTCCCAGCGACCACATGGTGGCTCATAACCATCTATAATAAGATCCGGTGCCCTCTTCTGGCCTGCATGCATACATGCAAGCAGAATAAATCAATCTTTAAAAAAAAAAACCCGAAAAAAAGATGACTCTACTGCTTCTACTGCCCCAGTGCTAGGACAGTAAACACCATGGAACTCCTGCTCTTGTCTGGTCTGCTCAGGCCACCTTACCTCCACACCTGGTGTGTGCAGTACTGGGTATCAAACTCATAGCTTCTGGCATGTGAGGTAAGCACTCTAAAAATAGTGCCATGCCCCATGCCCATTCGTTTCTTCAAGATAACATTTTAAAAACACCTCACTGGAAGCCAACTAGAATTTAGCTGTGTTCTAGGGGGTACCAGGCCATTCTTAGAGGAGATCAGTCACGACTTCATGGTTCCAAAGGAGGAGAAAGAGGAAGAAGGGAGAAAGGAGGAAGAGGAAGAGAACTCTCCTAAATGCCCACTGGCTTAGTCACCAGTGCAGGGGAGTATTTAAAAAGAGAACCTGACAGATCCTCTCCTCTGCTTTTCCCAAGTTGTTTGTGAGCTCAGTACAGAATAGGATGAGCCAAAAAAAGACTCTAGATTGCTTCACACCAAGAAGCTGGAAAAAAAACAAAACAAAACAAAAACCCCACAACCCTGTTTGGGGAGCCAGAGCCAGAACCCAGTAGGGTGAGGTAAGGTGGCCTGAGCAGACCAGACAAGAGCAGGAGTTCCATGGGGACAGGGAGGTTGCCAGGAAAGAGCAGACAGTGAAGATACTGGCTTCGCCACAGCCTGCTCTGACCGTGACCCTGGGATCTGCGAGCCCTGACTCTGGGAAGCAGCTAGGGCCTCCTTAGGACACAATGTCCTTCCTCAGCCGGGAAGTCCACCCACATTCCTGTTTTAATCTTTGTTACATTATCTCATTAGAGGGAGGACCTACTGGGACATTGTGAATACTTCAGTAATCGCCATAAGGCACCTGTCACTACCATGTATGGGGCTCAGAAGTGCCAGGGAAAACTTCATACACTCAAGTGAGCACTTCTATCACCTTCCTGAATGTGAAGCCCCCAACCTGCACATCCCAGGCCATCTTTCATGGGGTCCTGCTCATTGCCACTTAAACTGGGCAGAAAAAAAGACAACAGACCACCCTGGAAATTTTATATCTGTGTCAAGAATCATTTCTGTAATTCTCTTTTACCAAAATTAGTTTTTGGGTGCAAGCATGAGAACTGACTGGAGTCTGGATCTCAAGAACTCAAACAAAAATGGATAGGTGTGGCAGCTTTGTCTGTAAATCCAGTGCCCAGGAGTAGAAACGGGGAGCTCACGGGCAAGCTGGCTAGCTAGGACAGCTGAAACTGCAAGCTATGGGTCAGCAAAAATCCCTGCCTCCATTTAAGGTGGAGAGTAATTGTCATCAACCTTCATCACATGTAAATACACACACACTCACACACAGATACATATGCCACATGCCTCCCTCCCTCACACACAGATACATACGCCACATGCCTCTCTCCCTCATATACCCACACACATACATATGCCACATGCCTCCCTCCCTCACAACACACTCACACACAGATACATATGCCACATGCCTCCCTCCCTCACAACACACTCACACACAGATACATATGCCACATGCCTCCCTCCCTCCCCCCAATTAGTTTACAGGGCTGAAGATACAGTTCAGTAGAACACTGCCTTCATGCATTCATTAAGCCTTACCTGTGGGCACCTGGAAAGGGCAGATGGTGGGCTGTTGGGCTCTGTGGGAACCAACTATATCAGATATAATATAGTCCCTCTCTCACTGGACATGGGGAGTCAGAGACACCTAAGCAGACTTTCTCCACTTTCTTCTCTCTCTCTCTCTCTCTCTCTCGTCTGTCTGTATCTATCTATCTATCTATCTATCTATCTATCTATCTATCTATCTATCTATCTATCTATCTATCTACCTACCTACCTACCTACCTACCTATCCATCTATCCATCTATCTATCTATCATCTATTTATCTGTGTACTGCTGGGGATGGAACACAAGACACCATATACTTAGAAAAATGCCTGGCCCCAAGACACACTCTGGCCCTTCTGAGTCTTTTGGCTTTGCTTGCTCTGTTCTGCTCTGCTCTGCTCTTTGGCTGGGGGGACGGTACTTACAGCTTCGTAGCACCAGTCTTTGAGAATATCAAGCTCCCCGGAAATCATGGCCTGAATAGGAGAAGGAAAAAATAAGCATGAGAAGTTGAGTGAGCTTTTGCAGCAGAATGCAACAGTCTTCCCTGGAGTCCTGACCACCAGCCTGGGCCTGGGGAAGAGACAGAGGCTAGGTTAGGTGACAGGCAGCTGTAGGTGTCTTGAGTGGGATAGACCAGTCCTGGGAGCTGGGGAGTCCTCACAGTGGAGGAACTGCCTTCCAGGTATACCTCCCTGAGGACCAGGCTTTGCAGTCAGAAATCAGGCAGGCTACAGAGAGCCAGAGGACACAGCCACACAAACCTAGGTAGCTGCGCTGAGGAGGGTGAGGGAGGTACCCAGAGAGTAAGCAAGAAGCAGTCACGGTGCAGCCCTAAAGAGGCGGCTTGGGTGACACATGCTGTTCTTGGTGACATCTCCTCTCACCAAGAGTGAGACACCTCACGGAGGTAAGTGGGAGGAGGAGGGCCTGGGGTTGGTGGGCTTTCTCATGGTGCTGTGAAGGGTGTGATGAAGGCCCGACCCGAGCAGGACTGCCCCAGAGCCTGCCATATTCTGAGGGCTTCAAAGAGGTAGAGACAGACAACCAGTCAATACTGGTGTGCTGCTCTGTGACTCGAACATGCTCGTTCTCTGAGCGATTACAACTGGGTACAAACGTCAGGACCGCTGAGATTGTGTCTCCGACCTTCTTGGCCTTTATATGGCCAGGGCGCCCTGTGTCTGAATGAGAGTGCACTAGCTGTCTGCTTCTCCCTGGTGCCTAAAAAGCTGGGGCTCCTGGGCTGTTCCCAGCAATCTCTGGAAATGGTTTCAGGAACACCTTACCAGGAGGCACAATACAGAGCTTCAGAGACAAGAGCCATGACTATCTGACCACAAAAACAGAGAGAAACCCAACCTGGAGTTATCATGTCCCATGGAGAAGGCAAGAAACCTCCACAGCTATCACTGGAGCCAGCATAGAGCAAAGGAGAGGGCTAGTGTTCCCTTGTGAGAACACTGTCATGGTAGGACACAGGCCTCCATAGCTGGGGAAGGTTAAGAGACATTGCTCCCAGGCTGCGACCTGATTGCAGCTGTACCAGAGGTTAATGAGTAGCTGCTCAGAAAACGGCCTCAGTAAATTGGTTCTAAGGTAATCTAGAGTCATTCCTAGGGTACCATCCAGGATGGGGAGGAGGTCCAGCAGGTCAGGGCCCCACCGCGGCTTGTGGCATGGCTCGCACCTCTAGGATGTTGGGGATAATGTCACTCTCACACTGATGAAGAAAGCGGTCCTTGTCAAAGGTTGGGTCCACTCTCAGGATCTCCGTTAGCACCTCTGACATTTCCGTCTTTGAGAAAAGACCTCCTGCAGGGAGAGGAGCCCTCAGGTTAGGGCTTAGTTTCCAGACCTGGCTATAGCCAGGGAAGAAAGAATGGCCCTGAAGCCACACTCACCCAGCAAGTCAGTGACCTTGTCGGTTAAGGCCCGGGATGCCCGGATGAGGACATTGTCACTCTCGTCATACTTCATCTTCATCTCAAAGAAGCCTACAGATACACACAGGAGCTGGAGGGAGGGACCTTCTCATGAGACACCCTGACTCTACTTCTGAGAACTCCCTGCAAGACTCCTCCTCTTGACATGGTTGAGTTCTAGGTCAGCCACCTGCAGGCCTGAGCCTGCCTCCTCATTTCAGAATGTGGATTATCTATCCACCTACCTGTAAAAATGCAGAAACTCAGCTACGGCCTCTGAGAGGCCGTACAAAATTTGGGATGCCACCTCTGGTGGTCGCTGCCTCCACTACAAAGGAAACACAGGCCTCTAGCAGTCTTCACAGGAGTAGGGATAAGGGTATGTAGCCAGTGACTCCCCTGCTCAGCCCCTGGAGAAATCCTGTGGCTGGCTGAAAGTAAAGAGCAGTCCCAGAGTCTGCCCCAAGGCCTTGGCACCACCTCTGTTAATCCCAGGGCTCCTGACATCTTAACGATTCTGAGAGGTAATTGTCTAGTGTCTTAGACGAGATCTACAGTTAGCTAGGTGGGTAGATTTAAGGAGGTGTGTAACCCTGTCTGATCCCACCTTTCCTTCTATAAAGTGGGGTTCTGTCTAGTATATGGCTAGGATCTGTTGCTGCTGCCCTGCCCAAGACCCCGCAGGCTGGCCACACTCACGGTTGAATACAATATTGTTATCTTTGAAGTCCTTCCACTGCTGGTACCACTTGGAGTCTTTGTGCAGCACAACCCCTAATGCTTCCCTGTGGGAAAAGGCAGGCAGCTGGAGTGAACTTCAGCCCTACAGAGGTCACCCCAGGGTCCTGCACCCTCTTATGACCACTGGGAGGATGGCAGATGATGGCTCCATATCCAGGAGCTTCAACTCCTGCTTTCTCTCTCCTCTTTTCCCTCCACCCCAGCATCTCTGGAGGGAACCCTGAGAGAGAAACAGACTTGCACAGGCATCTCCCAGGGGACCTTGAAAACAGACAGCAGTTGGCCAGGACCACTCAGGAACCTGTCAGGGACCTACTCATTAGCCTCGAACACTTTGCTTTCTTTGAACTTTGCTCCAGCAAACTCTGTCCTTTTCCGAAGCCGCTCAGGCCGGCGGTAGGGTCCTGTCTGTCCAAGTACGCTCTCATCAATCTCCTTCTTCACTGACTCTACACCCTGCAGGGGATAACAGACCTGTGGTTGCTGAGAGCCACCACTGAGGGGTGGGGGGGGTCCCTGCCCCTGCCTGGCCTGAGCCAGGCTCGCTCACCTGGGAGATGGCTTTGAAGGCTGCCGTCTTGCCCAGCTTCTCCCCGCCCTTGGATACTGACTCCGCTGACTGCTTGGCTGTCCTGGCGGCCTCTTCGACCCCCTCCTTGATCTTCCGGCCAAGGTCACTCTTACTGACTTCATCAAGACTCTACTGAGACAGAGACAGAGGGGAGGATGTCGCCCAGGCCTATAGCCCAGTCTTGAGAATAGGAATACTGCATTCAACCCCTAAAGCTCAGGGTTCTCCCTGGAATGGGCATGAGTAGAATGGGAATTCCCATGTGAAACAGTTAGCAAAAGTGAGAGGATGTCCAACTCAGCATGGAGTATTAGCCCTCTAGAAGGAGCCTACACCTACCTGCACCCTGAGTTGGGTTGGAGAGTCCCTCCCAGTCTATTTTCAGCCCTTGTCAGGTTGGCCTCGGGCCTTACCTCCTTCACTGTCCCTGTCAATTCTCCAAGCTTCTTTTTTATTGCTTCACTGGTACGCACAGTTTCTGATTCGATGGTTTTCTAGGATCAAAGAATTTCCTCTTTTTATTTGGATATAACAGTGAACTTTAGCATCTAATCAAAGGTTCCCAGGAGCACTGGCTGCTTAAACTCTGTGAAGAGCTTCAACTCCATTGTCTTAGATAGGGTTTTATTGCTATGAAGAGACACCATGACCATGACAACTTTTATAAAGGAAAACATTTAACTAGGTTGGCTTACACTACAGAAGTTTAGCCCATTATTGTCATGGTGGGAAGCATGGTGGCATGTAGGCAGAGCTCTACACCTGAATCTCCAGGTAGCAGAAAAATAACTGCTTGAGCATCTGAGACCTCAAAGCCCACCCACCATAGTGACATACTTCCTCCTAATATTGTCATTCCCCATGAGCTAAGCATTCAAACACTGAGTCTATGGGGGCAATACCTATTCAAACCACCACATTCATGCATGTCCACTTAGTAGCTACCTCTAGAACACGGACTCCCGAGCGATGGGTCTTCCTATGAGTGGAAAGAGATGGTTCTGCCCACCACTAGTCATCAATGCCATTTTATTTCTATAGTTCAATCTTGGGTCCCTAGCTTGCTCTGTTCCCAGATAACTCATTCTTTACTGATGGGACAAGGCCATTTTTCACCAGGCTAAAGCCACTCAAGGAGTGTCCTCCAAATAAGTAGCTTGGAAATGCACAGAAGGAAAAGGCCTTCCTGGGGGAACTGGTGGGGATCAGCAGAAGCGAATGCAGAGGACCTGGGCTAAGAACATTGCACTCTGAGGCTCAGCAACTCATTGGTAGACAGGACCACTGTGCCTCCCTACATGGCCCTTGAATGGTATAAAGATGCTAAGACCAGTCCCAGTGGCCAGAACTTGATGGCTGTTCAAGAGATACCAGGGAGTCATCAGGCAGAGAGGTGGCTCGGTGTATGAAGTGCCTGCTATGCAAGCATGAGAATCTTCCATTTCCAGAACCCACGTGTGCTTGTTAGTCCAGTGATGGAGAAGGGCGAGGTGACGCCAGGCATGGGGTCAGGTGGATCCCTAATGCTCACAAGTTCAACAGAGTTCGCTGGACTTCAGGTTCAGGGAGAGACCCTACCTCAAAAAACTAAGGTAGCAACCAATCAAGACAGATACCTGACACTGTCCACTGGCCTTCACATACATAAATGTGCACATGTACACATAAAACACACATAAGAGACAGTAGCAAGCACTAAATGACCCCAGCATTATGGCCCAATTCTTTTTAGCATTATAGCTCTAAGCTGTCACGGGTCACATGATGCAGATGTCATTCTGGCATGTCTTGGCGCTCTCCCTAAAAGTAATCACTTTGGTGACTATGCTGTGCTATCTACAGCGCTGGAGACAGAGCCGCACAGTTAACTACAGTGCCACAGAGAACCCTGCAAGGCCGGGAGGCCTAGGCAACCTGCTTCTGTTCTGATACCTTTGAATCAGTGCTGTGACCTGGCTGCCTTCCCCCAGTGGCTCTGGTCCAGGGAATAAAGATGGGACTGAGATACTTACATATTTTCTTCTGGCTTCCTGGAGGGCATCCGACTCTTCTAGCTTCTTGGCCTCATCTCGGAACTTTTTTATACTTTCTTTCATTTCTTTGTTTTTGGCTAATTCTTGTTTGATGTTATCTAGCAAGCCTGACAAAAACCCTTTTCTGCTCCCAGAAGAATAAGATTTGGTCTAGAAAGAATGTAAAATTAAAAAAAAAAAAAGAAAGAAAAAAGAAAAAAAAGAACATTTAGAGGCTGGAAAGAAAGGCACACACAGTAACATCTGGTTACCATTGAGTGACCAATTTCCTCCCCTCTGTTGACAGTGGTGTTTAACAGTGAATAAATGTTTCTTTTACTATAACAGAATTTGAATTACAGGAACACCCATGATAAATGACAATATAAGCCTTGTATGTTCAAAGGTTCATATCTATTGATGTTAACCACAAGTCAAAAATAAAAAACTTGCATACCAATATTCATTGGTACACTAGTCACAATATGTAAGAAATGGAACCAAATTAGCTATCTAACAACAGAGAAATGGACAGAGAACATGGAGATTTTTTTCAGCCATAAAGAATGAAGTTATGGCTGGCTATGATAACACACACTTTTAATTACAGCACTTGGGAGGCAGAGTTAGGTACCTGAGTTCAAGGCTAGCCTGGTTTACAAAGTGAGTTCCAGGACAGCCAGAGTTATGCAAAGAAAAAAAAAACGTCTAAGGGGAATAAAAAATCAAGTTATGTGCTCTTCTGGAAAATAGATACAATTGGAAATAACCATATTAAGTCACATTAAGTAAATTTAAGTTAGACTCAAACAAACACTGTGTATTTGCTCAATGTGGATAGTAAAAACTGAGCCAAGTGGAGTGGCACATATTGTAACCCCAGCGCTCAAAAGACTGAGTTCCAACCTGGGACCTACATGGTGGAAGGAGCAAACAGATTCCTGCAAGTTGTCCTCTGACCTCCATATATATAACGTGGCATAATCACGCTCTTCTCTAAATAATAATGTTTAAAAAATAAGCTTAAGCAACAACAATGACAGAAAAAGAGGCTGATACACGGAGTTTTGAGATTAAACCTGGTTTGGATCTCAGTGAGTTTGAGGCCAGCTTGGTCTACATCACAGGTTCCAGGCTACATAGCAAGACCTTGTCTCAAAAACAAAAAGCCCAGCCGGGCGGTGGTGGCGCACGCCTTTAATCCCAGCACTTGGGAGGCAGAGGCAGGAGGATTTCTGAGTTCGAGGCCAGCCTGGTCTACAAAGTGAGTTCCAGGACAGCCAGGGCTACACAGAGAAACCCTGTCTCGAAAAACCAAAAAAAAAAAACCAAAAAAACCAAAAAGCCCAAAACTGAACACATGGAAGATTGTTTTTTTTTTTTTTAGGATTTATTTATTATATGTAAGTACACTGTAGCTGTCCTCAGACACACCAGAAGAGGGGGTCAGACCTCATTAGGTGGTGAGTCACCATGTAGTTGCTGGGATTGAACTCAGAACCGTTGGGAGAACGGTCAGTGCTCTTAACCACTGAGCCATCTCTCTAGCCCTGGTTTTGTTTGTTTGCTTGTTTTGTTTTTTTCAAGATTTATTGTTTATTATTTTAATCATGTGTATGGAAGGGTGGGTATGTGCACATGAATGCATGTGGCTACAGAGCTCAAAGGTGTCAGACTACCCTGGAACTGGGGCTATAGGCAGTTGTAAAGCTACCTGATCTGGGTGCTGGGAATTGAACTCAGTTCCTCAAAAGAGCAATATGTGCCCTTAACCACTGAACCATCTCTCCAGCTCTGTTTTACTTTTATTATTCCCTAAAATTACAGTGTAACAACTACTGACATAGTATTTACACTGTGTCAGGTGCTTCTAGTTGGAGTTGCTTATAATTGTTAACTTGAATCACCAGAAAACGGAGTCTCAGATTGTTCAGATCCGACTGGCCTGTTGGAGGAACATCTTGATTAATAATTAATGCAGGATGGTCCCCAGCCCACAGTAGATAGAGCCATTGCCTGGGCAAGGAGGGGAGTCCTAGGGTGAATAAGGGTGGCTAAGCATTAGCCTGGGGGAGCTAGTGGGCACTGTCCCTCTAGTTTCTTCTGTATTTCCTTAACTATGAGTGTATTCCCTGGTTGAAGGTAATACTGTGCACATACAACTAACCAACTGATATATGGCTATATGAAAAGGCCACAAACTGTGTGAGATTCTGAAAATGGCAAAACTCAAAGACAGTAAAAATATTGATGGCTGTCAAAGGGTCTAAATGAAGGATGTGAACAAGCAGAGCCCAAAGGATCACTTAGGGCAGTGACTGTTTGATAATGATGATTATATCTAGTGCCAGAAGCAGGCTATAGGGATTGAACTTAAGTCCCAAGGCTTGTATAGCAAGCACTTTTACCCAAACAGTCATCTCACCAGCCCCTGTTCTTACTATTTATGTGGAGGAGTTTGTTTTGAGATAGGGTCTGGGAGCTGGTCTTGAACTTGCCGTGTAGCTGAACTTCTGTGTTCTCGCCCCACTTTCCAAGTGCTAGAGATTACAGATGTGCACCACCATGCTTAGTTAGTGTAGTAGTCTCTCTACAATAATAGGGGCAAGGGCTGGAGAGATGGCTCAGCAGTTGAGAACACCGACTGCTCTTCCGAAGGTCCTGAGTTCAAATCCCAGCAACCACATGGTGGTCCACAACCATCTGTAATGAGATCTGTCCCCCTCTTCTGGAGTGTCTGAAGACAGCTACAGTGTACTCACATATAATAAATGAATGAATCTTTAAAAAAAAAAGCCACAGAAATGAACCTGAATGTAACCAGATTTCAGACCTTAACAGTATATCCACTCTGGTTCAATTGTAACAATGTCATCCACAATGACTAACAGGGACCTGTGAGCAGGAAAGAGGAGTAGGTGGCCAGGGAGACTATGTACTTTTTGTTAAATTTTGATTAGTTAATTTTGTTTGTTCTTTGAGGGCAAAGCGGGGACATGCTGAGATAGGATCTCATTATGAAGCATTGGCTACGCTGAAACTCTCTGAGTAGACCAGGGTAACTTAGAACTTAGAGCTCCACCTCCCTCTACCTCCTGAGTGCTATTAAAAACATGCACCATGATGACTAGTCTAATCTATTTACTATTTATAAGATCTCATGTAGCCTAGATTGGTCTCTAACTGGCTGAGTAGCTAAGGATGACCATGAATTCCTGATCCTCTTGCCTCCTACTTCCAAAATGTGGGAATGAAAATTGTGTACCACTATGTCTAGCATATGTTGGTTATAGAACCTAAGGCTTTATATATGCTAGGAAAGCACTCTAGCAACTGAGCCACATCTCCACCCCTTTAATTTTCCTGTGAAGCTAAAACTGCTCTAAAAGATCGTCTGTCAAAAGCAAGGCCACAAACTCATACTCATAAACATTCAAACACAGAAACACACAAACATTCACACTCACAAAACTGTAGGTGATGCACACCTGAAACTGCAGCACTTAGGAGATGGAAGTAAGAGGACCAGGGGATCCTCAGCTACACAGCCACACAGAGGCCAGCTTGAGTTATATCAAGTCTTATCTTTAAAGTGGAGAGAAAGTCAATGCAAGTGGCCATGTGTGGGACTGCATGTTAGGCTGGCTACAGTGGCTGAAGGTCGATTGCCCCCTAAGGTCTCATCAATCCAAAGGGAAAGCAGCCGAAGGGAAGGAATCGTGGGAACTGCCCCACCCCTAGAATGGCTGTAGGACAGGATCAGGAAGCTGAGGAGAGGCTCTGACCAGCAAACACACTCGAGGACTCAGTCATTGACACACTTACAGAAGTGTGGTTAAAGAATAGTGACCAAAACACAGTAAGACCCAAGATATGAAGCGACTCTATGCCCATATCTAAACACCAGTGCTTAGTGAGAAACTTACAGACAGAAGTCAGAGAGGAAGACTGTAATTTGATGCAGGATACAGGATGCCTTTTCAAGCCATCACAGCTAAGTGGATGTCAAGTGCCTTGTTGCTGGCAAAAGAAAACAGGAGGCTGACCAGGCATGTCCCAGGACATGCAGAAACAAGGTCTGCGGCTCTCTGTAATTCTGAAGACCCTGAACACATAACACTCCCTGAAGTGACTGCTGGCATGCCATTTTTTTTTTCAGAACTCTGTTGGGTCTGCTTGTTGGGATCCTGGGTCACTCACCAGTGTCAGTTCTCTTCCTGGACGGTTTATCTGGTAGCTTGAACCATGGGGTAGGTTGTGGCTGGAGAGAAATTGGATTCCGCTGCCTAGGCACCTCTAATTGGTTAAGAAAAAGAGAAAGATCCATTCAGAAAAGAGGGTAACTCTGAGGGTCACCATGAGTCATTTGCTGACCTTAACTTCATGCCTGTTGTAAGATAATATGCAATCTTTGTAAAATCTGAGTAGCCACTGTAATTAGGTAGAAAAAGAATATGTTGCATCTGTACCTCCAGGACCTAGTCCCACACCTGAAACTGGGGAGAACATGAATAGGTACCAGGAAACCACGAGAGCAGTATAAATGTGACAGTATAACCCAATCTTTACTGAAGTCCACTCCACTATTGCCTATCTCCAACAACTACAGATGAGAACTTTCAGAGACAAGCCAACACCTTCTTGGTGCAGGGAAAACTATGGAATAGACCTGTCATGTCCTGGTCAAAGGTTCTAAATGCAGAGCCCCTCTGGGCAAAGAACCAGGTAACCTTATGAGAAAGATCCTTTTTGATCCTAACAAATGATGAACTTGTAATTGTGTGCATTTGAGTCCAGCATGGGTACACTGAAACAGAATGACCTACCAGAGCACTTTTCATTTTACAAATTTTTCTTCTCCACTTTTTCCTAGCTGTGTAATCACTGGTAACATCCCAAACTCACACAGGTTCAGAAGTGAAGAGGATCAGGCTGTATCATTTGTCATCCCACTGACTGTCAGGGTTGATTTGAATGATCTAGCTGGTTAGTGTCATATTCCCCCCTTCCTCCCTTACAGCTCCACGTGTGTTCTTCCCAAAGTTGCATACTTAGTCAAAGAGGATGACCTTTCTTTGGTCAAGCATATACCTGTTCTTCCCAGGAAGATCCTCCAAACAAGCTCTCAAGGTCCAAATGGCTACAGTTACAGAAGGTTGCTCTTGGGAGTATAAATAACTTGTTTTACATTTTCCTTCCTCCTAATAGTCAGCAAAGGAATCATACTAATCTGGGCTTTAGACCAGATTAGCAACCTACAAGCTCCGGGTTTATGAGCAGATTGCTTAATCTTTCTAAGTTTCACGTTCCTTAACCTAATGAGACTGGGTTAAACAATAGCAACATAAAGAAATATATTCTGAGTGTTGATATATTGACCTAAGTCAAGAGTTCTAGGTCTTATTCAGAGCATGAATTATTTCCCGCACTTCCACGCTGATCATTAGGAGTGGCGATTTAGGAAACACTTTCCGCTGAGAACTTGACATTCAAACGCGAACTGTGAATGTCACTTTAAAGAAAAAAGAACTTTCATCAAGCTGTTTTCTCAATGGGGCATCGTCTCCTCAGAAACCAGGGGCCCCCTCGTGCACGTGGGAACAGATCGACAGGTGAGGGCTGACCAGTTCCTGGGCAGCTTCGCGCATTGCCGCTGGTTGCGGGGAAGAGGGGGTGGGGGATCAGTTCCCGCCCTAAGGCCTTCCTGCTACTTTCCCAAGCCTCGACTGACCCAATGACCGAAACCTAACCCAACCGTGGAACCCATAGGAAAAACTAAGAGAGATCAGGGAGTGAAGAGAAGGGGGTCTTAAAAGCCGAGCGCCCAGACCCCTTCTTTCTTCCCTACCAGCCCCACGAGTCTGCTCACCCGCGGACAGCGGCACCAGCCGCCCCGCAGAGCTGCCGCCGCCATGTTGGAAGAGCCCGTGTGACCTTCCTGCGTCGCTCATCGATTGCGTCATCAGCTGCGACGGCCTAAAGCTTCATCAGCCTGGGAAAACCCGGGGGGGAGGGGAGGTGGTGGAGGAGAAAGAAACCCGATTGGTCTTCTGTGATGAGGTAGAGCCTGAAAATGGACAAGCTTGAACAGGTCCAAGTCTCTTCTACTTTAGGACACCAAGAATTCTGCGATCCAGCCTCGGATGGGGAAGAGTTTAGGATAGGTTAAGCATCCAGTTGAGGCTCAGGGAGGAATGCTTTTTTATTTTTTTTTTGGTTTTCTGAGACAGGGTTTCTCTGTATAGCCTTGGCTGTCCTGGAACTCACTCTGTAGACCAGGCTGGCCTCGAACTCAGAAATCCGCCTGCCTCTGCCTCCCAAGTGCTGGGATTAAAGGCGTGCGCCACCACTGCCCGGTGAGAAAGGCATTTTTTGTGAGACCATCCGTAGTAGGGTAGGAACTACGAAAGGATAGAGAACTGGAGAGATGGCTCCACAGTTAAGTGCACTGGCTGCTGTGGCTGAGAATTCAGGTTTAATTCTCAGCACGCACATGGTGGCTCACAACTGCCTGTAACTCCAGATTCAGGGGATCCGAAGCCCTCTTTTGACTTCCAAGGGCACCAGGCATGCATGTGGTGGATAGACATACATGCTGCAAAACTCCTACCTATACACGTAAAATTAAGACTACAAAAAGGCCTATTGGGGAGGATTCAGTGCAGAATTGGAATAGCTCACATCTCAATGATGGGTTTCTTTTTGTTGTTGTTGCTTTGTTTGACTGATTTTTTTTTTTTGAGGGTCTCATGTAGTCCAGCAAGCAAAAGACTCATACTCATAAAATAAAAATTTATAAAAAGACTATGAAAGCTGGGCAGTGGTGGCACATGCCTTTAATCCCAGCACTTGGGAGGCAGAGGCAGGCAGATTTCTGAGTTTGAGGCCAGCCTGGTCTACAGAGTAAGTTCCAGGACAGCCTAGGCAATACAGAGAAACCCTGTCTCAAAGGGCAAAACCTGAAGGGAAGGATTCAGCCTGGTGCACGGATAGCCCCCAAACAAACAAAACCCCTACCCCTACCGTTCAATGGTTAGGTTTTTTTTTTTTTGGTGTGTGTGTGTGTGTGTAGACTCTCAAGGCTGGCCTCCAATTTGTTATGTAGTTGAAGAAGACCTTGAACTTCTTATCCTCCTGCCTCCACCTCCCAAGTGTTACTGATCACAGTTGTGCACTTCGACAGGTTTATGCACACTACAGAGGATGGAACATAGGTCTTGTGCATGCTAAACAAGCAGCCTACCAAATGCGTCACATCTCCACTCTGAGACAGGACAATGTTCGTGTTAGAGATAAACATGTAGGTGGGTGAACTACAAAAAATATATTTAATTGGAAACTAATCAAGGCTGATTAACTCTAGATAGAGTTGACAATGACTGACTGGCAGTGCCTCAACCTGCCAGCAAGCAAGTTGTTCGGAGAGCAAGAATTTCTAACTTCTTCTTATAAGTGATATAGGAAGATACCTGTTAGTTCTGGCCCAGGAAAGCAAAGGAAAATTAACACTGGCTGACTGAGTCTAGTCCTCCATTAGTTCAATGTAAATGGGCACATCTTGCTTTGAAGAAGCACAGGTCTTTGTTATTTTGGCACTTCCATGCTATTTTGGATTTAGGAAATATGGCCAACAGCAAAAGTACTGTAAAGTGACCATGCTACTTGTGGTTGTGGACATGAGGAAGACTGTCCCATGGACGCATGCCCCTGTCCTATGGAAGCTATAATAAAGTGTGCACTTACAAAATTTCATCCCTTAAAAAAGAGGCAGCTTTCACTGCAGAAAATTGGAGATAGGACCAGCAACTATCTTACTGTGAGATTATATCTCCAGAAGATGGTCAGTTCCTAAGATGCTAAGCCCTAAACATTTGAGATAGCAGCAGTCTTGTATATTAGATTCTTCTTAAAATAAAACAAAGAAACAAAACACATGTTGGGGACACAGCACAGTGATAGAGTGCATTCCTGAACAACACAAGGGATTGGCTGGAATGTATAGGCCTAGAATCCACCAGAGAAACTAGAGGACTTGGGCTCCATTCTTAATGACATCATACATAACATGCATTCATAATTTAGTGTCTTGGAGGACATGAGCATTTGGTTTCATTTGTTAACCTGTCTCTCTGAAGCCCCTCCCCAAAGACAAGGAAATCTCAAACTTATACTTCTTTTTTTTAAAAGAATTTATTTATTTATTATATGTAAGTACATTGGAGCTATCTTTAGACACCCCAGAAGAGAGCATCAGACCTCATTATGGATGGTTGTGAGCCACCATGTGGTTACTGGGATTTGAACTCAGGACCTTTGGAAGGGCAGTCAGTGCTCTTGTCAGTCTGGCAAGTGGTGGGATTTCTGGCTTACACCACCACATTCAGTTTGTGTAGTATTTCTAAATGTGAATTAGCAAAGAAGATCAAACTATTTTTGAAAAATTTTTTTGATGTGTTTGGGTGTTTTGCCTGCTTGTTTATATGTGCACGACATACATGCAGTGCCTGTGAAGGCTAGAAAAGGGTATTGATCACCTGGCATTGGAACCCTCATGAGCCTCAATGTAGGTGCTAGAATCCACCAAGGGTTCTCTGGAAGAGCAGCTATCTCTCCAGCCTGATGGTACTCTTCACAATTTTTTCTTGTTTGTTTTTTTAATTAATTAATTAATTTTTTGAGACAGGGTTTTTCTGTGTAGCCCTGGCTGTCCTGGAACTCAAGTCTGTAGACCAGGCTGGCCTAGAACTCAGAAATCTGCCTACCTCTGTGCTGGAATTAAGGGCATGTGCCACCACTGCCTGGCCACAATTCATTCTCATTCTCTCTCTCTCTCTCTCTCTCTCTCTCTCTCTCGTGTGTGTGTGTGTGTGTGTGTGTGTGTGTGTGTGTGTGTGTGTGTGTATGTCCATGTAGGTCAGAGAACAGCTTCTGAGAATCAGGTCTCTTTTTCTACTATGTACATTCCAGGGATTCAACTCATATTGTCAGGCTTGATGGGAAGCACCTTTACCCACTGAACCATCTTGCCAGCTCTATTAACTACTAATGAATTTACAAAACATAATGAAAAAGAGGCAAGTTGACACTAGGGAAGATATATTCCCAGTCTTTGTCTCTCAGGAATCCCACTTCCAGGAGAAAGTAAATGGAAAAGGCTTCTACTCTGGTTTTATGTGAGATACTTTGCCCTAGTTTGCTTTCTATTGTTGTGAAAAAACACTGGTCAAAAGCAACGTGGGGAGGAGAGGTTCTATTTTATCTTACAGTTCCCAGGTCACACTGTATCATATAGCAACTGTCAGAATAGCAACTGGAGGCAGGTACTGAGAGACTAAAGAGTAACACTGCTTACTGGCTCACTCCCCAAGGCTTGTTCAGCTATCTTCCTTTTACAAGCTAGACCTGTACCACCCACAGTGCATTGGGCCCTCCAACATCAGTCACCAAGAAATGATTTACAAACTTTCCTGTAGGCAAGTCTGATGGAGACATTTTTCTCAATTGAGGTTTTTAGTAGGTTGGCCCAATGCTGCTTGTATTCTAATGCCTCCAAGATTTGGAGTCAGGAGTAGCTTCTGGGAACCCGCCCCTAGTTAATTCTGATTGGTAAGTAAAGATGCCAGCAGCCAATAGCTAGCGAGAGGAGAGAGAAGCAGGATTCAGAGTTCACAAGGAAGCAGGAGGAAGGAGAAGAGCAGCCATCCCTTTTTTTTGTTTGTTTGTTTTTGTTTTTGATTTTTTGAGACAGGGTTTCTCTGAGTAGCCCTCGCTGTCCTGGAACTCACTCTGTAGACCAGGCTGGCCTAGAACTCAGAAATCAGCCTGCCTCTGCCTCTCAAGTGGGATTAAAGGTGTGTGTCACCACTTCCCAGCATGGCTGTCCCTTAGGAGAGGTGCAGCATTTGGAGGAGAGGGAGCCACTATGCTTAGAAGAGTGTACAGGAAAGGAGAGAGGCCGTGGAAGAAGAACAAGCAGGAGGGAGAACCAGAGCAGCCATGTAAAAGGGCCAAGAGGGCTGCTCAACTGGGTCAAGAGTAGCCAAAGGTTTTTTTTTTTTTTCTGGTTTTTCGAGACAGGGTTCAAGCTACTATTATTTTCCCCTTAGTTGTCTACAGTCAAGGGTTACAAAATACCATAGGAGATTCCATTCCACACTCCTACCAAGGCTCATTGAACCTAATATATCATGTTTTCTTCCTTTCTTGATTGTATTGTTTTTCTGTTTATGACATAGGACCTTACTATGAAGTCTAGGCTGTCTTCAAGCTTAAGTCAATCTTCCTACCTCATCATCCAAGTTATTACCTCGGTAAAACCCACCACACAAGCTTCTTGGCTTTGCATTGAGAGGCCAAGCAGAATGACACTGGCTTACAGCACCTCTATTTATTTTTTCAAATCTTAAAAAAGTATGTATTTATTTTATGTAAATGAGCTATCTGTATATACACCTACATGCCAGAAGAGGGCATCAGATCCCAGAATAGATGGTCATGAGTCACCACGTTTGCTGGGAATTGAACTTAAGACCTCTGGAAGAACAGTGGTCTTTTGTTTGTTTGTTTTGTTGTTTAGTTTTTCCAAAACAGGGTTTCTCTTTGTAGCCCTGGCTGTCCTGGAACTCACTTTGTAAAGGCTGGCTTCTAATTCAGAGATTTGCCTACCTCTGCCTCCCAAGTGCTGGGATTAAAGGCATGTGCCAGTACACCTGTCTAAAACTTAAAAAAAAAAAAGTTATGTGTGTGTTTGCAAGATTCATGTAGGTGCCCACAGACGTCAGAAGGGGGGGAAATAATTCCCTGGCAACTGTAATTACAGGTAGTTGTGAGCCACCTGATGTGGGAACCGAACTCAGGTCCTCAGGTACAACAACAAAAGCTTTTTCACCTTCCCTCAGATATATTCCAATGATGTCCAGTGATGCAAGATGCACCTGCATCAGTGATGCATAACTGTCTACTGTATTCTTTCTTCCACTCCCTCTCCCTCTCCCCTTCTCCCACCTCTAGTTTTGAAGCAAGGTCTCATGCAGCTCAGACTGGCCTTGAACTTTCTATGCAGCCAAAGTTCCACATATTGTATCTGCATTCTAGAAGCACAATATTGTGTGCTGTCCATCTCTTACTAATGCCAGCTTTGATGATGCCCTGTTGATAGTGACATCAGCCATAGTGGATGCACTTACACCACAGGAAATAGCAAACACTACAAGTCAGATGTTTGGGGTTTATTTGGAGAGCCACTGATTTGAATTTTTAAAAAGAACAGCAACACTTGGGGAGAGAGAAAGTGAATATAGATCCTTTAGAGAATGATGACCATGCCAGGTTAAACTTAGAGAGAAGAGTGGGTAGGTGATACCTTTTTCTTCAACTTAAAACAACAAAAGGGCCAACCCAAGTTCTGGCTGGCTTGGAATTCACTTTGTAGACGAGGCTGTCTATCAATTTCCTAGTGCAAGGATTAAAGGCATTCACCACCATGTTCAGCACTTTCCTCTTAAGTTTGTGCTTCTGTGGCCTTCAACTCAATATATAACTGAGGATGACCTTGAACTTTTGATCCTCCTACCATCTTGAGTGCTTGTTATTATAGGTAATACCAATAGATTTCAGGGCTTCATGCATGCCAGATGAGCATGACTGAGTTCCACCCCAAAACCCTATTTAAATTTATTATATTTATTTACCTCCCTGCTTCTGCCTTCCATTCCCTCTCTGTGTGTCTGTGTGTGTAAAAGGTACACATGTCCCTCAGTGTACTTGCTGAGGTCAGAAGACAACCCAAGTGGTCTAAGCCTAGCTTGCTTATGCCTTTGTCCTGAACCATTTCACTTGCCCTATTTAAAACAAGTATTTTAAAGCTATAGTCTTACAGAATTTGTTATTAGTCCAGGCTGGGTTGAACTTGAAGCTATCCTTCTGCTTCAGCCTCCCAAGTACTGCAATTACAGGAGTGAATCCCACATTGGTTTTGCACAATTTCAACGTTGCAAGAGCAGTTTAATGGCCATTCATAAAACTGTCTTAGCTTCTTGAGTGCTGCAATCTAAGTGCATGGGGTCAGTGGACAACCTTGTAGAATTGGCTCTCTTCTACCATGTGGGTTCTGGGACTCAAACTCAGGTTGTCATGCATAGTGCCTTTACCTTCTGAGATATCTTGCTAGCCCAAGATGAGTGTTATGTGAAGCTATTATTAACAACTTTAATAACCACTTGTTATATCAACAGGAAAACCAATGCTTTATAAGTAGACTCCTCTTCCATTCATTTGCATTCTACTTCATTTCAATAAGCCAAATGTGTAGGACTCATGGCTTTCTATGGTATCTCTCTGGTCATTCCAGTAATTCCATAAGGTGGTTAATATTTTTTTTTTAGATTTATTTATTGTATGTATATGAGTACATGAACTGTACAGATGGTTGTGAGCCATCATGTGGTTGCTGGGAATTGAACTCAGGACCTTTGGAAGAGCAGTCAGTGCTCTTAACTGCTGAGCCATCTCTCCAGCCCGGTTAATATTATTATTTCCATTAAACTTTTAAAGTTAGGGCTGCAGAGATGGCTCCATGGTTAAGAGCACTTGTTCCTCTTCTAGAGAACCAAAGTTTCATTCCTAGAACCCACAACCCAGCTCACAATTTGCATCTTGAGTCCCAGAGGATTCTAACACTTTCTTTGACCTTTGTAAGCATCAGGCATACAAATGGTACACATACATACATGTGTGTAAAACACGTACGTAAATCTAAAAAAAATTTAGAATAACATTGTATTTTGTATGTGAGTGGAAATGAGAAGAAAATTTGCGGGGGATGTTTCATTCTTTGCACATGTCTCCTGGAGATTGAACTCAGGTCATCTCAGGTCATGAGGCCAGGCATCAAGTACCTTTATGCACTGAGCTGACTTGCTAAGCCTATTCTCATTTCTTAAACCACACTGTGAGATGTCTGAACAAAATTTTAAGCTTACTGGGTGAGAGAGATAGATTGTGGGTTAAGAGTTCTTGTTAGCCGGGCGGTGGTGGCGCACGCCTTTAATCCTAGCACTTGGGAGGCAGAGGCAGGCGGATTTCTGAGTTCGAGGCCAGCCTGGTCTACAGAGCGAGTTCCAGGACAGCCAGGGCTATACAGAGAAACCCTGTCTCGAAAAACCAAAAAAAAAAAAAAAAAAAAAAAAAAGAGTTCTTGTTAGTCTTGCAATGGGCTCAGATTCAGTTCTCAGCACCCACATGGTGGATTACAACCATCTTTAATTCCAAGACTCCAAGAGATCTGACATCCTCTTCTGGCTTCTATGGTTACTGGGCATACATGTGGTAAAAAGACATGCATGCATGCATGCATGCAGAGCGCTCATAGCATAAAAAAATCTAATAAAAATAGAAAAATTAAGTTTATATCATATGCTGCATTCAGTTTGCATTATAGAAGTCTTCGTGAGTTTCCATTTCGTTCTTGAGCGGTGACCTTGCTAACCTCTCCTCATTCTTGTTCTGATTTTGGTGTGCAAGCTGTAGAATCCAGTACCCAGACTTCTCATGAAGCCAGGCAATGATAAATGGGTGTTGTTTTGAGCCACTAAGGACATAAAGTTGGTTACATGAAAACAAACCAGGGTGTGGTGACTCACTGGCAGAGAACAGGAGGCTTTGTCATCTCAGCATGGAAGGGAAGAAAAATGTATGGGAGTACAGAAATGACACCTGAGTTCAATTCCAGGGATCAATCTCTGGGACCCACATGATAGAAGAGAACCTAATCTTACAAATTGTCCTTTGATCTTCACCTCTCCCATGACATTCACATGCATGCCCTACCCCTACACCCCAATTTTTAGGGATAACTTCACAACACAAACCCAATTTGGAACTGGTTTCAAGGCCATGAAATGACCATGTCAACAGGGACTATGTATCCCACAGCCAGGCACTCTGAAGAATTTAATTTTCCCACCCTTCCCATTTCTGCACGTCTGTATCTCTGCAACCGATGGTTTGTGGCTCCTTCCTGCCTGAAGAGCAGCATATGGACTTCCTCTATACCTCTTCACTTGACGTACCAGAACTAAAGTTGTTGAGATACTTACAAGTGCCATCTGTACTTCATAGTAGGGCTTCTTATTATGAAGCCAAAGTTTTACTATGTAGTCCTGCCTAACTGAACCCAGAGTTAAGCAGGGATAGCCCTAACTTACAAATCTCCTATCCCCTACGCTTTTTGTGAGATGGTCTATGTAGCCCTGGATGCCTGGAACCATGCCTGGTTTATGGGATATTACTTGTCTCTGCCTCCTAAATGCTAGGATTAATAGCACATGCCACTATGCCTGGCTGAAAGCCACAAAGTTTAATTTTTTAATTCAAGTTGGGTATGATTATGCACATTTGTCTGTCAGAGGACAACTTGTGGGAGTAGATTTTCCTTCAATCATGTAGGGCCTGGGGGATTGAGCTCAGGTTGTCAGTCTAGTAACAAGCACCTTTATCCACTGAGCCATCTCACCAGTTCAGAAATTCACTGAATATTCTTCCATGGTTTTGGGTCACTGAGGTACTTCCTCAGATGCCCTGGTATTTTCTTTGATCCCATGCATCCTGTTTACCAAATCAGGTATATGTGATTACAAACCTGTAACCTTCCTAAAGCCTAGTCCCTTGGTGGCATTTCCCAGCCTCTCTACACTTATCTACAGCCAACAATTTGGCCAGGACTGAGGATGTGTAGTTTAGTTTACTCTGTTGAATCATAAGGCCTCTCTCCAGAAGGCCTGCCTTAACAAGGTGGCTTCCATGTATATTCTACCAAACTACTTTTCCACACCAACTCCCCCATTCTTGCCCCAAGTTTGTTCAACTAGGAGGGCCTTCAACAAGTTTTTCTGAGTCTTCCTCCCAGGTCTCCAAGCTACAGTTTGTTTACCAGACCCAGATCTTTATTTAACTCCAGGGAACACCCCTAACCCCCCTTTTCTGGAGGGGTTGGAGGTAATAAGGTCTTTCATATCCCAGGCTGGTCTCAAATTTGCTAGTCAAGGCTCACCCTAACTATACGACAGGTCTCTCTGCCCCCATCCCCCTCAAGCTTCTGGATTACAAGCACACACCACTAGGCTTGCTTTCTGTGGCACCAGAGCATGGAGGTCAGGGCTTAGTGCATGCTAGACAGACATGCTATCCAAAGTATCACATCCTCAGTACACATGAGTTTCTGTGCTCCTAATTACACAGTAAGATGGAAAATTACATTTGAAATAGTCCCATTCCATCCCTGTGGCTCAAATGTGGCCATGTTATAATCCCACCTAAGGGTAAGGGTAAGGTGTCCACCATCCGGAACTCTGGGGCTCCTTGATGAGGAAGAAACATCTGGACAGAAGTCGGAGGGTCTTGAGGGAGACAGATACACAGCATACCTGGGAGGTCCACGGGCTGGGTGAAGGCTGCAGCCAGGTCCTGGCACACTGAGGGAAGAAGTCACCTGGTAATTTATCCAGCTTTGGAATGTAGACACAGGAGATCACCCCTACACCGTCACATCTCAATGATCCCACTTCATTTATTACCAAAATAGCACAGAATTCCAGTCAGTGGTATCACAGGATGTTTAACACAAACCTGACACCTGTGGAAGGAACCGAGTATTCAGACAACTGACTGGTTTGGAATCGTCAGTTAACACCCCATATCTCCAAAATACGACTTTGAAGAGTTTTGGAAGCTGAATTAAAATGTCTACACAGCTATGAACAATTGTTTAATAAAACTTTTTTATGTTTCCATTACATGTAAATATATCAATTTGGCATCTCTATAAAAACTCTGAAAATGGTGCAAAAGTTTCATTCTCTTTGAGAAAGCCATTGACAAAAAATATTCACATGTCACTGAAATTTCGAAAAATGGTTCTTTCAAAGCTTCATTAATCTGAAATCTTCTGGATTATCAAAATCTAGGTTTGCTTTTTTTCTTCCTAAAACACTGAAGAACATTTATTCACAAGGATTTAAAGTAGTGAGGAAAAAGGCAATGGGAGAAGGAAAATAGGTAAGGGTTTTGTTCCCCACCTTTTTTTTTTTTTTGTTTTCTGAAAATTACTTTTAAAGGCTAGTTACATAAACATCCTCAAAAGAACACAATGGGATTCACTTTATTGTTGACTTTGGACAGCAGTGTCAGACTTTATTGAAAACAAACCCATGTAAAAACAAAGTTAAAATGAAAAAAAAATGGTACCTGAAAAATAAATTATTTCATATAAAACAAATCAATAACTTAAAACACACTAATATACAAAAATGTCTAGCCATCTAGTGTACAACATGGGAATCAGCTGGCAGAAGCCCTCCCCTCCCCCAAAGTAAGCCATTGTAAGGGAAACAGCATGTGGGGAGAGAGGTGGTCCAAACCAACCAATCAGCCTTCTTTTCTGGGGGAGGGGAACAGAAAAGCACAGTCCTCTCAAAGTCTCCACCAGCCTAATGCAAATACTTGGCAGCTGGTGACTCACAAGAAATAAATAAATAAATAAATAAATAAATAAATAAATAAATAAATATTTTCATGACTGAGAAAAAGAAATTGAATCACATCAGCAAAAGGTTATGGGAAAATGTAATACAATCATTATTAAAGGTCAAGGGCGGGAGTGGGAGGGTCCTTATTTAGGATGGAAATGCATGCTCTGTTGCTCCCCTAAGAATGTGTCAAATCATCGATGCCACTCAACAGTAAGCATTCATGACTTTGGGGTACTCTAGGAAAGTTTGGAAACAGGATTCCTGACCCCTTGAGCGTGATGAACCCCAGGGGTCCCTTCCCAGGAGCTACCTCAGGTCCCAGTAGGTGTTGGGGTTGGAGGAGGCAGAGGCCCTTTCAGCATACTCATATCCTTTCACCTAATATAGAAAAGCTGGCTACACAAAGCATCAAGAGATAAAATCCTGCTGAAACATGCTAACTGGAAGAGCTGAGTTATTTCAACTTTGATTTACAAATCTAACACCTGACTGGAGTAGGCCACATCCTTTCAACATATTTATAGACAAATGGCTATTATTTGGAGGCAATTCCAAATAAGTAACTGCTATTGTCTTGGAGGCTTATTTATTTCTCTGATCCAGCAGGGTTCTCCTTAAATGCCAGCTTGGAGAGTCCAGTTTTAACTCTTTATACCAGAAGGCCCAATCTGAAGCTGTGTAGGAGGAGTTCCTTAACTACTTACTGCCACTAAAAGGTTAAGGCAACTTCAAGGGAGACAGAACCCATTCAGTATAGTGGCATCACATCCCACCCTCCAAGGGAGTCTGGTTCTCCGGTAGTCAAGGAAGATGGTAGCTGATCAGAGTATGGGAAGGAGGGAGATATATAGTCACAGTACTGTGACCAGAGGCACAGCCAGGATGGCTTGGCACATTACCTAGAAAAGTTTCAATTGGGGGAGAAAATTACTCCAGAAACAGGTAACCCAACCAGAAGTAGGTGAAAGGCTCAAGAAACAACCCACTACCAGAGGAAGTCAAGAGAACTCAGTCAAAGCCTCTTTGGTACTGGCCAAACCATATTTCTGACGAATGAACATTACCTACTCTGTGTATTTTTTTCCAATCAGATTTCCCAACAAAAGAAATGCCCTTAACTTGCTCAATAAAAACAGGATCAATTTCTGCTTAAAAAACAAAGCAAAACACCTTTCTCTTGGGTTGTGACTTTTTCTCCAATGCTGGGGATGGAACTCAGGGCTTCCCTCATGCTTGGCAAGTGCTTTAATCTCTGAGCTACATACATGTCTGGATTCTGGATTTCTATCAAGCCTGACAAGCTGTCGTGAACAATGAGCCCCGGTCCAGCACTTAGTCCTTTCATAGAATGAAAATTGCTTTCAGGAATGCCTTTTCAAAGCTAATTTCCTCTAGACACTGACAGAGAAAGCTCATCATGAAATGCACTGGGACTTTTATCTAGAATGCTGCCCAGACAGTGGAGACCACACAGAAAGAAAATTTCAATGATCTTGAAGTGACCTCCAGTAGCTGGTGAGACTTCCCCAGTTCCTCTCAGAGTTACTATCGAGTAAACAGGTGTTTGGGTGGTAGGATGGTACAGTGACTGAGGTGCTGGCCCTGAGCACCAGGTGCTTTAAAGACACAGGCCCTTTTAGGCATGGAATACTAAGGCTGCAGGACTGCAGAGAAACCAGGACAGGGCTGGATGGGAAATCCCACCTTCACTCAGAAGAATGTTGGCCTAAGAAACTGGAAATGCCTATTTTATCAGAACATTTTGGTCCCACAGGGAGGAGCACTCTGCACCCTCAGTGCAGGGGACCCCTCTCCTTTTTTGGTCAGATGTGGGCATATGAGCCTTTGGTTCTGGGTTTCAGGTACTTGAGGCTGGGAATTATGGGATGGAGTGAGGTACTGAGCAGCACTTGGCCCACTTAGGGTGGGACAAAGCCTGAGTACATGAGGCAACCTCATCAATGGTAGAGAACACTGCAAAGGGCCCCTCCAGGGAGTCAGGAAAAGGAGGCAGGGGGAGGGAACAGGCAGCCTCAAATTGTACAAGGGCTTCTTGATACATTGACCTGCTTTAGAGATGGCTGTGCTTTTTGCTCAGTTTTCCACTTAAGTAAATGAAACAAAATAGTTGTATGTATATATATATATATATATATATATATATATATATATATATATATATATGTATATATGTATATGTAAACAAATATAAATAATGCTACCATACCATGATATCAAGAACTAAATACTAGCCTGCTGTTATACACTCCAGGCTTGCATCAAAGTGAAGAGCTGCCAGTAATTGCACTAGCCTGTTCTCATGCTCTCCACATAATAATAAAATCAGAGCAGTCCTGAGGGCTGTAGGGGTCAGGCCTCATCTGCTCTGAAGACCTTCCCTCTGACCTTTCCTACCAGCTCCCGAGTTAAGAACCATTGGTCCATAGCTGTATTTTTTATATCATAGCTCCAGAAATGCTTTTTAAACTTGAGGCAAGTGTTTAAGGTCTGACAGACTCCTCCCTGAATGCTGGGCTGTCTGTGCTCTTCCCTAGCCAAAAAAGAAAGAAAAGGTAAAACAAAAAACAAAACAAAACTCGAGCAAAACAAAATCAAATTTAATGGTCTTAAATGCAAAAGTAAAAACAAACAAAAAACACAAAAAAGCAAAAGAAAATTAACAGAACAGAACCCCAAACGTCAAGGCAGTTATGAAGAGAACTTTGAGGGTTAATCCTTAAAACTACAAATCAAAGGTTTTTGTTAATAGATAACTGGCAAGAAGTACTTTTCTGCTGAGTGTCCATACAAAAGCAAAATTTCAAAGCAAAAATCTGACTAAGATTGGAAAAAGTCTAGTGCTCACAAGGGATGCCAGAAATACAATGCTCAAATGTTTTTGTGTCATTAAAAACAGAGCAATCGTTGTGCATTCAAGCTAGGTTAAATGGTCTTGGAAACTCGGGAAGTTGCATGAACAACAGTATCTGATATGTGGGCACCATGCATGCAATGTGTGGACAGACACTCAGGTTGTCAGAGGAGTGGGGCATCTTCAGGCATGCCTGGAGCTCAGGTTTGACTCTGGAATATACTGGAGCTGCCCTGAAACTCTTTGGTCCGTTCTCATTGGTGCCTGGGCTTACAAAACACCTTTGTGTTTCTGGAGGGCCTGACTCAGCCCAACATGTGGAAACTCTTCCCACCTCCCCTTGTGGAAGACCCAGAATATGGGCCCTCCTGCTGCTCCCAACACCATGGAGCTGGGACTGAGTGGTCAGGGGCAGCAGAGGGACTGCTGGGGAGGGCAAATTTCCTGTCAACTAAAGCAGAAATTGCTTAAAATGGTGAAACATTAAGTTGAGAAAATACACTCCCCATCTGTCTAACATCTTTAGGTAAAAAACTAAAACTAAGAAATTAAAAAAAAAAATAAAAAAAAAAAAGATTTTTTTTTGTTTGTTTTGTTTTAAATCCAGTCTGTGGAGACATCAGATGAAACAGGTGTTAGACAGTCTTAGAAGTAAAAGCATGCTTCAGTTCCACCACCATCCAGAGTGACTGGTTAGTCAATGCAGTCTACTTAGGTTTCAGTTTAATATATACTTTAAAGGAAATAACTTAAGAAACTTAAAATTGGTCTAACATTTGTGGGATTTCAAGCATTTGAACATGTCGGTTGCATCCCAGAGTATAAAAACCTTTGCAATTCTCATTTAGACTAAGACAAACACTTGTGAAAATTGGCGCAAAATGAGTTGTACACTAACAAAAAAGTTTCAACTTCTTCACTCTTAATTATCTATTCCGTACAAAAAAAGAAAAAAGGAAAAAAAGAAAAAGGAAAAAAAAGCATGAGCGAGTTATTTGTGGGACTTGTTGGTTTTGAAGGAAACCTGTAAAATTTTGTCCCCCAGGCGGTAGCCGTTCAGACTTGCTATGGCCATTGCAGCTTCTTCATAGTTTGTCATGGTCACAAAGCCAAACCCTTTGCACTTGTTGGTGTTGAAATCACGAATCACTTTCACATTGGTCACGGCACCAAAGGGGCCGAACATCTGCCAGAGGATGCCCTCATCGGCGTCTTGCCCAAGGTTGTAGATGAAGATGCACCAGCCCGAGGAAGCATTGCCGGGGACATTGACACCAGAAATCCCACTCATGTGATCTACACCCATAGGGGAGAACCTAGCAAACAGAGAGCACATGTTCAGGTCAAGGTTAAGGCCAGTAGTGTACCTGCACAACGGGGTAAGATGTGGGATGGACAGGGCCAAGATGATGGCTCTGGTACAGTGATGTAAGGACACTTGGGCTTTTTACGCAGCCAGCGCCTCTGAGCAAGAGATGCTCAAGGCTGGGATACCATGAGGTCAACTAACTTTAAAAAAAACGCATATATTAGCTGCATAAGAGAATAATGTTTATTGTAACATCTTCATAATGCACATAACGTACTTTGGTAATTTTCACCTTTATTATCCTCTTGTCCCACTTTCCTTCAGACCCTGTCTACTTCCCAAATTGTGAGGACGGGGAAGAAACTGAGTCTTGGTACTGAACCACAAGCTCAACCCCACAGCCCAAATTCTAAATTCTGGGAGTTTCTTCCATTTGCTCCAGTGCAGGTGAAAGTACTCTGAGGAGTCTCTTCATGGTCACTTTCCTTGAGGGAAACTCATCGAATTTTGTGTGTGAGCATATGTGTACACGAATCCATGTAGGGAAAGAGGAAGCTTTCCCCCAAATTTAGTCCTTCCTCTTTTTTTCTTTTCTTTTTTTTTTTTTTAAATAAGGTTTCTGTGGTTAGCTCTAGCTGTGATATAACTCTCTCTCTCTATAGACCAGGCTGGCCTTGAACTCAAAAGATCTGTCTCTACCTCCTGAATGCTGGAATTAAAGCTTGCAACACCTACTACTGCTTTAGCTTTTCCCGGTGATACTTCTCCCTGAGGGTTCAAAGTTCTGTAGTAACTGTGTACAATGCTGCACAAAGCTGCACAAAGTTACTACAGAGCACAAGCATTCCTTCTCCCTAGCTCTGAGCTGAAACCATTTCACAAGGGCCAGGTCAAGCTACTGAAGCCTATAAACTCAGGAGACAGGAACAAGGCTAGAGGACTAGTAGCAACTTAACCAACACAAAAGAGTTTTTTCCCACAGTTCCCCCCTCTACCCCCCCCCACCATACACCTCTTTCTCTGTCTCTCCTCCATACTCTGTTTTTCTTTCTTTTGGACCACAGGCACCTCAGTCTACAGCTCATGCTGGCTTAGGATTCATGATCCTCCTGCCTCAGCCTCTGGAGCGCTAAGACAAGAGGTGTGTAACACCATGCCTGGCCATAGCGAACTGTTAATTACATTAAGCAAAATGTGGTTGAAAACATGTGGTGGTAGGATTAAGGAATAGTAAGTGTTAGTGAAACTCTGTTTTATGAGGGAAAATGGTCAGCAGGCGTGTCTAAGAATGTCTGAGGACAAAGCACCAGTGGAGCCGCGCAGTGCGACCAGAGTCTGTTACTTGCTCCAAGACGATAGCAGGCTCTGGGCTATGGGACTCCATGCTACTTCACTTTCAATATGATAAAGGAGGCTTTAGGGCTAGTTTCAACGTGGTAAAAAAGAACCAAGGTATTCTATTGGCCTTGGCTTAAAGAAACTGTAAGAGCTGGCTTCAGTCGCCAGCAGCAGGGTGTCATAGTGGCAAGGTGGCCTGTGGTCCAGAGGCCGTCTGTGAGACAGTAAGCTGAGCTTGTTTTCAATGAGAACTAGACAGAGGTGCTTGCTGACTGCAGTTTCAGGTCACCTTTATTTTTACACAGCAACTACAGTAGGCCTAGATACAGACAGATCTGTAGGTTCTCCATTTGCATCTCATTTTGTTGTTGATTTTTCTCTTAGCTTTCTTCTGTTTTTAAAGATTTATTCATGTATTTTATATATATCAGTATGTTGTCTGCATATACTCTGCACATCAGAATATAGCATTAGATAGTTGTGAATTGACATCTAGGTGCTGGGAATTGAACTCAGGACCTATGGAAGAGCAGCGAGTCTTCTTAATCATGGAACCATGTCTCCTGACCCCATGCTATTGATTTTTGACACAGGGTCTCACTATATGTAGCTTTAGCTGGCTTGGAAGCCAATATTCAAACTCAAAAGATTCACCTGCCTTTGTCCCCTGAGTATTGGAACTAAGTGCACGCACGCTAGCACTCAGCTGTTTTTTTCTTTATGGTAAGGTCTAACTGTACTCTGACTCCACATGTAACTGAGAATAACCTTCAACTTCTGGGCCTCTTGCCTCTACCTTCCAAGTACTAAATTGACAAGTGTGTACTTTCACACCTAGTTTCTGTAGTGCTAGGAATAGAACCCAGAGCTTCATATATGCAAGGTAATAAGCACTCTTTCAACCAAATGTCTTCAGCAATCGCATCTCCAACTGACACAACTTTGTATCAAGTAAGATATTTAGAAATAAACAAAAAATAAATACTTCCTTACAAAAAAAAAATCCCACAATTTTCTATCTGCATTAATCATATACAGACTTTTGGGGTCACTCTTCCTTGAGCAGTGCAGCATATTATCTGTTTCCATGGTAATCACAGCGTTGTCAAGTATAAATCATGTGGTGATATGGAAATGAGCTGGAGAAGATTTTTTTTTTTTTTGGTTTTGCGAGACCTGTATAGCCCTGGCTGTCCTGGAACTCACTTTGTAGACCAGGCTGGCCTCAAACTCAGAAATCCTCCTGCCTCTGCCTCCCAAGTGCTAGGATTAAAGGCGTGTGCAACCACTGCCCGGCTGGAGAAGATGTGTATGAGATCAATGCAAATATTTTAAAATTTGGATTTGAGCACTGGATGATTCTGGAATGTGAGACAGGGGTGTGAGGGGGTGTCCTAGAACCAATCCCCTAATGAACTGCATAGATGCCTGTATGATAAAAACATTTAAGATATTATTTTACTATCTTAAAGGTTCTCCTGCTTCAGTCTTTCCAGTGCTGCAATTACAGACACACATCTCTAGCCTAGCAAGAGACTCTTCATTCATAGGAACTGTCCTTGTTGACAGGATTTCTTGAAACTGAGAGCTGAGTTCTTTGACTCAGATAACCACAAATATTCACCTTCCCCATTCTCATTTCTTTGTTTTTTAAGTTAGTCTTTTATTTTATATAGGTGAGTACACTGTAGCTGTCTTCAGACACACCAGAAGAGGGCATCGGATCCCATTACAGATGATTGTGAGCCACCATGCGGTTGCTGGGAATTGAACTTGGGACTTTAACTAGGGACCTCTGGAAGAGCAGTCAGTGCTTTTAACTGCTGAGCCATCTCTCCAAACCCCCATTCTCATTTCCTAAGATCCTCTTCATCATCACAGATGGATCTTAAGATCCATCTCTTCATCTTGTCCTGACTTAGGCGACTTTCTAAGAGCGGGGGTGGGTGGTGGGGGGTGGGTGGGGTGGTGTTTGAGCCAGACTACCTGTTCTTTGCCCATCTGAGCTTGTTTTCCTTTCCTTATCTCAGCCACCTTCCCCGAATTCCTTAACCTTCCTTCTCTCCCTCACTATTTATCTCTGGCCTCTGTCATTCTTCTCCTGGTTTTCTTTCTTCCTGTTCCTCATGACTGTAACACAAACCCTGGTCTTTCCCTCTAGTATCCCCTGGTCTTGTTCCCTCATAAAACTGTGCCTACTTAGTTGGGAGTGCTCCAGCATCTTCGGACTTCTGGAATGGCCTGATTCTTTCCACATAGCTCCCTAGCCTGTCTTTAAGAGGAGGCTGAAGCAGGTCAGGCTTTGGAAGCAGAGCCAGGCTAAGAAGGCTACATTGTAAAAATAACCTTCTCCAAGACAGCTTATGTGGAAATGGCAGGATCTGCTACTTAAAACAAAGACGGGAAATCTGAAGAATTCATTATCCACCTAAGGCAAGCCTTTACCATCCTGACCAAAAAAAAAAAAGGCACCTAAATTTGGATTTCCATTGACCCCAAGGCAGTAATATCCTGATCCTGGCATCTATGTTAGTGATCCTGTTTTTGTTCTAGCAGAGTCTGGCAACTGACATATTTAAATATGGAGACAATGGAATTGAGGAAAGCAGTTCTTCTTTGGGTCAGGGCCTTTAAGCAGCAGACATCTAACAGCTATAAATATGACCAAGTGAGTAGCTTGTGATACAGTCTGGCAGAGTGCATACCTAGCAGTTTTTGAAGCCCCAAGCTCCATCCCACACAGCATAAACTGGGTGTAGCAGTGGCAGACCTGTTTGCATTTGGAAGGTGGAAGCAGAAGGTTCTTAAGTTGAAGGACATTCGTTCTGTTTGTTTGTTTATTTATTTGGGTTTCTTGATGAATCCCTAGCAGTTCTGGAACTCTGAAGACCAGGCTGGCCTTGAACTCAGAGATTTGACTGGTATTAAAGGTGTGCACCACCAGGCCCAGCTCTAGGCCATTCTTACCCATTGGCTACAATACTGAGCTCTAGATCATTTTGGGGTAGACACTGTGTAAAAGGGAAAGAAAAAAATAGACAAGGAAGTTTTATGATAAAAGCTTGCTTCAGAGTCACTGATCAAATGTATAAAACTTAATTTACAAACATATATATATTACCTAAGTACATGTTGTCTGTCATCTTTTCTCAGAGTGCATACTTAGCAATTTTTGCTTAACATAATTAAAAAAAATATAGATTTATCTATTTTTATGTGCATGGGTGTTTTCTCTGCATGTATGTCTACACACCACATGTGTGTCTGGTGCCCTCACGAACCAAAAGAGGGCACTGGTTTTTGTGGTACAGAAGTTACAGATACAAGTTGTGATGTAACACGTGGGTGCCGGGAATTAAACCCACGCCCTCCAGAAGAGTAGCTGTGCTCTTAACTGTTGAGCCATCTGTCCAGGGCCAAGACTTATTTATTTTTAAAAGATGGTACACTAAGGAGTGCAATTCCTGCTGAACTATATTTCCATATTACTGGAACCACAGTAGAGCACTATTAGCAGCCAGTGAAGTTGGTGCCACCTTTTCAACCCAAAAGAAAGACAATGGTACCTCAGGATATGGGGTTGCTCCCCTTTAGCCATGGGCTATCTGTGGATATGACCCATCAGTCTGAATTTACCTGGGGGAAAAAAGGAGCCCATAATGTCTGTGTACACAGACTTAACACATCACAGCACTTAGACTGCATTAGGTATCAGGAATCATCCAGTCTACAGGAGAATATCTGCAGGTGATGTGCAAAGATCTTATAGGAGAGCTGGGCTAACTTTGCATTTGGTGCCTGGAGAGGTCCCAGAACCCATTCCCCCAATCCCTGATATCAAGGGGCTACCACATGACATTTTGCTTTCCCTTGAGAGAAGGTTTTGTTTGCTTTCTAGTCAAAGGCAGTCTTCAGTTTTTTGTTTTTGTTTTGTTTTATTGAGACAGGGTTTCTCTGTATTGCCTAGGCTGTCCTGGAACACACTCTGTAGACCAGGCTGGCCTCAAACTCAGAAGTCCACCTGCCTCTGCCTCCCAGGTGCTGGGATCAAAGGCATGCGCCACTACTGCCCAGCTCTAGTCTTCATTTCTTAATCTCTTGCCTATGTCTCTCCAATGATGGAACTGCAGGTGTAAATCACTATGCCCAGTGCACAGACAGATTTCTAATAGAGGTGATGACAAAATTAGAAAGGTATGACCCTGCTTGAATCAGTCTAGTGTCCCCAATGTTTTCTCCTCTGAGCATACACCCCTCAAAACAGAAGGCTACATGTTGCTTGAAAGAGCATGGGCACACTAAAAATAGCCCACCAGGACATCAACCCCTGGACCCACCTGAATCTCTGTGCCTGGTGGTGCACAGGGCCTCCAAACCGCCTAGCAGGCGAGTGGTACAGCTGCGAGAGGAGAGCCATGTTTTTGTTCTGGTTGGGATTGGCTGCAAACTTCACTGTGATGGGTTCGGAGGAACCTGGGGGTTTATGACCATTGAAACTGGTAATTGCCTCTTCTGCTTCCGACCGTTTGTCAAACCGGATAAAGGCAACCCCTCTGGACAAACCTTTTCAACAAACCAATAAAAATGGAGTTAGGGGAAATAACTGTGAGGAAAGAAAAACAAAACTGAAAAGCAGAAGTCAAGTCTGTAGGCTGTGTTTCAAAGTAGGTACCTAGGTAGTGAAATAAACCAAAATCAAACCCGAATATGCAAACTAATGAATAAAGAAAACTGACTAACGGAAGATTAATATTTCAGACTACTTTCTGAATTGAAGCAATGATTCCATAGCCAGAGATATTCCAAATAGCATTTCACACATTTTTTTTTCTTAAAATTTTTATTTTGTGTATGGGTATTTTGCTTGCATGTATGTCTCTACTTGCCTGCAAACAAGGGCCAGTAATAGGGCATGGGAATCCCTGGAATTGGAGTTACAGACTGTTGTAAGCTATCTTGTGGGTGCTGGGAATTAAACCTGAGTCTTCTGAAAAGCAACCAGTGCTCTTAAGGACTAAGTCACTTCTCCAGCCCCAAATCTATTTTTAAAAGGAAACAAGCAGCAGGACCAATCTTGTTCTCTGTCACTACTTAGCTGTTGAGTGCCCTTTACCTCATGGATAATGGAATATACATTAAATCTTGGACCCTGAGTGGGCTGTTAGAACTACCCCTTGGGCTCTGGGAGGAACATTGGCCTGGCAGGGTGAAGGGTGGTAGAAGTGACTCAAAATTAGGCCTTTCTGGTTTGCTTGAAAGGGGCTTCTGGTTGCTTAGGGCTTTAGCCTATATGCCTTCTCCTTCACTCCAGAACATGGTAGTGGCATCCTAGAGCCAGCTCTTCATTCTCCTCTCTTCTGTTCCAGACTTCAATTATCTCTTGGGCACTTCCATTCCAGGCCTTGGGACCTTTTGTGATTTACAGCTGCGTTCAGAAACAAATGAGGCTACTTATCTCTAGAGAAAACCACCAAAGTATGGGTAATGGAGAGGAGCTGCCAAGAAACCAACCTGGATCCCTCTGCTCCCCGTCAGGCTCCTGCAGAGGGCAGGACCCAACTGGCGCAGACTACCACTTGAAGGCACCTCTTGCTTTCCCACTGGAAACCTATCCCTAGAGTGAGCTGCCTGCAACCTGAGTCTGGCTGCTAAAGGGAGCCTCTGGTCAGTCCAGCCAAGTGTGGGACTTGTGAGAAAGGAGGATCCATCTTTTAGGCCCTGTCTGTCATATTTCAAACCCTGGGAAGAGGAAAGAGGTAAACTCTCCCTTGTAAGACATTCAGACACAGGTAAGGGTTGTAAACACTTAAGAGTTGGTTAGAAAGGTGTTAAGGGACCTGTCTGAACATCTCTGAGCTGGAGTTCTGGATGTAGTCTGGAAGAAAAGCTACCCCAACTTGACTAAACATTCTCATTTTTTCTTTTCTTTTTTTTTTTTTGAAGACAGGACTAGCCTTAAACTCACTGTGCAACCTATGACCTTCAACTAATCTAGTTTCTACCACCTAATGCTTTGATTATAGGTGTGTTACTATGCCTAGTTTACCTGTGCCAGGAAGTTAACGAAAAGCCTTCTGCATGTCAGGCAAGGATTCTTCTAATGGCACTTATTAACCTGGTTTGGGCAAAGGCCCTTTAGCACAATTAAAGAATAACAATGGTCTAGAACCTTGGGTGACTTGTTAAGTAAGCATGCTCTCAAGTATTCTCAAGTCTCCTCCTATACTTGGTGCTTTCCATAATCCGCTTCTTAGACAATCCTCAAGTGTCATATAACACCGTGGGCAGCTTCATGTGTGTACACAGCAGCCAGGGATACTTTCTTCTGTATTCAATACCAACACTGTAAACCCCAACGAAACTTAGCCCTACTTAAATGTATAGCAGCCACTGAATTAGTGATTCAAGACCTAGCAATATGCCATGTGCTAGGAAGATTCTGGCACTTACTTCACTCATAAATCTTAAGCCGAAGGAACACCTAAAGACCCACCACTGGCAGAGGCTGTTTGTAGTTACTCGAACAGAACAAGACTGATAGCTTGGTTGATCCTGGGAAGCTGAACACTGAACTTTAGGCCAATATAATTTCATATTGTGGTTGGTTAGTTCTTACACAAGGCTACTTTAGAGTGACTGTAATTCTACTTCTTAGACCTGTGACCAAGTTGAGGAAAAGCCTGTGTCCAAATGTGGTTTCTTTGGTTTCATGCAACTGCTTCCAAATAAAAATTACCTGAAACAAAAGGGGATGGCATCTCATGTAGAAGGTAAAAAAAATCCATGTAAATGTCTGATGAATTCATACCTCAGAGGACAGCCCTGTGGTTTGGACTTTATTTAATTTTTAATTGAAAACAGATTTTTCTCCCCACACAATATATTTTGATTATGTTTTCCTCTCCTAGTTCTCCTCCCAGTGCATAACTCCATGCCTTCTTTCTCTCATTTTAGAAAACAAAGAGGGAAATAAAGAAACCAAACAAACCAGAAAAGAACAAGAGCATTGACTGGCTGTCTACTGTGAGGCATGGGGGTGGCCCTTAACTGGGGTTTGCATACCCAGTGAGACTCCATTAGTGAAAACTAGTTTTTCCTTTGTGAGCAATTGGAGATGGTTTCTTGGTTAGGGATGGGAGATAAGGTCTACTTCCCTCTCTCAGTGCCAGGATACTGTCTGACTTGATCCTATGCCGGCCCTGTGCATGCTGCTCTACATCGGTGAGTTCATATGTGCCTAAGTCCTGCTGCATCTGGAAGACATTGCTTTCTTGGTGTCTTCCATCACCAGTGGCCATTACTGTGATTCCACTTCCAGCCCCACATGTGAAGATTCTTGAAAGAGCATCCAGTTTTCCTTCTTTAAAAAGCAGGGTTCCAACACGTAGCCCTCAATAGCTTCAAGCTCACTGAGATTCACCTGCCTCTGCCTCTAGTGTTGGGATTCAAGGCTTGTGCCTTGAATCATCTGGTTTGTTTTTTAAAACAAACAAACAAAAAAGCCAACCAAACATTCATTCAGGCATCGTATGCACATTGTATGCATACCCATACTTGCAGGCAAAACACTCATACATAAAAAATAAAAATATATTTAAAAATAATTGTAGTGGTTTGAATGAGAATGGCTCCCACAGGTATATATATTTAAATACTTAGTCCCCAGATGGTGGGACTATGGGAAAGCTCTCTAATACTTTGAAACCATAAAACAAATTAAGTACTTTCTTTTACAGTTTGCCTTTCTCAATGTTTTTATCACAGCAACAGAAAAGTAACTAAGACAACAATGAATAAAAATAAATTTTATTTACCATGTGTTTGTGTGTATGTGCCTGCCACTGTGAAGGTGTAGAGGTCAAAAGATAATGTGAGGGAGTTGGTTCTTTTCTTCCATTATTTGGTACCCATGGAATCTGAATTTGTTTATTAGACTTGGGGGTAAGTACTTCTACCTACTGAGCTACCATACCATGCTGGCCCCAAATGATACTCTGCTAAGTACTTCGTGTTTTCCCTCTAGTACTAGGGGTAGAACACGGGACCTTACTCATGGTATGCACGCACTCTGCCACAGTGCCATGGTCTTCAGTGTTTTGAACTTCAAGTGCCTGTCATCTGAAGAATTTAATACAAGTCCACCTCTCATACCCTTCCCTCCCTGGGAACACCAGGCCTCATAATGTCCCACCAAGAGTGGCCCTTGTCTCCAGCAGAAGCCCTGTGGGAACAAGTGAATGTCTCCTTAGATGGCTTCATTGGTGGAAAGGGGGGCCAGGAATGAGAGCCAGTCTTGCCATATCCTTCTTGCTTAGAGTGTGGTGTTCTTTACTAAAATGGCTGAGAACAGCAGGGAAGGCCAAGGGAAAAGAGTGAAATCATCCTGAGTTCACGGCTAATTAGAGAAAGGGGCTGATATTACAAAGTCCCTAGCAAACGGATGTAGAAGTGACACTTTCTGCATGGTGGGCCCAACTCTGCCCAAGTGCCTGTGTTCTTTTCCTCCCTTCCTCCCTCCCTCCCTTCCATGTGGGGTGCAGTGGTAATGAAGCCAAGGGGCCCACTGCTTCTCTCAACAAGTCCTTCAGGGACTACTGATAACTTGAAGTTCAAATTGAGGTGGGAGTTCCTGCTGAGTAAATACTATTTCTCAGCCTGCTGCCCATTCAAAACAAGGAGCACAATGAGGGAGGGGACCTAGGCCTTTTGGACACAGGTTGCTTGAAGTAGGTGTTTACATCAGTCTACAGGCCATACCCAGAGCCCCTGTGACATGCCAGGAGCAGGTACCTGGGAAGTCTGCAGTGAGCCTGAACTTGAGAGTGTGGTGGCATCTTCCTTTCTTCAGGCTCCCATTGTGATCCTGCAGTCTGTTGAGATAAGCTGCCTCAGCCAGACAGGACAAGGCACAACAGCTGGCATGCATGCCTCCTCCACAGCACATAGCTCAGGGGACAAGGTTCCACACAGTACCATTCTAGCCCCATTTGTCACAAGGTGAAGCATTATACCTGTGTAGCCACAAGTTTTTCCAAAGGAAAGGTGCCCCCAAGATAGCTAAGCCACACACAGTCAAAGGGTGGGACAAAAGGTCTATGGAGGAGAAAGTGAAGAGGGAGAAAAAAAGAAAACCAACCCACCCACCCATATATCCAGGGGCTTTGCTCAGTTTCTGAATATACTCTTCCTCTCTGGTGCCAACGATTTATCACTCTTGCTGTGGAGGTAATGGATAATCATGTCCCCAAGAGGAGCTGTACTTGTCATTTGACTGGGAATGTTTTGGTTTCAAGGAGCAGACAGCTGTGTTGGAACATAGCATAGGCATGTGTCTGAGTCCTCAGCATCTGAGCCCACACACAACTTACAGTTCAAGTCTATATTCAGATTGTGTTCGTCAGGATGTCAGAGTCAGGAATTGACTGCTTTCTCTGAAGGGGAGCATCTTAAACATGAGGACTAAAGAAGGCCCATCTGAAATAGCCAATGGTGTTGCTTCAGAGTACCACAAAGTAAGTTCTTGGGACTCTTTAAGAGGAGATACATTGACATTCCATGTACTTATAGTAAGAACTTCACAGGACAGGTTAAAAGAAACCTTCCCAACAATTCCCAAGTCAGCCAAAGCTATCTGGGTGCCTAGAGAAGGTGTCAGAACATTGATGTTTTCCCTAGCCTAAACCCTGGGTGGCTGGTGGTTTGTTTGTTTGAGAGAGGGTCTCACTATGTCTGTCCTGGCACTTCATATACAAACCAGGCAGAGCATGTACTCAGATCCACCTGCTTTTACCTCGAGTGCTGGGATTAAAGCGATGTGCCACTGTCTGTCTCTCAGGATTCATTTAATGCATTTCACTTTCCTAGCCCAATTAAATAAAAACCAAGGTCTCTCATGTCCAACCTGCCCCCTTTTGGAGGCTTATTACTGATATTGCCCTGTCTTCCCTAGAACACCTAGTCTTGGGCTCAGAGAGAGTCTATCTTAGCTCCTATGTGTACCTGTGGTCTGATCCACAAGGACCCTGGAGTTGATGATTCGCCCAAACCGAGAAAACATGTCTTCCACATCCTTCTGTGTCATAGTCCTTGGGAGCCCACTGATATATAAGTTGGCATCTTTGATGACCTCTGAGCTTGGGCGAGCATATGACACCTTAAAAAAAAACAAACAAAAAAACAACAACTCAGAATTAGAGCTTAGGTGTGGCCTAAGCACCATAGGAAGGGACCACAATCTGGTGTTATGAAAAGCCAATGTGTGCACATAATTGCACACGGGACAATCTCTTGCAATGACATTTTCTAGCAGTTCACTACAGGCCAGCAGAGAGCTCACACACCTTGTAGCATTTTCTCAGTTGGTCTTCAGTATTTCTAACAAACAGGAAATTATTCCCATTACACAAAGATAAAGAAACTAAAGGCCCACAGTAGTTGAGATTCAAGTTCATGTTGCCTGATGAACATAGGAGCCAGGGTCTTCACTTGCAAGGAATTTGTGGTGTGGCATACAAGAGTTGAGCACTCTTGGAAAGGCTGTAATAACCCTTGTCAACAAGTAAGCACACTAAAAATGCCTGTATAAGAATGCTACATTGAGGGGGCCCTGTAATCGGCATTCAAACACTCAGGGCTAATGCCTGTGCTAAGAGAAAGGAAGGGAGATCCCAAAGGCAACAGAAAGGAAAGACTTTGGGGTGCTTTCCTGGTAGAGGCAATACAGGTAGTAGACACCTCAAATTTCACAAAGGAAGAGAGAAGTCAAAGCTGCCCCTGAAGAGACAGTATAGTTAGCAGGAGGCCTTTCTGCCTGTAGAGAGATACCCTGGTAGGACGGGACACAAAGCTGAGTCAGGATGCTGGGTACAGAGAGTTGTATGTGGGTGAACCAAGTAATGTAGAAATGGGATAAATGTAAAATAGTGGGGAAGGAAGAATTAAGATCTATGTCTCAAGGACACAAAACTGCTTAAACATGTCAAGGATCTAACAACCTCTTGGGTCACATCAGATTGGAAGTATGCTAAGGCACACCACGACTACTGGGGAGCGGCAGTGCAGGATCTTTGAGGAAATGGAGCTGTGTACAGTGTATGCTTCCCCATTTGTTTTCAGGCCTTTGGTACCAAGGTCCAGCCTGTAGAGCAAGAGCTCTGTAGGTACATGGCCACTCTATGATCTATGTCAGGGGTCAACACATCCATGTGACTGTTCTGCCTTGGTCCACAGCCTCTCCAACTTCCCTCTTCATAGATGCTTAGTGTTCATGTTCATCATCAATACCCCACAGAATACCCATTCACTCCTGCCCATGGGGAAGTACTTGCAACTAAGTGTTTTCAACTTTTACAAAAACCTTCGGTGGAAAACATCAAATTTTGGTCAGGACAGCTCAAGGAGGAGGCAGTCTTCCCCACCACCAGGGCTGCCATTGACTTTCTCAGGATAAGACGGGGGTGGGGGTGGGGGGGGGAAGGGAATTGTAGTCATAAGTGGGAGAGCTGAGGACCAGCACTTGCTGAACTTTTCAGAGACAAATGCTAAGGAAAACTTCAATGCTAATGTCCTGTAGGACCACAAGAACCCTGTTTGCCTTTTCTCTTTAGGCACTGCCAAATTCAAAGTTAAACCTGAGTCCAGTAGAGGCATGCAAAAGGCATCTGGTACTGCTATGTGTGTATAGACCCTGTGGGTATCCTTTTGTGCTGTTCCACAGCACTACAAGGACCTTCTATGTTCCCAGCAACTCTTTTTCTTTAGTGTCAATCCAGGGCTTTCCTGTCCTGTTTGTGAGAAATCTGTGAGTAGCTGAACTAAATATTTGTTCAATTTAGACTCACATGATTAAGTTCTAACCTGCAGGATTACAGAACGTGATGTGGTTTGCACCCAGACTTAGTTAAGACAAGTCACACATGGAAGGCTGGGCTTCTAGTCCTATATAATTGCACCCTTATAAAAAGGGAAAATCTGGACCCAGGCACATACACAGGTAGTAACGGAGGTGGTGAGCAAGAGGATGCTTGTATAACCCGAGGAATGACATGGATTGCCAGCAACTTAGAAGTTAAGGGAGATGCTTTTTGGGGATCCTTTCCAGGGCCCCTGGAAGGAACCAACTCTGCTTGACCTAAGACCAGAGTAGTGAACGGTCTCTGCTATTTAGGACATCTAGTCTGGGGTACTATGTTAGGGCAGCTCCAGCAAAATTGTAACTTCCCTGAGCAAGTGGTTGGCACAGACCTGTTGCTTAATGCATAGCTTCCTCTGTCCCTATACTATATTTACTACGGTCTGACATACTACACTTTATACTCAGTTAATTCCATGAGGGTAAAACTTTGATGATCACTGCTTCATTCAGCACCTAGAACAGAGTTGGGGGAATATTGGCATCAAGTAAATACCTGCTGAATGACCCAACCACAATCACTTCTGATGTAAACACATATAATGAATTCCAGTGCTCCAGAGACGGTGGTAGGGGATAGTAAGTTGAAGATCAGTATGGACTATATAGGGAAATCCTGTCTCAAAAACAAAACAAAACAAAAACCACAAGAACAAAAACAAACAAACAAACAACACAATAGGCAATTAAAATAAACGTATCATTTCCCCAGGGCTTTGTGCTGTAATTTAAGTTCCAGGCGCTCATCTTGTACTGAGAAACTGCCAAACTGGAGTTAAACGCCAGGTACCAGAGCATTAACTTTTCAAGCTCTAGCTTTTGCCCCTTTCTGGCCTAGTTAAGGTTTTTCCTCCAGATCAACATCTTTTTACCTTAATGGTTTTGGACTGGAGTCTCAAGCCATTCAGTGTGCTGATTGCTCTCTCTGCATCTTTTGCAGTCACATAGTTCACAAAGCCGTAGCCCAAGCTGTGCCCTATAAGAGAGAAAATGACATTGGTAAACCAGCTTCCAATGAGCAGGTGGAGGGGAGGTACATGGGCAAGGTCAGAAAAGAAAAGATAGGGCAACACAGCAAAATGCCAAGGGAGGTATGCTGGGGAACCACTCTTAAGATGATGGCAAGCTTTTTCTGTGCAAACTTATATATCTTTGCAACTAACAAAGGTAACCTGTAACTAAAAGTTCCTTAAAAACTGGGCCAGTGAGAAGGCTCAGACAGTTAGGTGCTTGCGGCCAAGCCTGATGACCTGGGTTCAATCCCTGAGGCCACATGGTACACACAAAATAGATACCTTGTTTCTTGAAGAGAAAAAAAAGTAATGATGTATTACTGACTGCATCTTGTGAAATGTCGCCTAGTAGTCCCAAAGGTGCTGGCTGTACTATGAAGCCTGACAGAAGAGGCAGCGGCCAGTAGCCATATAGTCTGTTAATTGCTCAAACCTGAATTCCCAGAGAGAAGGCCTACTGGGTTCTGGCACCCTCTAGTACTGGTTCCCTTTCTTTCCTGAGTATAGAGCAACTGGGCTCAGTGAAATGGTGGGGAAAGCTGAACTGAGAGGATCCTAAGCCTGCTAAGTGGCCCTGGCCCCAGGTTCACAGCCCTGGCCTAGCTCCCCAAGCTCTTGCTGGCAGCAGAGTCCACTATAATAATGTCACCAGCATAAATTTGAAATGAGAAGTGAGAGGCATAAAAATTAAGGTAGCAACAAAAGATCCCAATGTCCTCTTTGTGAAATACTCAGAACAGGAGGAACACCCACTACCAGGGTATGGATATGACATGTAGGGAGAGGCCCAGGAAGAACTACTGGAGTGCTAGTCAGGAAGGAGCCTTAGATGATGTCTAGCCATGACAAACTTGACTCAAATCCTTCCAGCTCATGCAGACACTTCATTCTGTTCTGGGCACCTGAGAGAGCAGCTGTAAGACAAACCCATTGGAGGCAGAGACCTTTATGTTGAGAGTCTGCTGCAATCAGAACCCAGAAAGCCATCTCCTCTGCTGATAACAAGACCTGAACAAACCAGAGAACCTATTTTCTTTAAGTTGTATTGGCACTTTTCCAACACTTTATTTAAAATTTATTTTACTATATTTGTATGTATATGTGTTTGTGTGCACCCACCACCATGTTGGTCCCAGCACAGAACCCAAGCTGTCATGCTTGGTGGTAAGTGCTTTTTTTTTTTTTTAACCTGCAAGCCATCTTGTTAACTCACCCTCCTCAAATACTGCTTTTGTTTTTTGAGACAGGGTTTCTCTGTGTAGCCTTGGCTATCCTGGAACTCATCTGTAGATTAAGCAGGCCTCAAATTCACAGAGATCCACCTCTCTCTGCTTCTCAAATGCTGGGAGTAAAGGCATGGGTCACCATGCCCAGCAGATACTGCATTTTTTACTGCCAATTTTAGATTTACCAAAAAACAAACAAACAAACAAAAAAACCTCAAACAAACAACAACAACAAAAAGGCACTAAACAAATTACAAGTTCCAGCTTGCCCCCGACCCTCCTCTATTAGAAATATCTTCCATTACCATGGCATATTTTATACAGTAACAAGTACTTGTTCAATGTTAACTAAATAGTCATACTTAATTCCTATGTCTTGAGTTTTCTCATTGATGCCTCTTTCTGCCCTAGAACCCCACACAACCTTTAGTGTCATTCCCCCTACTTCCTGACCCCAAAATTCCCCTGGGTAGTGTCTCAGACCATTCTTGCTTTTAACAAAAACAAAACAAAAAACAAAAAAGCCTACCCTTCAAACCCTATTTTATGTTTACAGATATTTAGCCTGTATGTATATCTGTAAACTATGTATATATAATGTCCATGGAGACCAGAAGACACTGTCAAATTCACTGGAAATGGAGTTATAAATGACTGTGAGCTGCTATTTGGGTCTTTTGGAAGAACAGCTAATATTCTTAACCATTGAATCTTCTCTCTTTAGCCCTTTCTTTGCTTCTGATAACTTTCACAGTTTGGGAGCCTGGTCTATGTCTCATGTACTGTTCCTTAACCTAGTTTGTTTTGTATTTTTCTTTTGTTTACTATGGTGATAAGTTTAAGGGAAGGAAGGCCATAGAGGTAAAGAGCTCTCAACACAGCCTTTCAAGGGCCAAGTGCATATGCTACCATCAGGCTTTATTACAATACACATTAGCCTAGATTACCTGGCTAGGACAGTTTGTGAAGTGACCCTCCTCCACTATCACACTGTTCCTTCCTTTTGCACATCACGACAGATGATACTGCAAAATCAGTCCTAAATTATGTTCTTTCTCGTTGGGGCACAGAAACTACAGGCATTAATTTGCAATTTTTCACAGGCTATCCTCCCTCTCAAAGTCTTTCTAAAGATCCACATTTTTTTCAAAAAAGAAAAATTTGTAGTGTACACATATACTTATGTGTGTTGAGCCCAGAGATTGATGTAGGGCAGATTCCTTAATCACAAATCCTCCCTTTTTTAAGTTAAAATGTTTATATATGGAGCTGGAGATGGTTAAGAGCACTGGCTGTTTTTCTAGAGGACCTGGGTTCAATTCCCAGCATGTACATGGCAGCTTACAAGTGAATATAACTCCAGTTCCAGGAGATCCAATACCTTTAAACAGACATACATGCAGGTAAAAGACACCAATTACATGAAATAAAAATAACTCTCCCCAGGTTGACCTGTAGCTCCCAATTCCTAGAAGCACAAAGGGCATGGCAAATCAGAAAGCTGAGACATCATCTTTTCAGCCATAACCATTGTCTAAACAGAGAAGTATGTCTGGAAATGCAAGATACTGATCCAAGTCTAACACAGAACACTTAACAAGGTGACATACATGTTATCTCCATGTGGAGGCTTCTCCAGTGCAGCAGACTTCCCCCTAACATCTGGCCTCTGACCACCAGTAACATCTGGGAACTTGAAGAAATGCAAACCACCCAGACATACCAGATCAGCAAACTCTAAGAACTGGACCAACCAGAATACAGGTGGCACAACTGTGTACCTACAGTTCCTCCTAAAAGAGGGAGGGGGGTACAACCAGACTCCGGAACTGTCTCAGACCTTGGAGACACGGTTTGTTCAATCTTTATATCTATTACCCCTTCTGACTTCTTTTTTCCTTCTTGTCAAGCTATTATCCCATATGCAGAGCCCTGGTCACTTAACCCTGACTCTAGGCAGGTCTCAATACCCAAATTCCCGGCAGCCTATGTAGAAGCTTCGTTTGTCCCCAACTACTGTGGCTCCCCAGCCCTCAGGCCCCTTTCAGGCTGATCTCTCCTTTCTCCAAAGGAAGACAGAACCCTATGGCACTAGCCAAAAGAAGCAAAAGGAATGAGACTTCCAGTGTCCTCAGCCTCAGGCTGAAGGAAGATTTCAGGGTGTAGATGTCTCACGGTTGTACACACAAACAGTCATTTGGGGACCACTACTTCTCCCCATCTTGACGCCTCCTACCAGGTGCCTACTAAGTACTGACTGTCTGCCCTAAAGCTCCTCTGCAGTTTTACTACCCCTATGCCACAAACAGTGTCAGAAGAGCCAGTGGTAAAAGAGACCAGTCTCATGAGTAGAGGAGATAAGAAAGCATAAAAGCAGTGGCTCCTGCAAGAAAGAAACAGGTGCTCTATTCCAGAGGTCAGGATAAATAGGATGGGCTCTATTGCTTGAGCATAGTAAGGTAGAGAAGCACTTAACAGGTGCTTAGATATACAATGGTCTGACTACTCCAGAGAGTTGGGTAGGGATGTAAAGCCCAGATATATTGCAGTTGGGATCTTTTATGGAGATCCTCATGCCCCCAACTTAATACTCTTAGTAGTATTCTATACTGTGACTACTGGATAGATTCTCATCCCACAGCCTTGCTGCTGTAGCTCCTTACTTTGTCTAGAGTTATAATGCTGAATCTCTAGGAGATCTCTTATTAGAAATAGGAAATAAGAGGTTGAAGATGGCTGTTTAAAAGGTTCCTACTATGCAGGCATGAGGACCTGAGTTGGGAACTCCAAATAGAAAAATCCCCATGGGCTGGAGAGATGACTTAGGTCTTCCAGAGGTTCTGAGTTCAATTCCCAGCAGCAATGTGGTGGCTCACAACCATCTGTAATGGGATCCGATGCCCTCTTCTGGTGTGCTTGAAAACAGCTACAGTGTGTGTGTGTGTGTATACACACACACATATACATATATACACACATATACATATATATATATGACAAATAAGTAAATCAAAATCTTAAAAAAAAAAAGGAAATGCTCACTCTGAAGCTTCATTTTAAAAAAAAAATCTCTGTGATCTTGGTGTTCGGGCATGAGGAGCGGAGACAGGTGGATCCCTGGAGTCACTGGCTGGACAATCTGCCTATCCAAGTCAGTAAACTCCAGGTACAGTGACAGATCCTGTCTCAAAAAATAAGGTGCTGCCTACTCCAATCACTTATTCTCTGCATGTTGACCAGTTGGCTGGCCTCAAAGTCAGAGATATGCCTGCTTCTGCCTCCAAAGTGCCGAAATCAAAGTGATTTGCCACCATACCTGGTCAGGGTTTTTTTTAATTTTTGATTTTGCTTTTAAAATGAGGAGTAAAGATGAATCATGTTGAGGGAAAAGTAGTAAAGCTGGAGAAGTGTGCAAAGGTTTCCTTGTAAAAGGAAAACTGCTCAGGTATCCTGAGGGTGGGGATGGTATGTTTGGAAAATAAGCACCTCAGTCCAGGCTGAAGGTGGGTGTGGTACACAAAAGGTGTGGAGTCAACCGTTTACAGAGGTCCACGGCTATGAGATGAGAAGGGAAAATATGGAACCATGAGGTTGAAGGCTGACTCCAATTCCTCAATGGACATATGAGACAGCTACAGCTTGCACAGCAAGCTCTGATAGCTGAAATGATACCCCACACTTTATGTTTATAGATGCAAGTGCCAACAGCAAATACAATGACTCCAACAAGGAGATTGACCTGGCTGTCCAGAAACACTGGAAGCTTCCTAACCAACACAACGAACATTCTTCTTACCCTAGTCACCCTGTCCCCTTCCTGTTGCCCAGATGACCCACAGTATCAATTTGCAAAATGAATATATTGGACTTGATAGTGTCAACCTTATGAAAACCCACAACCCAGCACTTATGGTGACTAGACAGAGCCACAGAAGGCTCTCAAGTCAACAGAGCCTAGAACCTGAAGGAAGTCTGGAAGGAGGAAAGGGCAGCCAGTTAAGAGGCCACAGCAACAGAGTAGGTAAAGGTAATGATGTTCTGGGCTAGGATGACTCGTGGGAGAGGTAGGACAGGATAAATCTACAGAAGCACTGAAGGGAATGAATTCTGAGACCTGGGACTGCAGCATACCTAGATAGATAGATATAAAGACTGTCTTGCTGGGGTGGGCAGGCTGAGATCCAGCTAGAGAAAAGGAGACATAAGATTAGGCAGAATGGTGTCACTGAATAACAGATGAACAGTGAAATTTGACAGCAGGAGGAGTAAAGTAAGGGTGGGATGAGTATCTCAGATATGCTACTCACTGAACTGGAATGAAAAGTTGCTAACAATATTATTGAGCTTGTACCTTCTCCACAACTCTTAAAACTGTCTACAGATCAGAGAGAAGCCCTGTATCTGGGAATTCAAATCACTTTCTAATCCCATGTCTGCTTCTGTGGTAGTCTGAATGAAACTGGCCTCCACAGACCCTTAGGGAATGGCACTATTAGGAGGTGTGGTCTTATTGGAGGAAGTGTGTCACTGTGGAGGTGGGCTTTTAGGTTATATAGCTCAAGCTACAGCCAGTAACACATTCTTTCCCTGCTGCCTTTGGATAAAGATGCAACTCTCACTCCTCCAGCACCATGTCTGCGTGGACACTGTCATGCTTCCCACCATGATGATAATGGACTAAACCTCTGAAACTGTAAGCCAGCCCCAATTACATGTTTTCCTTTGTAAGAGTTGCCTTGGTAATGGTGTCTCTTCATAACAATGAAACCCTAAGACTGCCTTTTCCAATGCCTCCAACTCTCCAAAACTAGTCTTTCAGGACTAACCTTGCTCAAGGAGTTCCTACTAACAAAAGCTTATATTCTTCTAAAACCCACAGAAAGAAGTGAGGGCATTAGAACCAAGAGCTAGACTCCAAAGCCTATGACTGCTAAAGATGCTGCTGAGAACCCTTTCCACCAACACACTGATAGAGAAAAGCACCCAAAAGCCACTTGGGCAGGATTCGCACGCAGGACAATACTCGGAATAATCCAATATTCTTCAATTATTCATTCTGCATATTATTTAAAACTCATTAATTATCTAAAGTTCTAAGTGCATTAATCCATAGACTTGGGATTAAAAGGAGAAAAGGCCTTTTAGTTTAAGGGTCTCATCTGATGAGTGTTTTCTCTGGCCAGCCATCAGACAGGCTGTACAGGGTTATACAGTGATCAGTGTATTCACGTTATTGGAAAACTGTTTAAGGTTGATGAAGCAAGGCAATGAATACACCAGATTGAGACTAAATCAATATTTTCTGTTCATACATCTGAAGTTTTCCATAATAATAAAACAAAACAAAACAAAAACCATAAAAAAAAAACCTTTTAGAATCCAGATACCTACAAATTAGATGACAGCTGGAATACTTCAAAGTACTGCTTGTTTCCACCATCAGCCAAAGTAGAAAAGGGGAGTCAGGGAGGGCAGGAAGGAGAAGGAAGAAGAGGGTAATGACTTGAGGACAATACTGTACCCAACAAAGACACAAAGCAGGGCTTTGCAGCACTGAGCTCCTGAAGCTACACTCCCAGAACCTGGCCTTTTACAAATATCTATGAGGTAAGTACAGGCATGACTTAAAAGCACCACTGGTGGGCCAGAGAGATGGCTCAGAAGTCAAGAGCACTGACTGCTCTTCCAGAGGTCCTGAGTTCAATTCCCAGCAACCACATGGAATCCAATGCCCTCTTCTGGTATGTCTGAAGACAGCTACAGTGTACTCATGTAAATAAAATAAATAAATCTTAAAAAAAAGTGTCACTGGCTACTGAATAGATGGGAGCCTAGAGGCCTAAGAGTCATACCATGAGAGAGCTGTACAAGGCTTTCAGGCATCTTGCTCCTGACTCTAGAGTTCCAGCTGGTGAAGGGTTCAATGAAGGTCTGCATCCTCAGGGACAGACTTGCCAGTGCTTGGCCTAGCAGGGTCCCTTTTACATGTGGAAACTTGATCAATTTGTACAATTATTTGGCTTCATACACTTTTCAGAGCACTCCATTTGTGCTATCCCCCCATTTTTCTCCTCTCACCTCTCATTTTGTACATGTGCTTTTTGTTGTTGTTGAGAGAGAGTCTGTCTCTATCTAGCCCTGGTTGTCCTGGAACTCAGAGATCCACCTGCCTCTGCCTCCTGAGTACTGGGAATAAAGGCGTGCACCACCACACCTGGTAGATGTTTTAACTTACAAAAACTCCAAGCTCTTTTTGGGGGGAACCTTACACTCAAATTTTCTCACAATTTTTTTTTTTTTAAATACTACCATTTCTAGTTTAAGATTTCTTGTTGTTTTTTTTTTTTTTTTGGTTTTGCGAGACAGGGTTTCTCTGTATAGCCCTGGCTGTCCTGGAACTCACTCTGTAGACCAGGCTGGCCTCGAACTCAGAAATTCTCCTGCCTCTGCCTCCCAAGTGCTGGGATTAAAGGCGTGCGCCACCACCGCCCGGCTGTTTTTTTTTTTTTAAAAAATAATTATTTATTTTATGTATGTGAGTACATTGTCACTGTCTTCAGACACACCAGAAGAGGGCATCAGATTCCATTACAGATGGTTGTGAGCCACCATGTGGTTGCTGGGATTTGAACTCAGGACCTCTGGAAGAGCAATCAGTGCTCTTAATCGCTGAGCCATCCCTCCAGCCCTGCATTTCAAATTATGGATTTGTGTGTGTGTAGGGGTGGTGGTGCTATGTGCACATGTGTGTATGCCTATGAGCATCAGCTTCCCTAAGCTGGAGTTATATATGCAGTAAGCTGTCTGATGAGGGTGTGAGGACTAAACTCTGCTCCTCTGCAAGAGTAGCAAGTGCTCTTAGCTGCTCAAACAGGTTTCTAGGATACTCCCCCAACCCCCACCCCATCTCTGTCCAATCTTATACTGGGGTTATAGAAAAGTAGTCTGAGGTTAAAGATCAAAACTTCATTTATGGCTATGGTTTCTAGCCTGCAGCTGTTCTGTATTAAGAAATCACCTGCAAGGAAGCCAATGATTAACAGAATAGCCAACTATGACCCCTTCAAGAAACCTCTCAGGTTCTTTACCTGCTACTTTGTCCCGAATAAGCTTTGCAGATTCAACCTCGCCAATGCTGCTGAACAGACTTCGTAGTTCCTCCTGGGTCATGTTCTGAGGGAGGTAGTTGACAATTAGATTCGTTCTCCCAATGTCATCCCTGCAGTCTTCCGCCATGTGGTCTTCATAACCATTAGACATTGTATTATTTAAAAATCTGCAATGAAAAATAAGGTCAGGTAAATTTTAGATGTTCATCTGGGTATGCGAAGGCAGAGATAAATGACTACATTTTGCACTTAAGGGATTTTTCTTCTCTGCACTACAAGATCAACTACCAGGGAGATGATTCAGTTTGTCAAGAGCTTTCTGGCACGAACATGGAGATTTGAGTTCATATCCACAGCACCCACATAAAAGTTGGATGAGTTGGCACATACCTATAATCCTAGCACGGGGAGTTGGGAACATGATATATGGACCTATGGAACTCTTTGGCGAGCCAGCCTAAGTGAATCAATAAGCTTCAAGTTCAGTGAGAGACCCTGTCTCAAAAAATAAGGTGGAGTATATATGACAGACACAACCACACACCTCACCAGTCAGTGTATCCCACACTGATCCTATCCTGTGTGTTACTAGCACTGCTCGCTATAGAGTAGCTCTACTCAGTAGCACTCAAGTGTCAAGAGAATGAGGAGAGTAATGTTTTTCATTTTCAAAGGCTCAAGCATTTGAATACTTGGTTCCTAGATGATGGCACTCTTTGGGTAAGCTGTGAAACTTTTAAGAAAGTAAAGCCACTGGGGGTAGGCTATGAGAGTTTTTGTGCTATACCCAGTTTGCTGTCTGAGCTTCCTGAATGTGGATAGAGTAATGATTGTGCATTTTCCTACTCTGGCTGCCTGCTGCTACACATTCCTCACCATTATGGACTTTATGCTCAAGTAAATTTTCTTCTGTAAGCTGTTTCTGGTCATGGCGTTTTAATACCAATGTGATAGAAGTCACTCAATAGTGATCTCTGGCTTCCACATAAACTTGTACCTTCACATACATATGCACACACCCATATGAACAGACACACATCATATCTACCTACCTATATTCATACAAAGAGATCAACTATGTTTACAAACAGCTGCTTTATGGATAATAACCTAAAAAGAAATGTTATTAAGCCACAAAAAGGCAAAAAAAAAAAAGCTAGATAACTGTTCTAACATTGAGCTATGTCCCCAGCCTTAATTTTCTTTTTACCTGGTGTTGCTCTATCACTGAGCTAAACCCCCAAGGTTCCTAGTCCTTGTGTGTATGCATGGCGGGGGCGGGGGGGTAGTAGGCTCCGGGATCAAAACTTCAAGCATGCTAGGTAAGCACTCTGCCACTAAGTTATAGTCTTTCCAGCCCAGTAAGAAGACCTTTAAATGCATATTATTAAGTCGAAGAAAACAGTTTGCAATGCCATATTGTACACTCCAATAGTATGACTTATCAATAAAAGGCAAAACTACAGGGATAGTACTAAGTGTGGTGGTCCATGCCTATAATCCCAACACTTAAGAAGGCAAAATTTCAAGGCTATCCTTGCGTATATATCAAGGTGAAAGTCATCATGAGATATGAGAGACCCCCAACTAAACAAACAAATAAAACATCCCAACAAACAAACAAAAATATAGGGTGTGCAGAGATAGTGTATAACGTCCTGTTCTTAAACATGACCCAAATTTGGTTCCCAGCCCTCACAAGGTAGTTTACAGTAATTTGTAACTTAACCTGACTTCTTTTAATCTGTGGGTAGCAGGCATGCATATAGTGCAAATACACACACAGGCAAAACACTCATTCTCATTAATATGAATTACGGGCTTAGTTATTACATAATATGCCAATGTTGCTTCATTAATTGTAACAAGTGTATCTAACTGTAAGATGTTTGTAATAGGGAAAAGGTTGTTGGGGAAGGATATAAAAGGAATACAACTTTTATTTTTTGAAAATTTATTTTTATGTGTATGGTTTGCCTGCTTATATAAGGGCACTTCATGTACACCTGGTGTCTGTCGAAGCAGGAAGAGGGGGTCAGATTACCTGAAGCTGGAATTATGGATGATTGTAAACTACCACATGGGTGATAGATAGGAACCAAACCTGGGTCCTTTAGAAGAGTAGTAGGTGCACTTAATTCCTGAGTCATCTCTCTAGCTGCCCACTTATTTTCATTTTAAGATTACATTTATTTATTTACTTTGTGTGTGTGTGTGTGTGTGTGTGTGTGTATGTGTGCAGGAGCATGGAGGCCAGAGGAAGACCTGCAGGAGTCAGTTCTTCCCTTCCTTTGAACTAAGATCAGACTTAGCAGCAAACACCTTTACCCACTGAACCATCTCACCAGTTCCTCACTCACTAGCTTCTTTTTTTTTTCTTCAGAATAAACCAAATTTTTTTTTAAACTCACAATCACACAATACAGTTAGTTCAAAGAGGCCCAACCTTGCCCAGTAACCAACACTACAAGCCTCGGAAAACATCTGTAGTTAGATCTCCCTCATGGCCATTACGAAGCAATGGAGCTATTAGAAATAAGGGTCCGCACGCGTACTATCAATTATACAGAACCAGTTTTACATCTCTTCAGCTTGAATTTCTTGACTGGAGTAAACCATTTGCAATCCTGCACTGCAATCCACAGCACCCTGACGAAGCCCTCACAGAGCTTGACATCGCTCTGGTTCTGAGAACACTCCAGGAACTGCTTGATCTCTAGGGAGCAGGGTCCAAAAGACTGTGGGTTCTGCAGCTGGGCTCCTGGTGAGTGATGTCAGGCTTTGCAGGCTCAGCATTACCACCTCCACTGAAGCCTCCCAGTGATGGCGTGACCCACGGTGGGCCCCACTGCAGAGCCCATAGCCACCCTGGCTGTAGTGGAAGCCATTTGGGCCATCAGGCCTGGCTGCAGGTGCTCTTCTGGGAGCAGCCCTCATGTGAGGGGCTTGGCTGGCTGGAGGAGTCACTCAGGAAGTTTGGTTTTGGCTTCCATGCAGCTTCCTAACTGCTTGTAGTCTCAGCATTCAGTGAAGACAAACTACCCCTCACTAGCTTCTTTATAATCTTTTTAATAAAACTAAAACTGCTCTACAAAACAATTCTATTAACACAAAACAAATCTAAGTTCAACCATGTTCACCAACAGTTTTTTTGTTTTTTAACAAAACTTTTAAAAACATAGCCAATACCTAGTTTGTTCAACAGACATTGGGGTGCAGTGGTGTAACCTGGGAGGCCCTTTGACCCTGCTTTTAAATTTGTAGTCACTATTTTACATGTGCTCATCTGCCTGGAGAGCTCAGTGAGCAATCCACTCCTCCTTCCTTAAGATGTGCAGCTTGAATTTGTGAAAATTCAAAGCCCACAAGGCATAAGCCTTTGACGATATTTAAAAACAACTCTGCAAAGGTTGGGTGTGGGTACACTCCTGTAATTCTAGTACTCAAGCAGTGGGGACAAGAGGATCAGTAATTTAAAGGCTGCATAGAAAGTTCAAGGCTGGGCTGGAGAGATGGCTCAGTGTTATGAGCACTGACTGCTCTTCCAGAGGTCCTGAGTTCAATTCCCAGCAACCACATGGTGGCTCACAACCACCTGTAATGAGATCTGATGCCCTCTTCTGTCATGCAGGCATACATGCAAATAGAACACTCATATACATAAATAAATAATTCTAAGAAAGAAAGAAAAAAAGAAAGAACGAACGAAAGGTAAGTAAGTAAGTTAGTTCAAGGCCAGCCTGGGCTATATTTAACTGTATCTCAAAAGAAAACAAAAACTTTTGAGAGCCAAGTAGCAGAGTGCTTGCTTAGTATGCAGGAGGCACTAGGTTCCATGTCTAGCACATTAAAAAAAGGCTTTGCCAGAGATTACATAAAACCGAACAACTCTTGCACAGATATATCTCTCCTACTCCTGAGTCACCGGGAGAAGGGGAATTATAACCTGTTTCCTACTCTCTTAACTCTCAAACAGGCAAACAGTAAACATTTCCCGTGTTTATTACTCATTTAAAGCTGTGTAGGTTCCTCCTTTATAAAGTATGTTAACAGAAAACCAGGTATCATAAAATTAAAAAGCTATATGCTAAAAAGCACCAGAAACAAGACAAGCAGCAAGAGACTTGGGAAAAAACATCTGCTATGTCTCATTTGGATCACCCACCAAGGGACAGGATGTGATGATGTGTGCAGGCATTCTTGCTTAGCCTCACTGTGTATGTGCCCACACACTATCAGTGTCTAGTGAGCACATTACAGGATGCTGCTAATCAAATATTCTGCAAGGCACAGGACGATGGCAATGACTAAGAAGTACCTTACCTAAAATCTCAACATTGCTAAGGCTGAATAAAGTTGAGTCAATACGACTATAAATTAATAATTAAAATCCAACACATAACTAACAGAAAGGCAGATGATATAAACTACAACTTCATGAAGAGATGACAAACCCATGAGGTAAAAAAGCTTAACCTTGACTTTATGGGGAATGCTTTTAATCCCAGTTCTCAGGAGGCAGTCAGGAGGATCCCTATGAGTTCAAGGCCAGCCTGGTCTATAGAGAAAGTTTCAGGACAGCCAGGGCTACACAGAGAAAGCCTATCTTGGAAAACAAAAATAACCAAATCAAACCAAACCTCTTCCCCCGCAAAACAAACATACAAAAACAAAAGAAAACAAAAACAAAACCCTCAACCTCATGAAAAGGGAAAGCTGGGGATGAAACAGCTAATAAATGGGGTACTTGCCTAGCACGCACAAAGCCAACCTGACACCATTTAAGCTAACACAGTGGCATGCAGCTATCATGCTAGAATCTGGGAGGTAGAAGCAGGAGAGTCAACCATCCTTACCTTCACAGTTTGGAATCATCTAGGTTTGTTTTTTTTTTGAGACAGGGTTTCTCTGTGGCTGTCCTCGAACTCAGAAATCTGCCTGCCTCTGCCTCCCAAGTGCTGGGATTAAAGGCGTGCGCCACCACTGCCCGGCTGTTTGGAATCATCTAAAATAGTAGTTCTCAACCTTCCTAATCCATTAACCCTTTGATACAGTTCTTCATGTTGTAGTGACAACCAACCATAAAATTATTTCATTGCCACTTCAATGTTGTTACTGTTATAAACCGTAATGTTAATATCTGATACGCAGGATATCTGATATGCAACCCTGTGAAAGGGTCATTCAACCCCCAAAAGGAGTCTTGACCCATAGGTTGAGAATCACTAGATTATATAAGACCCATCCCCCCACAAATAAAAAAGCAAAATGAAATGATAGGCTGTTTTTACTGGTCATATAGGAAGGATAAAATCCTGTAAGTAGTGGGCCCTGCACATTCCCTCACTGGGCAGCATAGTGGAGCTAGTTCTGTAGGTCCGGGTACAGGTGAGCCAGCCTTGAGAGAGGGAGCGACCCGCCAAAGGGTGGCCTAACCAGAGCAGTGCTGGAAACCTTGCTCTGGCGGTGTGGATGTGGGAGAGCTGATCAGCTCAGCTACTACCTAGGCCCAGACTCAGGGCTTTGAGATGGCCTACTCCAAATTTACATCATCTGTAACTGTTTGTGGACTCGAAAAGGCCAGTCCTGCTGTTCCAAAGCTTCAGGATCTCCATGACACAGGACAATACCAGGATAACAGGGAGAAGTAGGTCCTGGTATAGATCCAATATTGATGATGTCACAGAAGTTAGAGACCTAAAACCAGACCAATGACTCATTACAATAAACATTTGCAAGTGAAAATGTTAGGACAGCGGGGTATTGTGGGGCATATAGTGATACACTATAGCTTACACAAGATGTTTACTATTTTCTATGCTTGTTTAGTTTTTTTGTTTGTGTGTTTATTTTCTTTTTGAGGGGATTGTAAGGGCAGGTGGTGGATATGAGGAGACAGGGAGATGAGTGGGACTAGAGTGCATGATGTGAAATTCATAAAGAATCAATAAAAAGTTAAAAAATATATATCCTGTAAGTAGGAAGAAGAGGGAACAGCCTCATAGATTGACATACATAAGACAGCACCAGCTTGCTGAAGGAGAGTTTGGCAACTTCTACCAAAAATTTTGTGAAACCGACTACCCCATGATAAGAATTTGTCCCACAGCAATGACCACATCACTGCATGTTAGTGAGTAATCTAAAGAAACATACTACCTTTCAGCTTGTAAAAAAGTACAAAATGTAGCTAACACATGTGTATTAATAGAAGATGGCTCAGAGTCAAGTAAAAAGCACTAAAATTTAATCACAAAAAAACTGTGGCCATGAGATTTTAAAATAGATCATTACCTCAAAAAACAAACAAATGAACAAAGGCATCTGCTGCAGACGAGAGCACAGAGATTAATGTTAAAAATTAATATGTTGGTGGTACACTCCTTTAGCCATAGTGCTCCAGAGAGGTAGGAGGATCAAGGCAAGCTTGGTCTACAGAGCGAGTTCCAAGACAACTGGGAATACAGAGAATCTCTGTGTCAAAAACAACAAAAAACTTAAAGATAAAGTTTGTTAAAAATGAGATTCAAGGGCTGGAGAGACAGGTCAGCGGTTAAGAGCACTGACTGCTCTTCCAGAGGTCCTGAACTCAATTTCTAGCCACCACATGGTGGCTCACAACCATCTGAAATGAGATCTGATGCCTTCTTTTGGTGTGTCTGAAGACAATGACAATGTATTCACATATATTAAATAAAAAATAAATAAATATTTAAATAAAAGGAAAAGAAAGACTCAAAACATCTCTTCCTTCTTTTCCTTTTTTTCTCTCTCTTCTCTCCCCTACTCCATCTTTTTCATGGTGCAGGGGGTTGAATCTCACAAGTCTTTTTTCTCTTCACTCCTCTAAGAGTTTCGCTTTTACTCCTTCCCCATTCATTCTGTTTCCAACAGCTGATCAACTGGCAAAAAATTCAACTAATTACCTTTTGTAAAGAAAGTTTTGTTATAATCATGTTCTTTGAGCTATCTACTGTCTAAGGTTGGAACCCCCTCCCCCCCCAACTACAATTACATAGTTGAGTAGTAACAAACTAGGAACAGCTGCATGGCCCACAAAGTCCAAAAGATTCACCATCTGGCTTTCTACAGGGAAAAAAAAATTTGCCTACCATTATTTCCTTCCTTTGTCCTTTTCTTGCCTTCTCTACCCATTCTGAAGTCTCCAAAGGGCTTCCACGGAGTATTCCTCTATAGTCTGTGCTACAAAAGAATCAAACTAGGAATATAGCTCAGGATACAGCACTTACCTCACATGAATAGACAAAGTCCTTGGTTTGACTCCTAGCATTGCCAGCAGTCAAATTCTATGTAGCCCAGGCTAGAGTTATGGCATGTGCCACTATTCCAATCCTTTTTTTAATTTTGGTTTTTCAAGACAGGGTTTCTCTGTGTATCCCTGGCTGGCTTTGAACTCAGATATCTACCTGCCTCTGCTTCCTGAGTGCTGGGATTAAACACTGTACTGGGCAAAGAATTCTTAGATATACCACCAAAAGCTGTTTTCATTAAAAAAGGTGTCATCAAAATGTAAAACCGTGCTTTGCAAGACAATGCTGGAAGAAATACCCAAAGCCTGAGAAAAGTATTTAAAAAGAAGTGAGAACACCTAAAAATATCTTTTTTCATTATTTTTTTTGTTTTGTTTTTTGAAGCTCTCTGTGTGTGTGTGTGTGTGTGTGTGTGTGTGTGTGTGTGTGTGTGTGTGGTGTAGCTCTGTTTGTCCTGGAACTTGCTCTATAGACCAGGCTGGTCTCAAACCATTATTTTTTTTTAAAATGCATACAGGTATTTTGCTTAAATGTTATGTCTGTGCAGCATGTGTGTGCCTGGTGCCTGTGGAAGCCAGAGAGAGAGGTGTTAAATCCCTTGGAATTTGAGTTACAGACAATTCTAATGTAGGCACTGGGAATTGAACCTAGATCCAGTGCTCCTAACCACCAAGCCTCGATGACACATTTTTAAAAAGCTCTTAAGACTAGACAAGTCAGACAGGCAGTTCTTTTGTTACTATGGTGCCCACCACTCTCTTTTAGTATACTAAATGGTTTTTCTTCCTATGCTGGTCTACTATCTTACCAAAAACCCCCAATGTTCTCAATTAACTACCGGAAATGTACAGGTGGTATACCATAAATTGTGTTTATTAGAAATTTATTTCTGATAAGTATACACTCACAGTATGATGTATACAAGTATAAACACATACACACACACACACACACATTCACACATACACACACACACACACACACACACACACACACACACACACACACACATACACACACCCACCTGGATTTGGTGGTATGCTTCTGGCATCAAGTATTTGAGAGGTAGAGAGTATAGATCAGTTCAGAGTTATCCTCATCTAAATGGTAGTCCCCCCAAACAAACAGAACTGGGGAGATAGCTCAGAGGAATAAAAGTATTTGTGTATGCAAGCTTAACAATTTAAGTTTGATTCCCAGAACCCAAGTATAAAGGTAGATGCTGTGGCCAGCTGTGTAGCAAAAACAAAAGAGATCTTAGGAGTGGAAAGACCCCTAGATATGAAGTCCAAAGAACAATCCATTTTCATATTCATGGTTTGTCCGTTGATATCTACACATGTGCAGCGACATGTTTGACTACTTAAACACAAAAAATTAACTGAAATTTTTAAAATAAACTAACACCCAAAACTTAAAAAAATAAAATGGCAGAAGATGTTAAAAGTGCACCAAAGCAGGTATGTAGATAGTAAATGAACATATGGAAAGAGGCTCAATATCATTAGCCAGGCAGAGAGGCCATGTCCACATAGTAGAATGGCTAAAACAAAATGTAACAAGACAATGTCAAGTGCTGGAGAGGATGAAGTTAGACTTTCTATACAAAGCAATGGTAGGAATGCAAAAATGTTATAGTCACTTTGATGAATTGGCAATTGGCAGTCTCTAAGTTGAATATGAACACTTAGCTCATGACCTGGCAATTGTGCTCCTAGCACTGTTTTGTTCTTTTCTTTTACTCATACTGTAACTCTGCCAAGAGTATAGATGTAAGCCACCACATCTGTCTTCTACTCTTTTTTTTTTTTGGTTTTTCGAGACAGGGTTTCTCTGTATAGCCCTGGCTGTCCTGGAACTCGCTCTGTAGACCAGGTTGGCCTCGAACTCAGAAATCCGCCTGCCTCTGCCTCCCAAGTGCTAGGATTAAAGGCGTGCGCCACCACCGCCCGGCTGTCTTCTACTCTTGTATCAATACAAGAGAAATGAAAATCTGTGTTCATATAAAAACATATACACAAATCCATACAGCATTATTTACAATCACTGTAAGTCTGAAAAGCTAAAATAAGTCACTAATGGAGAAATTACAGTATGTCATATAATGGAGCACTACTTAGCAATGAAAAGGCACCCATACTACATACATGATTTTTCAAATACATTTTTACTGGGGAGTTGAGAGCAGACTAAAAAAAGCTACCTCTTCTGAGTGTTTTAAGACATTCTAAACCAACTTAGGATGACCATCTTAAATTTTTTCCCCTATGGAAACAGGATCAGTTTTTAGTCCAGGCTGATCTTCTAACTTGTGGCTTTAGATAGCTAGATAGACAGAAACAGATATAAATAGACTGATTTTAAATAAAAGATTAATTTTATGTGTACGAATGTTTCGCCTGTATGTATGTATGTACGTATGTATGTATGTACGCACGTACAAGGTGTACTCAGAGGTCAGAAGGCAATGGATCCCGTGGAACTGGAGTTAAGATGATTACAAGCCACCATGTGGGTTCTGGGAATTAAATTTGTAAGTAGAACATGCCTTTAATACTAGCACTCTCAAGAGGAACAGACAGGTATACTATGACTTTAAGGCCAGCCTAGCCAACAGATTTCTAGGCCAGCCAGGATTACATAGTAAGACCCTTTAAAACAAATAAAACAAAACAAAACAAAACTTAAATACTGGGGCTTGTTGGTAGCTCAGTACTTAAAGAGTTCTTGCCTACCATGTATGAAGCCCTGGGCCCCACCCCAGCACCATATGGAAATGGTAATACACAACTGTAATCCCAGTACTAGGGAGGTGGAATTCAGAAGTTCAAAGTCATCCTCATATGTATATATGTACAGGCACACACGCGCGCGCGCACACACACACACACACACACAGAGCATGTTTGAAGGCCAACCTGGGCTCCTCAGACCCTTTCTCAAAACAAAACATCCTTCAAACAGTCCTACACAAAGATGAGTAAAATTTTCTATAATGCAAATTAAAAACCAAAATTAAGATTTAAACAAAAAACTTCTTTGTCATACTGTTATCTAAGGGTCCCCAAAAACAGGGTTCCAGGCAACCCTGATGTGTTACATAGTAGGAAAGGAAGTTATAGGCTCTCAGATTCCACCAAGGATATTGTATGCCTAGAATCTTCGAGATGGATGGTGGGGGTGGGAGGAGCAAATCACCAGGAAATGTTCTGATGGTAGAAAAAAACTGAAGGTGCCACTTGAATCAATTATGATTGCCACCCATCAAGATGAGGCACATACAGATCCTTACAGGCCCCTGTCCACAGTCAAGAAAAGGAAGGCCACTTGGCTCGGGTAGCTCCAGCCAAGTAAGTTCACAGTGGGTCAGGTGCAGAGTAGCCTGCCCAGTCCAAGTGCTCTACAGGCCTAGGAACTTGGCTAGCTTTAGAAGAAAGAGCTCAGCAACACAGTAAGGCACGACCACCCATGGGCTCTACCCCACTTCCAAAGTGAATCCTACTGTCAGAGCAATATCTGAAAAACAGCGAAGGTAAATTATTTCATGTGGATGTTACCAACTGCTACATAACACATGATAAATGTGGGTACCCTTACTCCTAAAACCAAGGTGTATGATTCCCCCAACCTGTCTCCTGACCTTACTCTTTTTTCCAAACCTTTCCATCACCTTGAATTACTTTCTGCAGTGGCACTACATACTTGTCCTCCCAGTAATCTCTATTTCCTCTATCTAATCCAGCTGCCAAGTTCTGCCTCTCCCTCCCTCCTTGACCTTCTTTCTCAATCAGGTCCCTGTCCCCTCTTACCTAGCCCAACTTCTAAATGTGTCTGTCTGTAAAGTCAAATTAACCTTTTCCTCCAAATGACTCTTCTTCCAGTGTCTCCAGGCTTCTCTGCTCATGGTGACATCAGCCTTGACACTGGTTGCTGTGCACTATTCTCTCCTGTCAATCCTTCCTCTGGTATAAAGGTTTCTTTGATGGGTAGTTCCATCCAGGCACTTTTGAACTCCACACTAACTTACTTCTTCAGGCATGGGTGGAATGCCAACTATGTGCCAGGCACTGGGAACACAGAACAGGAGCAATTCCAACCTCAGCAGATCAATTTAACCATTTTCTAGTTTTAGCTCCACATTTATCCTCCTAGTCCTCTTGGTCTGGCTTAATTGGCCCACTTAGGCTTGGCAGCTTCTTGGTGCCTTCCTTTTCTCTTATTCTGCTCATTTGTTGATCCTAGATAGCCCTCCCTGTTCCTCTTTGATTGAAATCTGCTTGAATAACAAATTCTCAATAATCATTCCATTCAGTATACTTCATATAAAAACAAACCTTCCTTTTTTATATTTCTTCTCAAACCAAGTTGACTTTCTTTCTTTTTGAGACAGGGTTTCAGTGCAGCCCAGACTAGACTTAAATCCCATAGATGGCAATATCTGCCCCTAACTCCTGAGCACTGGGATTACAGGCACGAGAAATGATTTCTGGTTTATAGGGTGCTGGGCATTAAAAACAAAGATTCCATGTATGAGGCAAGCAGTCTACCAACTGAACTACATCCTCAATCCTGAAGAGGTTATTTCTTCCCAGAGACAATCTTTCTTGAGAATAGGAAAGTGGGTATACATTACTGAGCATGCAGTGAGTATCCACTGTGGTACTGGATATGTGTGGACATGGATATTCTACTATCATCCTATTTCCTCATTCTGCTTCAGCCATGTGCTTTCTTGTCTCTGGGCATACATTAAATTGCTTTGTCTTTCTTTTCAAGTTCTCTGTGGCTACTCATCTTTGCAGCACTCAAACAGTAGGCAGGGTTGGCCATCGTTTCTCTTCCTCATGTCCAAATTCCTTAATTGTGTTTCAGTGTTCCCTTGTTTCTATAGCTGATGTTCTGTGTCATATTAGCAATTTTTCTAACTTGAAGGAAAACAATCACCTCTTAACTGGTTTTCTGCCTGCCAGTCAGTACATCCTTTGCAAATGCGACTCCCCCTGTCAATTATCATAAGTCTGGAGTGGGCCCTCATAATATCTGAGGTTTCTTCCCAACACCTGCTACTCACCACTTCCTTCTACTTTCCCCAAAAGTTCCATACCCCATACATCTTCTGGAGGTAACAGAAGGCCCTACCTACTCCACTCACCAAGTTCTTGAAGAGCCTTTCCCACTTGTCTTTTACCTAGCTATTTCCTCTAAGTCCTCCAGCCTCAACAACTCCAGGGAATATTTTGTCTCCTAGGCTTGAATAACAGTTCCTTTTCCTGTGCTCCCACATCACCTAGTGCATTACTACTGCTCACCAGCTAGGCTGAACTCATCTAAACATAGATCATATACACCATGGTCTCTCCAGAGCCTATCCTCTGGGCTGGGATACAACTTAAGGGAAGGGGACAAAAGGCTCACTTCACTCTTGTTGGCTAATTTCCTTAGGTCTTTCTCCGTAGAACTACTGCCACCTAGGGGCAAAAGGCCGGCACTGCAGCTCACTCACCATTCAGCATTTAACTAGATTGAACACACTGAAGGTGATGGGAACACAATTCAGGGAACAGTTCATTCTGGAGAAGTGGAAAAGCCTTGGCATTTGGAGGCAGCTTCTAATGGTGTTTGTGCTTTGAGCTGGGTCACACAGCTTTCCAGGGAAAGAGCATAAAGGGTCAAAGAAGGGAATAGGGGGGCATCCCAAACTAAGGGCTTCTGATTTTAATGTTTAGAACCATTTGAACAGCCCAGGGTCTTTTTTTTTTCATGCCCCAAGACTTCTTTTAATCAGGAGAAACATAGATCTGCATCTTCAAAAGTCAACTCCTGCTGGTGTGCAAAGACAGAGAGAAGCAGTGTGAGAAGCAACTGCGTAAGCACAGGAAGGAGTATGTTCTTCTTTCAGTCTCTCCCTTTCTGCTGTTGCCCAGGGACCTATTTCTGAACAAATATTGAAGTTGTTTCCCTCAAACCAGTGCTTCAACAGAAACATTTCCTGTTTCTTTCAGTTTCTTCACACACCTTGAAATCACAGCATTAAAAAAAAATTTTTAGATTTATGTGTGTTTTGTTTGCATATATGTATGGGGTCCACATGTATGCTTGATGTTCTGCAAAGAGAGAAGGCATGGGATCCTCTGCAACTGGAGTTATGGATGGTTGGGAGTCATCATGTGGGTGCTGGGAACTGAACACGGGTTCTCTCCAAGAGCAACAAGTGCTCGTGTTCACTGAGCTGCCTCTCTAGCCCCACAGCATTTTCAAAACCAGATTTCAACAGTTTTGCATACACCAGTTAAAAGGCAATATGTTGGAGGTATCTAGGACTTGCTTTCAAACCCTGCATTGGCAATTGCAGTGCAAGAGATTATCCTAAGTTTCACTTTCTTCTCTAAAATGGATATTAAAACACCTACCTTAGGGGCTGGAGACATGCAGTGAAGTATTAACACATTGTACATTGTTGAAAGATTCTGGAGATTTATTTGTAACTGCAAATATTCCATGTGTGGCATGCACAATACTGGGGTTTTCCTCACATCTTTACATCTGCACAATACTTTCACCCTGCTATCTCAAGGCAATTCAAAACAGCTTATTCAAGATCTTAGGAGCTTTACCCAGATCATCAGAGATAAGGCTGGAAGAACTTTTCCAGGAAGATTACTTAAAGATTTCTCACCTCTGTGTGTATGTGTTCTTGTTCTGGTGGTGGGGAAAACGAGAGAAAGACCCCTAGCAACGCCTCAATATGTTTTTGGTACTCACAACTGAAGAAGTAGGAAGCAGAGATGCTAATACTCAGTAGGCAGAACAAGCCGGGCATGCTATCCAACTTTCTACAATGCATAGGACAGCCAGGCCCCTACAACCAACCATTATCTGACTCTAACTGCCTGTAGTAACAAGGAGGTTAAGAAAGCTTTCTCTAACATCCGATCTTGCCCCTTCTAGAGCTCTGGCCAGCGGTGTCCCACATGAACACTTCCGATAATGGAAGCTCTGTCTAGTGCAAAAAAGTTCTCCACTTGCTCCACCTAGTAGGTGTCAAACCCATTTTGACATGCTTTAGCAGCAGAAAACAAGAGAAAAGGAAGTCCCATCATCACTACCTATTGTTCAACAGCGTGCAATTATCTTAAGAATATTTTCACATTATTTTACAAATGAAAACGTCCCGAAAAGAGCTTTCTTTGCGATCAAAGAAAAATTTCCCTTTTCTCTTCTAGGACTTCCACACATACAGACGAAAGGTTTGCACACTTCTAAAAGGACCTCAACGACCCGTCGCGGTGTATCCTGAAAATCGTCCACAAAAGAAATCTATGGAATTTCCCGAGGGAGCAAGTCTGTGGGCCATGACCTCTGGCGCCCAAGGCCCTCGCTCCACTCTTCCACCCCCGGATCACCGGGCCTCCGAGATCAACTATACGGGAGCCCCAAGCCTCGGAGCCCGGCCCCCCAAAGCGCGTGCCCACGCCGTGTCCTTCTCCCGCCTCTCTCGCGGGAGCCCAGAGAGGAATCTGGCCCGGGGGAGGCCTTGTCGCCAACCTGAATCAAACAGAGTCGGTTCCCATTCGCCTAGCCGCGGCCCACACGCGCGTCTCCATACCCAGGCCTACCGCGGCCTGGGGCCTTCGGCCGGTGCAGGCCCGGCGGACGCCCGTGGGGCTAGGCGAGCTCAGGCCCTAGCGAGGCCTACTCTTTCGGAAGTCGCCGAAGCCTCCGGCCTCACCTGAACACGGGCGGAAAGGCCCGGGTCTCTGCTCCGGGGCGGGCGGCGCGGCGATAACGGCTCCGCACGGCCTCGGTAGCGGTGGTGGCGGCGACAGAGCGGTAGCGGTAGCGGTAGCGGCGACGGCGACGGCGACGGCGACGGCTGCGGCTCCTCCTCAGCGCGCACGACCCGCTCCCTGGTCCCGCGGCCCAGACACGCCCCCTTCTCAGCGCGCTCTACTATTGGTTAATGTCTTTGAAGAAGCGACGCCCATAGGTCGGTATGGCTGTCGCGGTACGGGTGCGCGCGGCGGAGGAGGGACTTCCTGCGGCGTCGTCTGCGGTGGACTAGAGCGCCCAGTGGAGTCGCGGAGTGGCTAGCGATGGCCTCGAAGGGGGCGAGTTGGAGCCTGGCCCGCAGTGGACGCCGACTGGACGTCGAGGCCAAAGAGTGGCGCTTTTTATAGAACGCACGCCGTGCGGTCCTCACAATGCGGGCTGTGCAGCCGCTTACGTCCAAAGTAAGCCAGGTGGTCATCCAGGCTAGGAGGACAGGATCCCCGATTCGAATCCCGGCCCGGACGTTTCCGGTCGGCCTGCGGTTGAGCACCGGCTGACGTCACTGAGCCTGGCCTCAGTTTCCTTATCTGGTGAAGCGTGTTAAAGGATGTGGTCAGCATGGGCAGCCTCTGGGAATCTAACGTTAAAATTTCTTTGTTTTAAAGTTTTCTTAATGTGTAAGCATGTGTGTCTGTGCACCACGTGCGTGTAGTGCATATGGAAGTCAAAGAGAATGTCGGGTCCTCTAGGACTGGTGTTATAGACAGTTGTTAATTGCGTTTGGGTGCCGAGAACTGAACCCATGTTCTCTGGAAAAGCAACCAGTGATCTTAATTGCTGAGCCATCTTTCCAGCCCCACTTCCTTCGAAATTTTAAATGCCTACTCTGTGCCAGCCATTCTGGCAGTGAGCAGAAAAACAACTGCCTGTCCCTTTGGAGGGCTGCCGTTTTGAACTAGTGCTATCAGAAACGTATATGCCATCCTGTTTGATTTAAAACTTCTCTGTTGTCTCTGCCTCTGTCTGTCGTTTTTTAGCGTGTTTGTTTTCTTTTAGTCAGGATCTTCCTAAGTAGTCCTGGCATGGAACTTATAAATCATGCTGACCATTGCCTCATAGAGATCTGCCTGCCTCCGCTCCCTGAGTGCTGGGTTTAAAGGTGATGTGTGTGTGTATTTGAGACAGTGTCTCTCATATGATCCAGGTTGGCCTTAAACTTTCTGTGTGACCAAGGATGCCAGTGAAATGATCCTTATGCGTTCATCTCCCAAGTTCTAGGATTACAGGCCTGCAACACTTCAGCTGGGTATAGGTAACCTTTTAAAAGTAGTTTTACAGGACTTGAAAAAAATGTTGAATTTTATTGTTTTTTATTATGTACGTATGTATTTGTATGTATGTGTTTTAAGGGATGGTGTTTGTATGTATTTGTATAATATGTATATATTGCAATATGCATGTATGTGTGTGAACATATATGTGGAAATCAAAGGATTACTTGCAGGAGTCAATTCTTCCATCATAAGGGACCTGGGGGTGGAACTCAGGTTGTCACACTAAGCAGCCATTGTCTATTCAACTGAGCCATCTTTATAGTTTTTTGGGTTGTTTTTTTTTTGTTGTTGTTGTTGTTAAATTTATTTATTCACTTTACATCCTGATTGCTGCACCCACTCTTGGTACCCTTCTCACAGGGTTCCACCATTCCCCTTCTCCTTCTCTGAGAAGGTGAATCCCTCCCCACCCCCCCAAACACACACCCATAACCCCCTCACCCTGGCATATCAAGTCTCTGCAGGGATAGGCACATCCTCTCGCTAAGGCCAGACAAGGCAGCCCAGTTAGCATATTCTGCCTCTGGCTTTCTTAATTAACTCTCTACAGTAAAACTTTAAGGAAGCCACCAAATTGTCAGCTATATGGCAACTTAAATTTTTTTAAATTATTAACTTATGGGCCAAGGGTGTAGCTTAGTGGTAAAGTATATTCCTAGCACATCCAAGGAGGTTCACAAAAGAAAAGGAAAGGAAAAAAAAAAGGACATGGATATAGTTAGGTGTTTGATGTTTTCGTAGAGTACACAAGGGGATAAAAGTAGAAGGGTCAGACTTCATGGGGAGGATGGAAAGGTGGCACAGCAGTTATGAACAGTTACTCCTTTGCAGAGGACCATGATTCAATTCCCATCCACCCATCTGTTGACTCACAACTGCCTTTAACACCAGCACCAAGGGATATAGCACCCTCTTCTGTCTTTCCGGGGCACTGTACTCAGGTATACAAATCTACACTCAGACATACATATCGATACATGATTCAATAATAAAAATACAATCTTCCCTTTAAAAAAAAAAGTTCATTCTTGACTATGTAGCAAATTCAAGACCAGCTGCTGAATGCTTGAAATCCAACTGGTCCAATTTGATGTGTAAAATGTACCCTAGATTTCAAAAACAAATGGAGGAAAAACACAGAATATAAAAGATCTCATAACTTTTTGTTTTGTTTTTGAGATAGGGTTTCTCTGGTTAGCCTTGGCTGTCCTAGAACTTGCTCTATAGACCAGGCTGGCCCCAAACCTGCCTCTACCTCCTGAGTGCTGTGATTTGAAATGGTGTCATGCAGCCTAAGCTGGCATCAGATTTCATATGTAGCTAAGGATGACCTTGGACTCATTCATACTCCTTCCTCTCCCTCCCCAGAGCTGGGATTACAAGTGTGTATCTCCATGCCTGGTCTTTCTTTATATTTTATTGTTAATAACAGTCTGTTTTTAAAAATTGTGTGTGTGTAAAATTTCGGGGAGTTGGTGCACTTTTTTTCACCATGTAGGGTCAAACTCAGATTGTCTCATTTGGCACAGTTCACCTCTAATCCATCTCATTGGCCATAGACTATTTAGATTTTCAGAAATATCACAAAGATGATTTTTTTTAAATATTCTTGCTTTGGTTTTTTTGTTTATTTATTTTGAGATGATCTTACCCTTTAGCCCTGGCTGGTCTGGAGCTCACTAGCCTCAAACTCTGCCTTGAGCTAGATATGCCTGCCTCTATTTCCTAAGTGCTCAGATTAGAGGTGTTCACCACCACATCCTTCTCACTAATATAATTGCTACCAGACCTGGTAGTACAGATTTGTATTCCCTGCTACTCTTAAAGCTTAAGAGTAATAGTTTATCCATCTGTAATCTTATCATTTAAGAGGCTGAGATATGATTATCACAAGTTTAAGACTAGCCTGGGCTACATATCAAGTCTAGGATAGCAATAGTAATAATTTTTTTAAATAGGGCTAGGAACATCAAAGGTAGTGGGGCTGCCTAGTATGTGTAAGGCCTGAGATTCAGTCCTAAGCACTGATAAGGGGAGGGGGTAATAGCTCAGTTAGTAAAATGCCTGGTACACAGGCTTGAAGATCTAGCATTGCCCTACATTGACATTAATGTCCTAGCATTGACATGAAAGCTAAGCCCTGTAACACACCTTTTTTTGTTTGTTTTGTTTTTGGAGACAGGGTTTCTCTGTGTAGCCCTGGCTGGCCTCGAACTCAGAAATCTGCCTGCCTCTGCCTCCCAAGTGCTGGGATTAAAGGCATGCGCCACCATTGCCCGGCTTATACCACACCTTTTAAGCTCAGCATGGATGCGATGGATATAGACAGATCCCTAGAGCTTATTGCTTAGCTAGCCTAGCTGAACTGATGAGCTCTAAGCTCAGAGATCCCGTTTCAAAAATAAGATTTAGAACCAGTGAGACAGCTTAGTAGGTAAAGGTGCTTGCTTGTAAGCCTAATGACCTGAGTTTGATCCTTGGAACTTATGTGATGAAAGAAGAGAACTGACCTCTGCAAGTTGTCATCTGACCTGCAAGCTTGTACACATACACACAAATAAATATTTTACAAGATTATCAGGAGAGTAACTGCCATCTACTCTGTCCTTTCCAGGCATGCATATACCCACATACATGTTCACATGCCCACATGAACACATACATATACCATAGCACGCACATCCGCATACAAAAAGTAATAATTTATTGTAGTTAATAGGCCAATATTGATGCCTTGTTTGATTATTTAGAGTATTTTTCTCTGATATCTCTTTTCTCTTCCAGGGTCCCACAAAGATTACAACATACAAATTAATTGTCCTGTCTAGTTACTTCTTGGCTGTGACAGAATCACATCTTCAATGTTTGTGATGACCTTTACACTTTTAAGAAGCACAGGTCAGGTATTTTATCCTTTGAAACTAAGTCTTTATAGCTTGGAGCTATCTTGTTGTTTAGAACTAACAAGGTTAGCTTAGAACTCACAATCCTCTTGGGTGATGGAATTATAACCATGCCTCACTGTACCTGGGTGGTGAGTTATTTTGGAAGGTGTTTCTCTGTTAGAATAGTCATAAGATTATGATAATGGATTATTGACCAAAAGATCAAATCAGCCAATCAGTTTTCCACCCATCACATTGTGTGTGTGTATGAATGTGGAAGACAACGGTTGACATCTATTGTCTTCCTCAATCATTCTCCATCTTTTTTTTCCCTCCATTTTATTTTTTGAGACAGAGTCTCTTCTTGAACCTGGAACTGACTGGTAGGCTAGGCTGGCTGGCCAATGAGCCCTAGGGAGCCTCCAGTGAGGATCTCTGTCTCTTCAGTGCCAAGACTATAAGTATGTACCACTGTGCCCAGTTTTTTGTGTGGGTGTTGGGGATCTGAACTCCGGTCCTCATGCTTGCACTAGAAGCATTTTACTGACTGGGCCATCTCCCCAGTGCCGTCATATATTAAGGTACATCCATCAACATTATTTGGTTGGTTGGTTTTGCTAGAGCTTTCAGCATGCTAAGTTATTACTCAGGGTTCCCAAGGGTAGCAGAATGAATCGCCATATATATATATATATATAAAAATAAATAAGTTGGGGAGTTATTAGATTCATGGGCTGTGTTCTAACTAATCCAACAATGACAGTCTATGAATGGAAAATTAAGAATCTAGAAGTTGCTCAGTCCACGAGGCTGGATGTCTCAGCTGATCTTCAGAAGATGTTGAAATCCCAAAGAAGTAGGCTGAAGTGCCAGTGAAGGAATGAACTTGCAAGGCAAGAGCAAGCTGACAAAGAGCTTCCTTCTTCCATGTCCTTATATAGGCTTCTAGCAGGTGTGGCTCAAATTAAAGGTGTGTCTCCTGCCTCAAAATCAGAATTAAAGATGTGTGTTTTCCTTTCTCAAAGGTCAAGAAGTGGAGTCACCTACTTCAAACCAAGCAAAAAGTCTTTCACAGGTGTGCCCTCTTTTTCTGGATTGTGACTTATTCCAGATGTAGTCAAGTTGACAACCAAGAATAGTTATCACAGTAACCGTCTTCTGGCCTTTGCATGCACATATGTAATTTTAAAAAATAATAATTAAAAAAAAAGAGCAGTGTGGAAAGAGACACACTGTCCACTGTGGGTGGTACCAGTCACTAGGCAGAGGTCCTGAAGAAATTGAGCGATACTCAAGCAATCAAGTAAGTATGCATGCATTTTTTTGTGTGTGTGTGTGCTCTTCATTGTGGATATGATAATCACTTGTATGAAGTTCTTGCCTTCACTTCTTCACAATGATCAACTATAGTCCATTCTCTGCTTTTATTATAACTGAATACTATTTCATTTTGTTGTTCAAACGGTTCTGATTTTGGCCATTAGAATTTCTTTCAGTTGATTTGTTATGGTCCTTGAATATTATCACCAACGTGTTCAGGTTCCTAGACACTTATAACTCTAGCATTGCAAGATCCGGCAGGCTCATATTGTATACTTCTTATCTCAGTCCTGGAATAAGCCATTTCTCCAACAAGTCTTAGATCTTTGTGTAAGAGAATGATATTAGAAATGAAGGTGAAGGTCAATGAGATGACTTAGTGTGTGGAAGACTTAGTGCCCAAGTCTAATGACCTGAATTTGGTTCCTGAAAGCCATATAGAGATGGAAGGAGAGAACTGACCTCGTAAACTTCTGACCTCTACAGGTATCTCATGTTATGTGTGGCCACCTGCCCACACAGACCAGATATGTATACATACACATTTTTTCCCTTTTATACAGGGTCTCACTATATAATCCTGTCTGGCCTAGAAGTTGTTATGTAGAACAGGCTGGACTTGAACTCACAAAAATCTACACACCTCTGCCTTTCTGAGTGCTGGGATTAAATGTGTGCATTACCACACTCAATTATATTTTTTAATTAAAAACTTGAGACACAAAATGAACTACAAGAGCATGAACTGCTAATTTATATTGTTTCTTTTACACCTATGCTTGGTGTTTTATCCTTGGGATGGAACTTAGGGCTTTGTGGCTGCTACACAAGGACTCACAGTCCCAACCCTCATCATAGTTCTTTTAATCATTCCTGTTGTACCAGGTTTGGTCTCTTGGCTCTGGGGATATAGCAGTGACCATACAAGGTGTGGCATCTAGCTTAGTATCAGCCCTTAGAGACATGAAGGCAGCTCCAGCGTTTGCTTTATGGCCACGGAAAGTTAATTTTCCCTTTTTAAAATGGGGGGGAGGGGAATGATGGCAATATTTCCTGAAGCTCTCTGAGAACTAGAAACCCTGGGACAGCCTGACCAAGTATTTATTACATTTTTCTCCATCATTCTGGGGAATCAATCCCAAAGCCCCACTGTTGAATAACTGTTTCCTCCAGATTGAAACATTCCCTCTGTACAGAGAAGGGAAGCTCATAAAACTTAGAAAGTAAAGGAAACTTCCAAGTCTCAGGAAGAGCTTGCAACCTAGAAGATTCACAAGGAATCTGTGTGACAGAAACAGTAACAATTACTGTGGAGAGAAAGTATCTGTGGCTAAATTAAGCTGTCATTAGAGTTCCAGGCCTGCAGTTTTTATGAGTCATTGTGTGCTAGGTAAGCTTTTTAGTGACCTGGATGTCTGAGCCATCTAGCTCCAGTAAGTAACCTGAGTACACTCCCTGATTCAAGCTAGACTTAGGTAGAATTATTTCTACACATTGGCACCCTATCTAGAATGAATAGACAGTTGTCCCTCTTGGCTCGGGAAGTCACAAAACACCTGCTCATGCTGGACAAGTGCTCTTACCACCGAGCTGTATTCCCAGCCTCTTGCCTTCTATTTCATTTTTCTTGTTAGTGTCAGCCCTTGGGTAAGAAGAAGCAGACAATCATGTCTGGCCCAGGTTGTTCTTGCTGTACCTTCATATCCCAGTCCCTTCAGCACAAGCTGAGATGGCTGAAGATTTTTGTTTTTGAAAGATTTGTATGCATGTGTCTGTCCACATCTGTGTCCATGTGGAGACCAGAAACGGGTATCAGGTTTCCTCCCACTCTGCCTATGGACTTTCCCTGAACCTGGGACTTTTGTTTTTCAGCTGGACAGAATCTGGCAAGATGTAGTGATTGCCTGTCGCTGCCTCCTTTAGAACTGGGGTTGTAGCATGTGCTGGATGCCCAGCTTGTTATGTGGGTGTTGGATCTCATGATTATGCAATAGGAACTCTAAACTACAAAATCACCTCCAGCCCAGAGGGTTTTTTGTTTGTTTGCTTTGTTTTTTGAGACAAGATCTCATTCCTTGAACTTGCTAAGTAGCCAAGGGTGCCCTTGAACTCATAGTTGGGCCCCCTGCCTTCAGCTCCCTAGTGCTTGGCCAGAGATGACTTAAGTCTTAATGCGTCCTTTGAGAATATCTTTGCTCTCAGTTACACTTTTCATGTAGGGGAGCATCTGGGCTCAGTCAAAGCATAAGGGATGCTTTTGTATAACTGTCTCCTCCAGATTAAAGTGTTCCCTCCTAGAAGAATATGGGAGGCTCATAAAACTCAGGAAGTAAATAAAACTTAAAAGCTTCACAAGGCCTCTCTCACCTGAGGTTATAGAAGGAATAACAGTTGTACATACAGGGACCCAGGGTTCCATCTATATAGCACCACTACCAACAATCATAAGGGAGAGCCTACCAGACAGAGACTGGCAAGAACAAAACAAAATGGATACCAGGGGCTGCAGATAGGGCTCAGTGGTTACAGCATTTGCTGGGCAGTTGTTAGAACAGTTTGAATCCCTAGGACCCACATAAATGCCAACTGGATAGGATGCAGGACCCTGTAATTTCAGCCTTGGAAGGTGGAGACAGAATCAGCAGAGCAAGCTACGGAGGTGTGGCTTGATTGAGAGCTCTGCCTATGGTTCCTAACACCGATGTGGGCCTCCACATGCATGTACACGTTATACCTGCACATATATGAACTCATATGAAAGAAGGGAGAGGGAACATCTATTCCAGAAGATTATTCTACATAAGGAATTCAGGTCGTGAGTAGAGAGAATGGTGAAGACACTGAAGAGGGGCCGGTCACCTGTTCTGAGGAATCAGAGGAGAAGATGAAGAAGTGATGTCATGATCCGAAGGACAGGGCAAGACAAGCTTGACATTCATTTTTAAGTTTTTTTTTTTTAAGTGAGCAGTGGGCGGTGGTGGTACATGCCTTTAATCCTAGTATGTAGGAGTCAGAGGCAGACAGATCTCCATAAGTCTGAGGCCAGCCTGGCCTACAAAGCTAGTTTCAGGACAGTTAGGACTATGCAAGGAACCTGTCTCAAAGGAAAAAAAAATGTGTGTATGTGTGTAGTTGCCTGAGGTCGGAAGAGGATAAATAAGTACTGGAACTGGGATTATAAGTGGTTGTGAGCCATCTAATGTGGGTGCTGGGCTTCTGCAAGAACAGCAAGCCCTCTTAACCACTAAGCTGTCTCTTCAACCCCAGGTCCTACATTTTTGTAAATCATGTGGTTGCCCTAGCAACAGGAAACATGCCCACAAAGCCTCAAATGTTTTCTATCAACTCCTTTCAAGAAATCTGTGGATATTTGTTTGTATTAGTTTTCTGTCACTGACAAAATGCCTGAGATGAACATTTCAGATAGAGGAAAGGTTTATTTTGACTTTTGGGTTTCAGTCCATGATCCCTGGGCTCCCTTACTTCTGGCCTATGGTGGGGCAAAAGATCATCGTGGAAAACATGCAGAGTAGCACAACTACCCATTCCATGGCAGCTAGGAGAGGGAGAGACTGAGAACAAGAGAGCAGGTATAACATATCGACCCCTAGTGGCCTGCTTCCTCCGACTAGGTCCTACCTCCTAGCAGCCCTATCAGTTTCTAATGGCTCATTCCCTTCTGATCGTATCCTATCAGTGAATAGAAACATGAACAACTGATGAAGTTAGAGTCTCCATGGTCCATTTTGTTCTCCACAGTCCTAACTCTCAACATTACTGCATAGGGAAACTTTGAAGATAGGAACTTTGGGGAGACTGTGGAGATGGCTCAGTTTGAAAAGTGCTTGCTGTACAAGCATGACACTGGTTGGGTCACCAGTGTCCATTAAATAAAAGAAAAAAAAAAGTAAAAAGCCTCAGGGCTGGGTATATTGACCTGTGCTTATGATCTCAATGTTCAGAAGGTAGAGGTATGAGAGTTTCTGAAAGCTCCAGGCTGACCGTGGGTTCATAGTGAGACCTTGTGGTCAAAGGGTAGGAAAAGAACAAACAGAACAACCCAGGAGCAACAGCCAGGTATTGTGAACCTACGTCGGTACTGAGAAGACGGGAATGTCTCCGTGGCTTGGTGTCCAAGCAGGCTAGCCAAACAGGGAAAAGCACCACCAAACAACAAACCATACCACACAAACACCAAACAAACAAAAATGGCTAGGCAAGATGCCTCATGCTTTTAACACACGCACTGGGGAGGTACAAGCAAATGGAATTCTGAGTTCAATGCCAGCCAAGGATACACAGTGAAACTCTTATCTCAAAACCAAAAACCAAGGTTGAGAGTAATTGAGGAAGATGCCCAATGTTTACTTGCGGCCTTCATGTACATGGTACTGGACTATGGGGGAATATAAGAAGTCTTGCAGCTGGGTGTAAGGTAGCCTACCAGAAAGGAAGGAAAGCTCTAGGAAAATCAAGCCAGAGCTGGCTCCACTGCTCTCCTAGGCAACATAGTAGGGCTGTCCTTGATGGTGGGAGCTAGCATAGGCTGGGGAGGGCTGACCCCACCCTTAGACTGCTATGGGGTGGCTTGGGAGACAGAGAGGCTCCCTCAGCCCCCTTACCCCTCACTGTCTTTGAGCTGACCCTGCACTTCACCTGGGAAGCACAGTAGAGCTGCCCCTGGTGGTAAAGGTGTTGGGAGTCTGGCCCAAAGATGAGAACAGGAAAGCTGATCCTATCCCTTGCTGACTTGGCACTGGGTGAGCTAGCCAGGGCAGTGTTGGAGAACTCACCTTGGTGGTGTGGGTACAAGAAAGCTGGTGGACTGACCCATGCAGCTACCTCCCAGGCCTACATCCAGGGCCTACCTCATTTGTGATCTGTTGATGCTCGTGAAAGGGCTGGTCCTATAGATCCAAAGTTGCAGGATCTCCATATCACAGGGCAATAACAGCATACCTCGAAGGAGCACCTGTAACCATCCAGTATTGACAGTGTAGCAGAAGCCAGAGGCCTCAGAACAGACCAATGGCTCATTGCAATGAACATTTGCAAATAAAGATGTGTGGACAAAAGGGTGTACTGTGGGACACACTACAGCTTCCATGGCAAGATTTTTTCTTCTAATTGTATTTGAGGGAAGATTTGCAAGGGTAGATATGGAGGGATGGGGGTGTATGGTGTGAAAATCATAAAGAATAAAAAGTAAAACATCCAAGCCAGTTTTTTGCTGGGTCCCATGTAGCACCTCCTGCATCCCACCCCCATCTCCACCCCCTTAGGAACACACACACAAAGCACCTTTGCTTTTTTAATAAGCTCGGCAGCTGTTAGTAATTACACCTTCAGTTGTAATCATGTATCTAATTGTTACAGACTGAATTGTGGACATGTGCACCTTCTAAGAATTCCTGTTCCTGAAAGGAGACCTTAGAGTGTCCTAGTGGTAGGTAAAGGGAAGAGAAATGCTAGACCCAGACCTGTCAGTCCAGGAGCTAGAGGCAGTTTGTTGGTGTTGCTTGGCTTAATCCACCCTCTATTGAGAGATTATTTTCCTTCTGCTTTTTAAAAATTTAAATTTTATATGTATGCGAGTCAGTGCATGTGTTGAAGTCAGAAGACACCTTAGAGAAGTCAGTTCTACCATGTGTGTCCTTGGAACAAACTGGAGTCATCAGATGTGGCAGTAAGAAGTTAATACTGCATTTGCTTATTATTATTATTATTATTATTAAATTTGCTCACTTTACATCCCAATATCAGCCCCTTCACACAGATCCTCCCCCCCCATTCCACTCTCCCTTTCTCCTTTCAAAGGAGAAGTCCCTCTGGGTGTTGCCCCACCCCAACACCCCCTTACACACGCACATCAAGTTGCTGCAGGACTAGGTGTATCCACAGGCAGGCAACAGACTCGGGGACACACTTCCAATTGGTGGGGGACCCACATGAAGACCAAGCTGCTCATATACTACATACGTGCAGCAGGGCTAGATTTCAGCCCGTGCTCACTCTTTGGTGATTCAGGCTCTGGGAAACCCTAAGTGTCCAGGTTAGTTGATTCTGTTAGTCTTTCTGTGGAGTCCCTGTCTGTCCTCTTGGGGTCCAGTCTGCCAATCCTCCCAACTCTTCCATAAGATTCCCCTAGCTCTTCTAATATTTGGCTGTGGGTCTCTGCATCTCTTTCCGTTGGCTGATGGTTGGAGCCTCTTAGATGACAGTGAAATGCTAGGTTCCTGTCTGCAAACATAACAGTATCATTAGTAGTGTTGGGGATTGACTCTTGCCCATGGGATGGGTCTCAGATATAGGGAGAGCTGGTATAATGGTTTATATGTGCTTGGCCCAGGGAGTAGCATATTTGGAGGTGTGGCCTTGTTGGAGTAGGTGTGTCACTGTGGGCGTTGACTTAAATACCCTAGTCCTAGCTGCCTGGAAGCCAGTATTCTGCTAGCAGCCCTCAGATATAGATGTAGAGCTCTCAGCCCCTCTTGTACCATGCCTGCCCGGATGATGTCTTGATGATAATGAACTGAACCTCTGAATTGTAAGCAGCCTTACAAGGCATGTCCTTTATAAGACTTGCCTTGGTCATGGTGTCTCTTCACAGCAGTAAAGCCCTAACTAAGACAACTGAGCAAAGAGAAATCAGCAGGGGCTTGGGAGGCAATCCTAGGACATGTAAGAGAACTGGGATGGGTGGAGGCTACACGGCCTAAATGGGGGTGACTAGCTGACACTTCTAGCAGTGGGGGAAGGAATATGGACTCAGAAGTGGCCACTTCCTCTAGCCAGGCAGGACTCCCAGTAGAGAGATAAGGACAGGAATTTACCCAGAAACCCTTTGGCCCAAAAGGTGTCTGCCTACAAGAAGTGGAAAGACAAAGAGCAGAAATGGAGACCCATCCCCTGGGCAAGAACCTATCTCTGCATTTGCTTTTTTAACCTGAATAATAACGTTCAGAAAGTTGGCCTACTCTACCCGTGACTGGCTGACTTCTTAAGGGACACTAGAGCTAAGCCTGCTGCCAGCGTTGGGATCTGAGAGAATCCTGTCCTCATCTGTGATAGTCAGTATAGCATCCTCCCAAAGGGAGGCTAGAAAGTGTGCCAGAGAGATAGTCCAAGTTGGTAAACCAGTGAGTTTTAGTGGGGTTACTTACAGGAGCAGGAATGACTCAGCTGGATCATCGAAAAGCCCACCTCCACATGGGTGACACAACAGATTGGAGACTCTGCCCCTGTTCTAGGCAGCTAGGTAGGTCTCTTGCTAAGCAGCTTAGGTTGGTCTGAATGTCTCAGCAGTCTTTATAGCTTATGATTGGGAAGGGAAAAGTCTAGTAAATGGCCAGTTTCAAGAACTTCCTGAACTTAGGAGCTTACCTGCAGGATGTAATATTTCACCTCACCTTACATGTCCAATGTCATATGTTTTCCTCCAAAATGTAAAGTTTTAATTTGAAAAAACAAAACAAAACTGCTATATACAGTCTGATAATACATAATTTACGATTTCTGATATTTGTGATTGTTGTAAGATAATAAAGACACATTGAAATAATCCAAGATTGTAATTTATTCTAACACAAGTAAAAATTACATGAAATGGAAACTTCAGTGTCCACAAACCAACAAGCAGTGACTGTCAAAACGTATTTGCCAAGCCAGAAATGGTGATATAAGCCCATAACCCAAGTTCTTGAGAGATGGAGCTGGGAGAGACCATTAAGGTCATTCTGGGCTACATAGCCAGTTTGAAGCCAGCCTGTACTAAATGGGACTCCAAACACTTAAAAAACAAAAACAAAAAAACAAAAAAACAATACATTTAAAAGTTTAAAAAAATTGCCTCTTTTGACTGAGAAAAAAATCTGAAATAAGAGAACTGGGTTAGAGAGGTGGTTCTATTGGTAAATCATTAGTCATGAATACCTGAGGACCTGAGCTCAGATCCTCCAGCACTTACACAAAAAAGCTAGATGTAGTGTCCGGGGATGCTGTGTCAGGGAGCAAAGTGGAACTTACTGGTCTACTAGCCTATTTGGTGAGCTTCAGGTTTGCTGAGACACCCTGCACCAAAAAAAAAAAAGATAATGATTGAAGGGTCTCTAACCTTATACCCTATTTCCTTCTGCCTTGCTAAAAACCCATTAATTTGCATTCCTGAAGAAAGTCACCAAGGTCTGTTCTCCTATTTGACTGCTTCCTCCTGAGACTGACTACCAAAGTCCAGCTATCAAGTATTGAATTCCAGTAATCAAAAGCACCTTTGGCTCACCTAATTAACATCTCCAATTAAAATTAAACACCTCATCCTAACATGGGGTCTCTCATTTACCTTTATAAATTGCCATTTGCCTGTGGCTTACATCTGTATCTTCTCTATCCAGAGAGTCCTTCATCCCTTCAGGAACCCATGCCTCCTTTACTTTGTTCCCATCTCCTCTCCCTCTTTATCTCCTGTCTTTGTGTCTTATTCTCTGTCCCTCTGGGGCAAATACATCTTTATGCTGAGAACTTGGTCTTGGGGGTTCTGAGCCAATACTGTTCCTTACAAAGATCAATTGGGTCATCTGACATACTCCACACACAGGTAATTGGAGGGGACAGTTTTGGAGAGATAGCTGAGCAGTCAAGAGCAAGTACTACTCAATCATTGGGCCAAGAGTTCACATCACAGCACCCAGGTATCTGATATTCTCCTCTAACCTCTAAGGGCATCTACACATGTGTACATACATATACGCATACATGCACACGCAAATAAAAGTAAAGTCTTAATTCTTTAAATTGTTTAAAGACAGTCTCCTGAATCCCAGATGTATCAAAGTCTTTGTAATAAAGATGATTAAACACTGATTCTGCTTCTCTCAGAGCTGAAATCATAGACTTTATTTTGCTATGCCCAACATGAAGGACTTTTTTTCCTCCAGTAAGGAAAGTAGAGTTGTAATCACCAATCTTTGTTGTCAGTGACACACATGGAAGACAGCTTCAACTGAAGAACTGTCACCATCAGATTGACCTGTGGGCATCTCTCTCTCTCTCTCTCTCTCTCTCTCTCTCTCTCTCTCTCTCTCTCTCTCTCTCTCTCTCTCTCTCTCTTTCTCTCTCGTTTGGTTTTCTGAGACAGGGTTTCTTTGTGTAGCCCTGCCTGTCCTGGAACTCACTCTGTAGACCAGGCTGGCTGCAAACTCAGAAATCTGCCTGCCTCTGCCTCCCAAGTACTGGACTTAAAGGCATGCGCCACCACTGCCCTACATGTGACATTTTCTTGATTGATAATTGATATAGGAGAGCCCAACCCACTGTTGTCAGTACCATCTCTGGGAAGGTAGGCTTGTGCTGTATAAGAGAGTAGCTGAGTATGAGCCTGAAAATAAGACTTAAGCTTAGAAATCAGCAACTGGTGTCTTGAGGTTCTCTCCTGCCATCTACCTTGTAAAGTAGAGGTCACAGACTGAGAGAGAAGGGTGACTAATTAGGTAAACAAAAAGATGACTAAGATTCTGTCCTCCTTAGCTTTTTATTGTCAGCTTGACACAAGGTAGGGTCATCTGGGAAGGAGGGAGCCTCAAAAGAATTGCCTCAATCAGAATAACCTATGACCGTGACTGAGAGATTATCTAAACTGGTGATTGGTGTGGGAAGGCAATGCCCACTGTGGGCAGCCCCATTCCTAGGCAAGTAGGCATGTACTGTATTTTTTTTTTAAAGAGCAGGAAGCAATCCAGTAATAAATGTTCCTTCATAACTTGTATTTGAGTTTCTGCCTTGGCTTCCCTCTGGAAGTGTAAGAAAAATAAAATTTCTTTCCCAAATTGTTTTTGATTGGGGTATTTTATTCCCACAACAGAAAAGGTAAACTAAAACATGATTCAAGTAGAGAACACTTCCTAAGGAGGCTGTGCAAACCAGGTATGGATGTCAAAATGGGAATTAGTGGTCAGGTGAGGTGGCTTAGCAGATAAGGGTGCTTGCTATACAGGTCCAACAGTCCAGGTTTCATCCCTGAAGCCATGTAAAGCTGGGAATAAGGGATTTTTTTCTATGACCTTACCCTGTGTACCTACAAACACCATGCACACATAATTTTTAAAAGTGAGGAGAAGCAAGAGAGTGATGGGGGTGGTGTGTGTGTGGAAAGATCAATTCTGTGTTCACTAGGTAGGATCTATGTGACTTGGTGACCAACCAGCCTATAGAGAGAAGGCAGTAACCAGATACAGTAATGTTCTGTCTGAACTGTTTGTGGAACTATATATATATGAGATAGTTAATTTGAATCTTGAAGAAGGCTGTGAGATTGCTCATTTACTAAAGTGGAAGTGTGAGGACCTGAGTTTAGAGCCCCGGAACCCACATAAAGCTGGATGTCATAGTGCATATCTGTAATGCCAGCACATTACACTAAGATGGGAGGCAGAGATAGAACAAACTCCCAAAGCTCTTGGGTCACCTAGCCTAGAGTAGCATTTCAAAAGAAGTGTGTCCCAGTGGACTCAAGTATTTGAACATTTGGTTTCTAGTTGGTGGTGCTGTTTGGGAAGGTTCTAGAACCTTCAGGAATTAAGAGTCATACTGGAGAATGTCCACACTGGGAGTGGGACTTGAGAATTAATAGGCTTGCCCCATTTGTAGTTACCACCCTCTTAATATCCTGTTTACAAGTGAGATGTGACCTCCTAGCTCCCTGCTTCTGTGACTGTGTCTTCTCCATCTTTAGGGACACTTACCCCTCTCACACTATAAGCCAAAGTAACTCTTCTATAACAACTTGTCTATAAGTTTTTGGTCATGGTATTTTATCACAGCAACAGAAAACTGTTATACCTGCTAAGTGCAGGAATGAACAAGGAACCCTGTCTCAGATAAAATGAGCCAACATCCAAGGTTTGTCATGTGACATGCACACTTAAACATGCATGCACATACAATGATTTTTAGAAGTGTGGGTGTGAAGAGTACCTGAGATGGCTCAGCAGGTAAAGGGGCTTGCTTACCAATCCTAGCCACCTAAATTTTATCCCCTGAATCCACATGGTGAAAAGAGAGGACTGGCTTAGGTAAGTTGTCCTCAGATGTCCTCATGTAGACATACAATAAATAAATGAAATAGAAAAATATTTCACCTTGAAAGTAAACTAAGGTCATTGAACCACCATCTTGGGAAGCTTGTCCTTACTATTCATTCCAGTGCTTCTTCACCAAGTACAGTCATAGGCATTTCATCTCTTGGGGGTCAAGAATGGCAATGCCATAGAATTACCTGTGTTGCTGTGGACTTTAAGGACAGTGACCCTATTTACTCTTGGTCATTCCTGAGTAGACCATAAATCAATAAACCACACTTTCATCCTCCCTGCCTCTATGCAAACTCACTGTAGGAAGGGCCACCACCACCACTTTCTCAAAGTTCAGCAAATTAACTATTATGCAATAGGACCTCACCACCACTTTCTCTTTCAAATTTGTTTTATTTTGTACCCCTCCTTTAGTGTTCTTGAGTATATGAAGGTATCTATGTATGTGTACACGTGGAGATCAAAGGTCAAAAGGTGCCATATACCTTATTTATTGAGACAGAAACTCTTATTGCGTCCTGGTGTAGGAGTGGTTCTGTTGTTAAGTTCCCGTTCCCCCATTGGTTCTTGATCTGTCAGTAATGAAAGCCATGAACTGTTTGCTGGGTGGAAGGAACTGGCCCAACTTCTGGGTTGCTGGAGGAAAAGAGAGTCGCAAGGGAGGAGGGGAGAGTTCTGGAAGCTTCTGATGGAGTAAAGTTGACCAGACATGTGAGGTCTTGGGTGGCCTGGTGGTCTGTGGTTGTTCCTACAGGTGTGTGGTCAGGGTTGTAATTAGCTAAAGTTTAGGGCAGGTGGGAGGAGCAGAGAGAAGAATATTATTAAGGACACACTTTTCCAGTTGGGAGATAGTAGCGCCCAGCAACTGTGCCAAGAAGGTGTGTTAAAAAGGAACAACTGTGTGTGTGTGTGTGTCTTTTATCCAAGGATTCAAGGGAAGCTGGGTGGGGGTTGGAAGCTCAGACCATTCATGGAACATAGGTGGGGTAGTGCAGAATTGCACGAAACAGATGGTGTGCAACATGGAAGGCGAGAATCCTCTATAATTTAGAAATTCTCAGATTGATCACATATACACAGTCTAGGAAAGGGGAATATTGGTTTCTCAGCAAGGAGAAGAATGGAGTGGCATGGCCCAAGCGCATGGGGGGAAACTTGAACAAAGGAACTCAATCTCAGTTCAGAGGTTCTGGGAGCCCCTGCTGTGTAGAGACAGACTGCTTAGAGGAAGGCAGAGAGAGTGAAGGCAGACAGTGAGGCTGTTGACCTCCAACAAGCAGACAAAGGATAGAGATAAATGAATTTTGATTTGTTTTTAAGGATAGAAGGAATATAATGATAATTGTTTAAATGTTCTTAAGTATACAGAGATATTAAGCTCCACAGAAGGGAGAAGTTAGGGAGACTTAAAAAAATGCTTTAGAGAAGATTTGAAAAGGTCTTGCCAGGATATACTCAAATTCTTTGAATGTGGGCTCCATGGGAATTCTGGGATTGATTCCTGGTATGACAGATTAGAATCCTAAGACTAGGCTTATACTTTAAGCAGAAGGGAATTTAACTATAGATATTAAAATATTGAGGTATTTGATCTTAAAAAGTTAGATGGAAGGCAGGGAATAGGATGCCTAACCTATCTCAGACAGTAGGAATTTAGGCCTAGAGAATTAAATAGAGCCTGGAAATAGGCTCATACAGTAAGTAACTGAGGCCTTGATCTCATGAAGGTTGGGACAGGGTACAAGCACTGTCTCAACAGATAATATTTGTTTAGATTTATTTGCTTTGAATTAATTATCAAAATGAGTGTGATTTTGAGTTTGGTGGTTATATTAAAATTCCTCTGGGAGAGAGGTAAAGCTAAATGTTGGATGATTTCTGGACCAAGGGCATGCTATTTTTGGAGAAAGGGTCTACATTTGTTTTGATAGGAAAGGAGAATATGCTCTGGACCCTTCCAGAGTGAGATGGATCAGATATGACAGGGGGGGGACCCCTGAAAAATTCGAGAGAATCAAACAGGACAGGTAAAGATTATTTATTCACATGGCATGAATGAAGACTTATAATTGATTATTAATAAAATTAACTCATAAAAAAGACAGCTGACTTTCACATGCTCAAACAAAGAGCAGAATTTCATCCTTAACTGGTGCACAACCTATACGGATATCTTAATGGTACTAAAATTTTGGTCGTGAGATTTATATATTACAGAATGTACAGCTTTGGCAAGATTCATCCTCAGAGATGCTGAACTGATCTGCTTGGGCCCCTACTTCTGATTGCTGCACAAAACAGCTTCAGGGATTATCAAAGATTCCAGGTCATCTTGCCTCATTCAACCTTTCAGATGGATCCAGCTAGAACTTCAGTCAAGCCCTGATCCTTCTAAGCATACAGAGACTGGATAACAGATGCTAAAGCTAGCTTTCTTAAGTCTAACCAAATTTTCTAATTCTCCTATCCCTCCCTACCCCTTTATAGAATTTTTTGTCACCCCTGTTCAGCAAGAAGAAATTATGGAGAGTCATCAGCCCAATTCCTGGGATTGGGGATTGGGTAATGGTTATTTTACAAATTATAGATAAGTTGTCATTTTAAGGGATAATTTGGGATTGGTCATAATTTTGAACAGGAAGGAAAGAGGTGAGATAGATTGTGTAGCCATAATCTTAATTGGTAGAAATCTTTATAATTGATACAAAGTTGAAGTTATAATGTCTTACAGTGGTACAGAATTTATTTTGATACAGATTTAAGGTTTTCATTGGTATGAATTTCTTATATTGATATAAAATTTGAGATTAATATTGTTATTCTTAGGTAGGCATTGTGCCCATGCAACTCATTTAAGAATACAAAGCTTAGACCCAGTCCTTCTAGAACTGCCATTACAAACTGCTTTTAGATGATTAAGCCTGGGGTGCATTGGGTTGGGTCCTTTCTTCCCTCAGGTAGAAAAGGTTGCCTTCTCTAGCTATCCAAGGAAAGGGAGTGCTATGACCTCCCAGATGGTCCCCACATTTTCTACACTGACCTCCTTCTGTGTGTAGCTTTGGTGGAGTGCTTTCCCCTTCATGCCTGTCTTTGGTGGGGGTGAGCATTTGCTCTGTCTTCTACCATGGTCCATGCCTCCCAAATCTGAGTTAGAGGAGGGATTACGAGAAGCAGAGCTGTCATCCTGCAGGTATGTAGAGCTGTGTGTCCTTGTGGTGTTGGGGAAGGGCCATGAGTACTCTTGCATGTGTGTTACCCCCTTGAACATTGTCCAGGGATGGAAAATGGAAGAGCCTAGTTGGGTTCTCAGTCCCACCCATTTCCCATCCCATCTCTGATTCCCCCGAGTCTGCTGCCACATATGTCCTTCCAGCTCGTGTCTCTGATTTGCAATTCCCACAATGTGAATGTGTCCCATGGTGCTTGGTATTTGGACTCTGTGGTGTCTCTGCCCCCTTGATCAGCAGCATTCCCATGGCTGGTAGAATGTGTATGTCCGCTTCTCCTCAAGGACTGGAGGGTACATATCTTGCAGGATTGATCTTTCTCTAGGGGGTGGCCTTTTGGGGAACATTTGGCCGCATTTGGTGTGTCATCAGATGTCAAGGCCCACTGCTACACAAGAATCTTCATCGGCTGTGGTGGTGTCAGTAGTGCCCTGTGTTCAGTCTTCTTGGGCACCTGGGGAACCCATTGGCTTTGGGCAAGCTCGATGCCCCAGGAGTTGAACTGGGAGTGTGAGCAAGGTGATTCCTGCTGGTGTACCTCACATGCCCAGTTTCACCAGAGCAATATCTCAGTTTCATATGAGGCAAGTTTTGGGGACTTTGCCCATTATCCCTGAAGTCATCAGCCCTTGTTCTGCTCTGTCATTTCCCCTCCCCACCCACTCTTCCTCTCCCCATCTGGTTGACCTGCAGCTGTGCTGCTGGACACCCATTCTGTGATTGGTGGGGCAAGAATGGGACTGGGCAGCCATCACCATGTTCATGGAGCCAACTGGCAGGCTGGAGAGCAGTTTGGAGGACATCTTGGCCCTACAGCTGCAGCATGGTTTGTGTTCTTGGTGGGGGTGAGAGTAAGGGAAGTGCCCAGCAAGGGAAAGGAGAGTCTAGCAGTTGTTGTCTGCCTGTGTAGTTTAGAGGCTCATCAAGCCCCATCACTCCTTGGGAAGATGTTCTCAGAGATGGCCACGAAGCCAAGTTGAGTGTTTGGCTGGTGGAATAAATTCACACGTGTGCCCTGGTTTGGCAGTGGGTGCTCTCTGGTTGATGTCTTCCCCCTCTCCCTAAGGTCCAGTCTTCCTCCATTAGCACATCCCCTCATTCCCCTCTAGGGTATAGCCGCCTGTCGACCTTCCCTCCATCTCTCATGCCATGCAGGCTGAGTTTACACTGCTACCCTCCACTTCTCTCCAGGGCTCGCAACCATCCTGTCTCCCGATGATCCCCATTGTTGTGGTCTGTTCTGCCCACTTGTGGTCTTCCAACCCCAACAGGAGGGTCAGGGGTCCCGTTTCCCCAATGTTGCACCTTGCTTCCCTATGTCGGTTGCTTGCTGTCACTCCACCTACCTACGTGTGAAGCCTGCTGCACCCACTGCTGCTGTTACATCCCATGGCCAGTAGGCCCAGTTCTGCCCCTGCCATCACCCACCCATCCCAGTCTCCCCACAGGTGGTAGTGGGGAATCGTTGTTCATGCAGGTTGACTGTCCTCGGTTGCTTCTCTTCACCCCCTCAATCCCTCACTCTGCACCTAGTATGACTAAAGTTCTGGCACTTCTCATGCCTCAGAGAAGAAGTATGATGGAAGAATACTTTCTCTAATTGATAAATATGATAGATTGGATGTCATTTGTATATCATATTGTATAATAATCATGATCATTATAGTTTTGTTCAGTTTATGTTTATGTGAGGTGTAGGGAAAGTTCTGATGCTAAGGTCCTGTTCCCCAATTTGTTCTTGATCTGTCAGTAAGAAAGCCGTGGGCTAATTGCTGGGAGGAAGGAATAGACAGGACTTCTGGGTTGCTGGAGGAAAAAAGAGTTGCAAGGGAGGAGAGGAGAATTCTCGAAGCTTCTGATGGAGTAAAGTTAACCAGACATGTGAGGTCTTGGGTGAACTGGTGACCAGTGGCCACTCCTACAGGTGTGTAGGAGTTGGGGATGTAATTAGCAACTAAAGTTTAGGGCAGGTGGGAGGAGCAGAGATAAGAATATTATTAAGGACACTCTTCCAGGCGGAAGATAGTAGCGCCTAACAAGAAGGTGAGTTGAAAAGGAACAACTGTGTGCGTGTGTGTGTGTGTGTGTGTGTGTGTGTGTGTGTGTGTGTGTGTGTGTTTTATCTCTTGAGTCAAGGGAAGCTGGGTTGGGGCTGGTAGCACAGTCCATTCATGGAGCATAGGTGGGGTAGTGCAAAACTACATGCAACATCCTGGGGTTCACTGAATAGGTTATGTTGGCTGGCCACTGAACTCCAAGGATCTACCTGTCACTGTCTCTCTAGTACCCACCTCCATGCCTGGCTCTTTATATGGGTTCTGGGGATAGAACACATGCCTTCATGCTTGTATAGCAAGCATTTTGCCAACTGAGTTATTTCTTCTCTTTTAAAATTTTATTATTTATAATTATGTGTATTATGGGGATGAGTTACATGCACATGAGTGCACACCCAGAGAGGCCAAAAGTGGTTATGATCTTGAAGTCTTGGCCCTCTTTCCTGCCTCTTAGGTGCTAGAATTATAGCCATGACCAAGTATGCTTGGCTGGCATCTGGTTTCTGCTTGTTTCATTTATGAGGAGACCAACAGATCTTGTGATTGACAGTGAAAAGGTAATTTGCTATTCTATGTTCCTAAGAGGAGAGGACAAGTCACACCATCCAGGACCCTTCAAGTGATAGAGGAAGGAAGGGAGAGGGAAAGAGTATTGTGATAGATTACATACAAAGGAGCAAGTTAAGAAGGATAGGTGGGTTTGGGCTTGCCTAGTTGAAATAGTTATGCCCAAAGTTGTCTGGTAAATGGCTCTGGAATAATTAAGAGACATAGAGAAGAGGTAGAGATGTCGCACAGTGGTACTTACTTAGCATATTTGAGGCTCTGAGCACCATCCCAACCCTGAAAACAAAATTGCAGATTGAATGATCGTCACAAAGCTGGTGTGTACACCTACTGAATGCAGCTACTCAGACTGACGCACACGGAGAGTCAACAGCTGGTGTGGGGGTTGGAATATGCTTGGCCCAGGGAGTGTGACCTTATTGGAGGAGGTATGTCACTGTGAGGGTGGTCTTTGAGACCACCCTTCTAGCTCCTCCTAGCTGTCTGAGGACAGTCTACTCCTGGCTTCTTTTGGATGAAGATGTAGAATTCTTGGTTCCTCCAGTGCCATGCCTGCCTGTGATTCCTGCCATGATGATAATGGATTGAAACTCTGAATCTGTAAACCAGCCCCAATTAAATGTTGTCCTTTATAAGAGTTGCCTTGGTCATTGTGTCTGTTCACAGCACCCAAACTAAGACAGCTAGCCTATTTGTCCAACAGTGAGCTTTTTTTTCTATGTATCTTCTTATTTACTGCTTTGTTTATTTAGGAATAGGGTCTCATGTAGCACAGAATGGCCTCAAACACTATGTAGATGATCTTGAATTTCTGATCCTCCTGTTTCTACTTCTTAAGTGCTAGTGGGAATGAGATTCTCCCCATGTGTGTATGTGAGTTGGACACACTTGCACCACAGCACATATGTGGAGAGCAGAGGACACCTTTGACACCAGTACTTGCTGTGGATTGCCTTGGTGCTGTTTGTATTTTGATGCTAATTCTGTTCCTTGAAGAGGGGCTGCCCCCCAACCCCCCGACAAGGAGTGGATCCTGTACTCAGGTGATTCCATGTGAACCTTCTCCCCATTTTAACTGGTCAGAGAAAGGTTAGAACTTGTGATTGGGCAGTGGAAAGGAAAGGTGAAGCTGGAGGTTTTAGGGAAGGAGAGGGAAAAAGGAGGAAAGTAGATGGAGGGACTGAGAGAGGAAGATGGAGGAAGAGAAGGAGGAAGACGGAGCAGAACCATGTGGCCTGGAAGAGCTGCAAGTAGCAAGGGATCTCATAGCTGGGGAGTAGAGTAGGGTGGTGGTGTATCTGCATTGTAGATAGCCCATATCTGCCCAATCTAGGCATGCAGCTTATTAAAAAGGGGGGTGGGTGAGACAGCTGGTTTCAGCATGAGGAGGGAAGACCTGGCTTAAATGTGAGCAGTGTCCCACGGACCTGGCCCAGCCCCTGTGATCGGGTAAGGAGGAATGGGCAAGATGGAGGTGGAGCCAGCAGTGTGCTCCCGGCATTTCTGGGAGAGGCGTTGGCTAGCAGGCAGACAGCTGCTGGCCCCAGAGCCTAGCCAGACCAAGCATGGGCTTTTTAAAATTACACACAAGTGCTTACCTTTTACCTTGTTTGAGATATCTTTGCTGTTTCCCCACAGTGTTCACCAGGCTAGCTGGCCCATGAGCTTCAATGGGCCACCTCTGTCACCATAGGAGGGCCAAGATTTCAGACATTTGAGATCTGTGTTTTTATATGGGTTTTTAGGATTTGAACTCAAGTCTTCACACTTGTGTCACAGTTCTCAGTTGGCCATAACCTCCATCCAAGAGCACAACAGAAAAACAGTGGTCAGTCTCGGGCAGGATATCCTTGAAAGCTAGTGTCAAAGAGGTGGTAAGGCCAACTATATTGGGATCCCAGCAAAAGGAGTCACATTGAGACTGTTTGTAAACCGGGTCCTTGGGCCTCAAACCAAGGGCTTTTAAGGCATCTGCAGAAAACCCCTTTCCCTCTCTTCTTCCAGTTGCCAGGCAACCACTGTGCTTCTGGACCACAGCAAAATGCAGATGCTTTAAGAACATACATAGACTGAAAGTGAATTTATAAAACAATGTATTTCTTCTAAGTGGAACCTAAGAGATAAAAAGGTAGCTATCCTTGCAATCCTTACATCACATAAACAGATCTGAAGTCAAGCATTGTAAAATAAGCCCAAAAAGGTTATTTATGTTCATTACATTTTATCTAATTGCTGAAAATGGATATTGGTGTACTCTCATAGTCTTGTTTTATTTATCTTTAAATTTTAAATATTCTATTTGTGTGTGTGTGTGTGTATGTGTGTGTGTGTGTGTACATGCACAAAGAAGCTCACAAAGGGGTAATCTCAAAGGGCTATGGAAATGCATATACTGATGTATATTTAGTAATATTAATAGAACTGAAGGAAGACATAGACTCTAAATCAATGTTAGGGCTGGGGAGATGGCTAAGTGGCTAAAGTATTTGCCACACAAGTGAGAGAACTAGAATTTTGATTCCCAGAATTCACATAAAATGCCAGGTCTGCATGGCATCCCAGTGTTAACTTCAGCCTTAGAGGGTAGAAGACAGGATCCTCAGAGCAAGGCATTTAGTGAGAATAGTAGTGTTGGTGAGCTCTGGGTTTGGTTGAGAGACAGTACCTAAATGATTAACATGGAAGAGTTATTTCCTATATCAACTTTAGGCCTGTACATGCACTCATGCCTACATATGTGCACATAAATATAAGTGCCCATACACATGCAAGCATGCACAACACACACACACACACACACACACACACACACACAAATAGAAGTTTTAGAATTTAAAGATAAAACAAGACTATGAGAGTACACCAATATCCATTTTAGCAATGGACAGATTAGTAGACAAATGTATGAACATTATACTGAGCAGTACTGTATCCAAATGGACCTCACAAACATACAGAACATCCCATTCAAAAGTTACAGAGTCCTCATCCTTCTCTAGGATACTTGAACCATTGTCCAGGAAGGATCGTATGTTTGGCACAAAACAAGTCTCAACAAATTTGAGACAGACAGTAATTAGGAATCTTTCCCACCTTCCATGGTATGAAACTAGAAATTAATACTATGAGGAATTTCATAAAATTCACAAATACTTGGAAAATAACACATTCATTAAAGTGTTAATGAAAAAATTTCAGTTGGGTTATATCTAGAGTCATTCTATGGGGATTTATATCACTTAACACCTACATTTAAAAAAAAAGCAGGTGTAGGGTTGCACACTGTAGTCCCAGCACTTAGGAGGTAGATGCAAGAGGTTCAGGAGTTCAAGGTCAGCCTAGGCTACATGAGAGCCTGTGTTAAGGGAAACAAAACAAGACTGGAGAGATGGTTCAGTGGTTAAGAATAGTTAAGGTCTTTCAGAAGACCTGAGTTGGTTTTCTAGTCCCCACACCAGGCATCACACAACCATCTATAACTCCAGCTCCAGGGGACCTGATGCCTCTAGCCTCCATGGGACCAGCACTAAGTGTGCACATATGTTCAGGCAGGTACACACACACACACACACACACACACACACACACACATTTATTGACAACTTTGTTTATTTAATGTATTTAATTAAAAATAAACAAAAAGCCCAAACATACCAAAAAGGGGAGCTTGCTATGCACAAAATCTTGGGTTCTGTTCCCAGCACCTTATAAACTAAGCGTGGTGGTACATATCTATAATCCCAGTACTTTGGAGGTAGAGGCAGAAGGATCAGGTGTTCCAGGCTATCCTGCACTGGAGAGACACTGTCTCAGAAAATAAAACAAAACAAAATGAAATGAAATGTCGAGAGACCAATTTCCAGTGAGGTGAGTCATGTCAGGGAGGATGAGCTCGACAGCCAGAATGAATAAGGCAAAAGAACAATGGACAATGATTCCTGATATCAACCTCAGGCTTACACACACACACACACACACACACACACACACACACACACACACACACACACACATGCATTCACACAGACACGTGAAAAAATGAAAAAAAAAAAACGGAAAAGAAGTAGCTTGACACAAGGTTGGTCAGGACGGGCTGGTAGGTATCTGGAGTACAGAGTATCCCTGTGAAATGAGCAGGTGTGGAGGATGGTTTCCAGTTACTTCTCCCAGACAACCAGGGCTGCCAAAGTCTTAGCAAATGCCTCTCATCACCAGAATTTCAGGATGCGTGTGGGCCTGACGTGCAAAAGTGACTTCAGGAGGATGCACACTTCAGCCCAGGATGTTCAGGCAGTGCCCATCCCTGCATCTTTGCTGATGACCTCCAGGTTTCTGCTCTGCAGCCCCCCACCATGGGAGGACTACTTATTTTATGAACGATATTTTTGTTGTTCTTGCTGTTGAGAGGGGATCTCACTATGCAGCTAAGGTTGGGCTCAAACTTAACTATCTTGACCTCTCTGGTGCTGGGATTGTAGCATTTCTGAAAGCTCCCAGGGTATATATTAGGCAAAGACTCTGCCACAGCCCTCTTTTTACTTGTTATTTTAAAGCAGATTCTTGCTAAGTTGCTCTTCAACTCTCTGAACTCACTGCAGTCCAGAAGAACCTTGAATTCGGATGTTTCTTCTACCCATGCAGTGTGTGTGTGTGTGTGTGTGTGTGTGTGTGTGTGTGTGAGAGAGAGAGAGAGAGAGAGAGAGAGAGAGAGAGAGAGAGAGAGAGAATGAATTCAGGCTGGCCTTGAACTTCTGATTTTTTTCATCTGACTCTCCAAATGCTGGGATTACAGATGTGTGCCAGTGGTTTTATGTAGTGGTAACGTTAGAACCTTGAGTTTCATACATCCTAGACCAGCACACCAGCACACTTACAACTCCACGTCCCTAGCCTAGAACTTTGAACTTTGTCTTCAATTCACGTCCTTGAGACTTTTGAATATCTTGTCTCCTGCCCACACTCCTGTACCTACATCTTGAGCGGATACTTGTCCCTGTACAAAGCTACTTGCTTAGACTTCCTCTCCTCTTCCCCAAGAAGGGCGTGGTGGGACAAGCCCTGACCCCCAAGTTGGGAAAGTGGGCACACATTCCTAGTATCTCCTTCCCCCTGACACTTTGCTTCGGCAGGTACTGGTTTGCCACGCAGCGTCTCCAAGCTTGCAGCCACGCGGAGCGGGCGTCCCCACCCAGATCAGAGGCCGAGGAACCTGAGAAGCTCATGGATCTGAAGGTTAGGGGTGGGGGGCTTGCATCCCCTCTACAAGAAGACTCCAACTGCTGCTGTGGCTGGATTTGCATGCCACGCCCCTGGAGTAAGCCCCACCCAGAAAGCACCGCCCGGGACTACAAACTCTTCTATTTAGTTCTTCCTCAGTTGAAAACTGGCTGTAAACTCTATCCATCCAAACTATTCAAATCTCCACCATCAAGACCCATCCTCAGATACCATTCCTCAAAACTCGCCCCCTGGTACTATTCTTCAAACGCAGACCGCAGCTTTACGACTTGCTCTGGCTGTCTGGAGCTCTAAACTCCAATCATCCAGCAGGGCCTTAAGCTTCACCTACCTGCAGCTGGCCAGCGCCCTCCACGACCCTGCGGAGTGGGGTTGGGGGTGGGAGAGGGCAAAAGGCCCCAGACTAAGTAGGTCTAAATACAGCAGGGGAAATCAAAAGGTTCAAGTGTGAGAAATAACCAGAGAGAGGATTGGTGAAGCCAGCTGCGGATGCGGGTGATAAAAAGTTAAGAGCGATTAGTTGTGAGTTCTTGTGGCAGGCCTCCTCACTCATTCTCCCTGCTCTGTCCAGCCCCGCCCCATCTTCCTAAACACTTTGCCCCTGTCCCTCTCCCCCCCGCTGGGTCAAGTTAACCGAAAGAAAGAAGAAATGCTTTAAAAATGAATCTTGTTTTGCTTCCTGCAGACAGCAGATGCCGTTACCTGGATCCTGGCTTCACATTCCAAACTAGAAGATTGATTTCTTTCCAGTGGGTTGTGGTTAAAAACAGTTTCGTTAGAATAACTCTCATTATATTACTGGAAAAAAATTTCCATGTCGCTTACTACCGCATTGAACGTGTACCTTTCCAGACAGGGAGATGGCTGAAGGTGTCTACTGCAAAACCCGATGACCTTAATTTGATTCCCGAGCTCCACTGACTCTCCAAAGTTGCCCCCAGATCACCATGGTTCTCATGTCCCCAACCCCCGAATACATAAAATTTTAAAAGTGTGCCAGCAACTGGAATTTTATTCAGCCATTAAAAAATGACATTATGTTCCAACACTTGGGAGACAGAGGCAGTCGGATCTCTGTGAGTTCAAGACAAGCCTGGTCTACAAAGTAAGTCCAGGATAGCCAGGGCTCCGTTACACAAAGAAAGTCTGTCTCAAACAAACAAACAAACAAACAACAACAACAAAACAAGAAAAGAAAAAGAAATTATGAAATATAAGGAAAATGTGTTAAGGCCAGGACAGACAGAGCAAGAGAGCAAGAAAAGGCAAGATGGCTCCCTGGCTCAGTGGGTAAAGGCGCCTGCCACCAAACCAGATGACCCTTGTTCTATCTCCAAGACCCACAAGGTGGAAAGAAAGAATAGATTGCTGTCCTCTGACTCCACAGATATGCCATGGTTTATCCGTGTGCCCCATTCTCATGTACAAAATGATAATAATAAATAGAAGAATAATATAAAGCCAGTTAACTATAAAAGGATCCATGAGAGGATAGAATAAAAGGCTTTTAAGGGAGAGGGTATTGGACCTTGTGTAATAAGGCATTGGGAGGGGATGCTGATTAAGAGGTCTGGTTATGTAAAGTGCTTCAAGGCTCATGAGGCAGGCAACCGGGAGAGACAGATGTAAAATAGGACTTGGTCTATCTGCAGGAGAGAGCAGTCCCAAGTCTCACAGAGCTGGTAGAGAGGAGGAGGGGGGAGGGAGGGAGAAGAGAGAGGGCAGGTCACTGCAGGGTGGGGCTCTGACTATAAAGAATGAAGCCAGTTCATTGACCCCATAGGCAGTACATGCTACAAGCAGGCACTAGCTCTCAGGACCAGAAAGGCACTGGTGAGTCCTCCTCTGACTACAGCAGAGACTAGAGCAAGCCCTTTGCCATCTGCCTCTCTTCCAGAGAGTTCCAGGGGCTGGCTTGAGATACTGATGCCCTCACTTCCACTCCCTTCCACTTTTATAGGTGGCTCCATTAAACCTTCAGGTACCCGGAGAGGAGATCCAGCCTCCACTATGAAACTGTGGCTATTTGCCTGCCTGGTTGCTTGCTTTGTTGGAGCTTGGGTGCCGATCATTCATGCCCAAGGTATTGTCGTTAGCTATACCTACCTTGCTCTGGTTTGGGGATATTGCTTTCTTTTCTTCTCCACTTGTTGAAATCTCCCTGTATCCTTTATCCTTTGAACTCCCCAGTGACTTTTGGGATGTTGGGCATAGCAAGAATTCCTGGCACTACAAGAGCTGGATGGGTAGAGATGAAGTATCCCCAGCTACTTACTCCAAGATCCCTCATTTTCATTCTGAAGTGCTTCCTTTGAAAGACTCAAGAGGCTTAGGGGCTACAGGAATCACAGGGTGGATTCCAATTGAGGAGAAATGCACATATAGCCAGGAATGCATTTTGATGCCCTTCTTCTGCCTAGTTAGGGATGTGAGGTTAAGCTCAAAACCCTGAAGACTCTCCAGATTGTATTCCCTGCCTTTCCTCCCTGTGTAATCTAGGCAAGGGGCTAAGATTATTCTGTGTAGGACTCAGTTTCCCCATCTGCTAAGCAGGAATGAAAATTTTTTTTTCTCGAGACAGGGTTTCTCTGTATAGCCCTGGCTGTCCTGGAACTCACTTTGTAGACCAGGCTGGCCTCGAACTCAGAAATCCGCCTGCCTCTGCCTCCCAAGTGCTGGGATTAAAGGCGTGCGCCACCACCGCCCGGCTAGGAATGAAAATTTAAAGATCCAGTGAACTGCAAAATAATTCCAGCTGCCAAATATTCCAAGTCCTGTGGTCAGGGAACCATCTTTATCTCCTTCCTTGCCCTCCTGGAAAGCAGGTACTGGAGGATTCAGTTACCCAAGGCCAATTCTCGGCATGTAGCATCCCCCAGAGTCCTGCCACCGGGTGCTTCATCTTTGAAAAAACATGGAGTCCCAGCAGGTATCAAGGCAAGGTCCTAGGTCAGGTTGAGGACCAGGATCCTAGCCCTTGCCTTGCCTACTCTTCTCCCAGGTCCTACACCTTCAAGCTTCCAGCATACCTGTAGAAAGAGCAGGCTTGGAGTTTTTCCCATTCTGCTATCAGAGCCTCACCCAACCTCTGCCCTTTGATCCTGGGAGAAAAGTGGCCCCCAGTGTTGGAAAACACCTGCCAAGGATCCCTGGAGCCCCATTTCTTATCTGATACCACTGCCCCTTGTCCTCAAGAAACAAGGTGGAGCGATGGCAAGGAAAATGAACTCTGTCCCTGAACCACTGCTGGGCTCTACTTGACCTCAGATTGAGGAATCCACTGTCTTATCAACCAAGAAGAACTCATTAAGCTTTTGTTAGGCCAACAAGGGAATCAACAAAGAACGGCTAGGTCAGTTTAGCAGCTATGAGATGAGCACAGAGAGGAAAGGGGATTCAAGCTGGTTCCATGTGAGGACGACCGACTTATACCTGGAGCTGAGGTCATCAGAGAAGTTGAATGACCTGTTTATATGTTTATTCAAGTTACATTTATTTATTTATTTATTTTGTGTGCATGTGTATGGACCAGTGTGCACAGTGGCCCTGTGGAGATAACAGGATAACCTTCGAGTTCTTCCCTTTCACTCTGTGGATCCATAGGGTCAAACTCAGGTTATCAGGCTTAGTGGCAAGAGCTTTCTCACTATGTATAACTCACTGTTCAGGAACTCACTATGTAGACCAGGCTGGCCTTGAACTCTTAGAGATCCTCCTGAGTGCTGGAATTAAAGGCATGTGTCACATATGTGGCCTTTAAAATTTTTTAATTAAAAAAAATTTTTTTGAGACAGTGTTTTCCTGTATAGCCTTGGCTATGCTGGAACACACTCTGTAGACCAGGATAGCCTTGAACTCAGAGCTCTGCCTGCCTCTGCCTTCTGAGTGTTGGGATTAAAAGTGTACACTGCCACATTTAGCTAATTTTTAATTTTTGAAATTAAGATAGGGTCTCATAATATCTCAGGCCTGTCTCCAACTAGCTTCCTAACTGAGGAAGATTTTGAAATTCTGATCCGCCTGCCTCTACTTCCCAGGCACTAGGATCCTAGGAATGTACTACCTCACCTGGTTTATGTACTTCTGGGGATCCAACCCAGGGACTCATGCAAGCTAGGAAAACATGTTGCCAGCTGTCCTAGTGCCATCTAGGTGCTTTGAGACAGGTCTCATGTAGCTCAGACTGGCTTCAAACTCCTTATCCTCTGCCCCAGCTGGGCTTAAAGACACACATGTGCCTCAATGTTTGGTTAACCATTTTTAGGAAATTAGGGCTGTACTGGGTGTTCCCCAGGTGTGCACCTGTCCTCTACCTCAGAGCAGAAATAGAAGGAACTTCGGGTTGTTTCTTTGCTTACCTACACTCTACAATTCCTGCCAGTGCCCTCATATCAAGAACAGAGAAAAAGTCAGGAAGCTTTCTTTCCCAGGTAGCCTGTTGACCTCTGTATCTAGAAGGTGGTGTGTGTGTATATGCTCACATCTGTTGGTTATCCTGTTAGTGATATATACCTGGAATCAAGTGTGTGACTGGCTTATCAGGTTGCAGGTACCTTTTTACCTTTTTGTGATTTTTTTGGGAGAATTTCATATATGCAAATGTTTTTTGATCAGATCCATTCCCTATTCCCCTCTCCCCCAATATCACTTCATCCCCCACCACTTTCCTCATCCAGTTTCATGATCTGTCATCTACTAGAGCATTGATAGTCTCTCAGGGACTACATCCCTGAAGAAAACTGAGCCTCTCTTAGCAGCCACCAGTTTCCAATAGCTCTTTAGCTTGGGTTATGACTTAGTGTGCTCTACCTTTGGAGAGCTTTTGGGGCTGTCTTCTAGGAATTTGGCAGGAATTTGACCTTGGGCTAGGACAAGAAAAATAGGTTCAAGATGAATACAGCTGAGGAATGTGTTCTTTGTATCTTTTATTTTCTTTTTATTATATATATTCTTTATTTACATTTCAAATGTTGTCCCCTTTCCTGTTCCCCCCCCCAAAAAAAATCCCATAACCCATCTCCCCTCCCCCTGTTCCCCAATCAACCCTCTCCCACTTCCCTATCCTGGTATTCCCCTACACTGTGGCATCGAGCCTTCCCAGGACCAAGGGCCTCTCCTCCCTTTGGTGTCTAACAAGACCATCCTCTACTGCCTATGTGTCTGGAGCCATGGGTAACTCCATGTGTACTCTCTAGTTGATGATTTTGTCCCTGGGAGCTCTGGGAGTACTGGGTGGATCATATCATTTTTCCTCTTATGGCGCTGCAAACCCCTTCAGCTCCTTGGGTCCTTTCTTTAACTCCTCCATTGGGGATCCTGTGCTCAGTTCAATGGCTGGCTGAGAGTGTCCCCCTCTGTATTTGTCATTCACTAACAGAGTTTCCCAGGTGACAGCTATATCCGACTCCGGTCAGCAAGCACTTGTGGGCATCCACTATAGTGTCTGGGTTTTGTAATTGTATATGGGATGGACCCTAGGTGAGGCAGTATCTGGTCTTTCCCTCATACTCTGCTCCACACTTTGTTTCTGTATCTCCTCCTGTGGGTATTTTGTTCCCCCATCTAAGATACTTTGATACTAATAATACTTTCTACTTCCTTCTTCTTGAGCTTCATTTGATCTGTGAATTGTGTCTTGGGTATTCCAAGCTTCTGGGCTAATATCCACTTACCAGTGAGTGCATACCATGTGTGATCTTTTGTGATTGGGTTACCTCACTCAGGATATTTCCAGTTTCATACATTTGCCTATGAATTTCATGAATTCGTTGGTTTTAATAGCTGAGTAGTATTCCATTGTATAAATATACCACATTTTCTGTATCCATTTCTCTGTTGAGGTACATCTGGGTTCTTTCCAACTTCTGGCTATGATAAATAGGGATGCTATGAACATAGTGGAGCATGTGTCCTTATTACATGTTGGAACATCTTCTGGATATATGCCTAGGAGTGGTATAGCTGGGTCCTCTGGTAGTATTATGCCGAGTTTTCTGAGAAACAACCAAACTGATTTCCAGAGTGGTTGTACCAGCTTGCAATCCACCAGCAATGGAGAAGTGTTCCTCTTTCTCCACATCCTGTCCAGCATTTGCTGTTGCCTGAGTTTTTGATCTTGGCCATACTGACTGGTATGAGGTGGAATCTGAGGGTCATTCTGATTGGCATTTCTCTGATGACTAAGGATGTTGAACATTTCTTTAGATGCTTCTCAGCCATTTGATATTCCTCAGTTGAAAATTCTCTGTTTAGCTCTGTACCCCATTTTTTAATAGGGTTATTTGATTCTCTGGAGTCTACCTTCTTGAGTTCTTTGTATATATTGGATATTAGCCCTCTGTCAGATTTAGGGTTGGTAAAGATCTTTTCCCAATTTGTTGGTTGCCATTTTGTCCTATTGATGGTGTCCTTTGCCTTACAGTAACTGTAATTTTATGAAGTCCCATTTGTCAATTCTTGATCTTAGGACATAGGCTATTGGTGTTCTGTTCAGGAAAATTTCCCCTGTGCCCATGTGCTCAAGACTTTTCTCCAGTTTCTTTTCTATTAGTTTCAGTGTGTCTGGTTTTATCTGGAGGTCCTTGATCCACTTGGACTTGAGCTTAGTACAAGGAGATAAGAATGGATCGATTTGCATTCTTCTGCATGCTGACCTCCAATTGAACCAGCACCTTTTGTTGAAAAGGCTATCTTTAGTCAGGCAGTGGTGGCGCACGCCTGTAATCCCAGCACTTGGGAGATAGAGGCAGGTGGATTTCTGAGTTCGAGGCCAGTCTGGTCTCTAAAGTGACTTCAAGGACAGCCAGGGCTACACAGAGAAACCCTGTCTCAAAAAACCCAAAAAAACCCCAAAAAACAAGCAAGAAGAAGAAGAAGAGGAGGAGGAGGAGGAGGAGGAGGAGGAAGAAGAAGAAGAAGAAGAGGCTATCTCTTTTCCACTGGATGGTTTTAGCTCCTTTGTCAAAGATCAAGTGACCATAGGTGTGTGGGTTCATTTCTGGGTCTTCAATTCTATTCCATTGATCTACCTGCCTGTCACTGTACCAATACCATGCAGTTTTTAACACTATTGCTCTGTAGTACAGCTTGAGGTCGGGGATACTGATTCCCCCAGAAGTTCTTTTACTGTTGAGAATAGTTTTAGCTATCCTGGGGTTTTTTTTGTTATTCCAGATGAATTTGAGAATTGCTTTTTCTAACTCTATGAAGAATTGAGTTAGAATTTTGATGGGGAATGCATTGAATCTGTATATTGCTTTTGACAAGATGGCCATTTTAACCATATTAATCCTGCCAATCCATAAGCATGGGAGATCTTTCCATCTTCTGAGATCTTCTTCAATTTCTTTCTTCAGAGACTTGAAGTTCTTGTCATACAGATCTTTCACTTGTTTGGTTCAAATCACACCAAGATACTTTATATTGTTTGTGACTATTGTGAAGGGTGTCATTTCCCTAATTTCTTTCTCAGCCTGTTTATCCTTTGAGCATAGGAAGGCTACTGATTTATTTTGAGTTAATTTTGTATCTGGCCACTTTGCTGAAGTTGTTTATCAGCTGTAGGAGTTCTCTGGTAGAGTTTTTTTTTTTGGGGGGGGGTCGCTTAAGTATACTATCATATCATCTGCAAATAGTGATAATTTGACTTCTTTTCAATTTGTATCCCTTTGACCTCCTGTTGTTATCTAATTACTGTAGCTAGAACTTCCAGTACTATATTGAATAGATATGGAAAGAAAGGGCAGCCTTGTCTAGTCCCTGATTTTAGTGGGATTGCTTCAAGTTTCTCTCCATTTAGTTTAATGTTGACTACTGGTTTGCTCTATATTGCTTTTACTATGTTTAGGTATGGGCCTTGAATACCTGATCTTTCCAAGACTTTTAGCATGAAAGGATGCTGAATTTTGTCAAATGCTTTTTCAGCATCTAATGAAATGACCATGTGGTTTTTTTCTTTAAGTTTGTTTATGTAGTGGATTACATTGATGGATTTCTGTATATTGAACAATCCCTGCATCCCTGAGATAAAGCCTACTTGATCATGGTGAATGATTGTTTTGATGTGTTCTTGAATTCAATTGGCAAGAATTTTATTGAGTATTTTTGCATATTCATAAGGGAAATTGGTCTGAAGTTCTCTTTCTTTGTTGTATCTCTATATGGTTTTGGTGTCAGGGTAATTGTGACTTCATAGTGTTCCTTCTGTTTCTATTTTGTAGAATAGTTTGAAGAGTATTGGTGTTAGGTTTTCTTTGAAGGTCTGATAGAATTCTGCACTAAAATCACCTGGTCCTGTGCCTTTTTTGGTTGGGAGACTTTCAATGACTTCTCCTATTTCTTTAGGGGTTATGGGACTGTTTAGTTGGTCTATCTGATCCTGATTTAACTTTGGTATTTGATATCTGTCTAGAAAATTGTCCATTTCATCCAGATTTTCCAGTTGTGTTGAGTATAGAGTTTTGTAGTAGGATCTGATGATTTTTTGAATTTCCTCAGTTTCTGTTGTTATGTCTCCCTTTTCATTTCTGATTTTGTTAATTTGGATACTGTTTGTGTGCCCTCTGGTTAGTCTGGCTAAGGGTTTATCTATCTTGTTGATTTTCTCAAAGAACCAGCTCCTGGTTTGGTTGATTCTTTGTATAGTTCTTTTTGTTTCTACTTGGTTGATTTCAGCCTTGATGATTTCCTGCTGTCTACTCCTCTTGGGTGTATTAGCTTCTTTTTGTTCTAGAACTTTCAGGTGTGCTATTAAGTTGCTAGTGTATGCTCTCTCTAGCTTCTTTTTGAAGACACTCAGAGCTATGAGTTTTCCTCTTAGCACTGCTTTCATTGTGTCCCATAAGTTTAGGTAGGTGGTGCCTTCATTTTCATTAAATTCTAAAAAGTCTTTGATTTCTTTCCTTATTTCTTCCTTGAGTATCATTGAGTAGAGCATTGTTGAGCTTCCATGTGTATGCAGGTTTTCTGTTGTTTTTGTTGCTATTGAAGACCACCCTTATTCCATAGTGATCTGATAGGAGGCATGGGATTAGTTTAATCTTCTTATATCGGTTGAGGTCTGTTTTGTGACCAATTATATGGTTAGTTTTGGGGAAGGTACCATGAGGTGCTGAGAAGAAGGGATATTCTTTTGATTTAGGATGAAATGTTCTATAGATATCTGTTAAATACATTTGGTCTAAAACTTCAATTAGTTTCACTGTGTCTCTCTCTGTTTGTGTTTCCCTGGTCTATCAATTGATGAGAGTGGGGTGTTGAAGTCACCCATAATTATTGTGTGAGGTACAATGTATGCTTTGAGCTTTAGTAAAGTTTCTTTTACAAATGAGGGTGCCCTTGCATTTGGAGCATAGATGTTCAGAATTGAGAGTTCTTCTTAGTAGATTTTTCCTTTGATGAGTATGACGTGTCCTTCCATGTCTTTTTTTTTTTTTATGACTTTTGGTTGAAAGTCAATTTTATCTGATATTAGAATGGCTACTCCAGCTTATTTCCTGGAACCTTTTGCTTGGAAAATTGTTTTCCAGCCTTTTACTCTGAGGTAGTGTTTGTCTTTGACACTGAGGTACATTTCCTGTATGCAGCAAAATGTTGGGTTCTTTATTTACATATCCAGTCTTTTAGTCTATGATTTTTTATTGGGGAATTGAGTCCATTGATGTTAAGAGATATTAAGGAACAGTGATTGTTGATTCCTGTTATTTTTGATGTTATTTTCATGTTTGTGTGGTTATCTTCTTTTGGGTTTGTTGGAAGAAGATTTCTTTCTTGCTTTTTCTAGGGTGTAGTTGCCCTCCTAATATTGGCATTTTCCATCTATTATCCTTTGTAGGGCTGAATTTGTAGAAAGATATTGTGTAAATTTGGTTTTATCATAGAATATCTTGGTTTCTCCATCTATGGTGATTGAGAGTTTTGCTGGGTATTATTGTCTGGGCTGGCATTTGTGTTCTCTTAGGGTCTGTGTGAGATCTGCCCAGGATCTTCTTGCTTGCATGATCTCTGGTGAGCAGTCTGGTGTAATTCTGATCAGTCTTCCTTTATATTTTACTTGATCTTTTCCCCTTACTGCTTTTAATATTCTTTCTTTGTTTAGTACATTTGGTGATTTGATTATTATGTGCCGGGAGGCATTTCTGCTCTGATCCAGTCTGTTTGGAGTTCTGTAGGCATCTCCCTCTTTAGGTTAGGGAACTTTTCTTCTGTAATGTTGTTGAAGATATTTACTGGTCCAGAGGGTTCTGGACATGATATTATGAGCAGCAGGGGAGGTCCTACCTGTGCTGATTGTCCTTTCTGCACTCCTGGGTGGTTAGCTACTTCCCTGTGCCACTTGGAAATGGCGAGCTGTGGCTGTGATCTTTGTATCTTGATGGGTCTTTTTAAGACTCAGAATATAGTAATCTCGGGGCCTTTATTTGTTCCTTAACTATCTGTTTATGCCTTGTTTGTTCCTTGACTACTTTGTTTATGCCTTAGGACTGACCATATTCTTTGTATGTACCTAGAATGATGTTAAAGCAGACTGGAAAAAAACCCCACCCCACTTCAGAACTGACTGGGGTCCTGTTACAGTGCCGTCGTCTAATTGTCCTTTTCTTTTCAATCCTCCCTCCCTCCCTGGAGACCCTGTTGACTGACTGAGTTGGCTAGGTCATCTACCCATCCACCCATGTTTGGATTCTAGCTGTCTTGATCTTGGGTGGGTTTGTGCACTCATTACAGCTACAATCACTTCCTCATGCCCAGCAACTATTCTTTCCCTGAAGATGGCCACTTCCTCCGAGTCTTACAATTTTTCTGCCCCCATTCTTCTGAGATAATCCTTGATCTTGTTGCTAGTGAGTATAATATAGATGTCTTATTTATAGCTGGGAATTCCATAGCCTCTTTTCCTGAAAGTTGACCATTTGTGGGTCTCTGGGATAACCTCCATCTACTACAACAAGAAGCATCTCTGATGAGGGTATAACCTATGAGCTATGCATAAAAATGTAGGGGACAGTTTATTACTGTGTCCACTTATTAGAATAATAGTATTAGGTTCTCACTTAGAGCTCATGACACTCTTTGTTTTATAGGTCTCACGTGCATGTGTGCACCTGCATGCATATGCTACATATGTATGGAGGTCAGAGGATAATTTGTGATTCGCTCTTACTATGTGGTTCTTGGGGTGGCAAGCACCTTTACCCACTAAATCATCTCACTTGCTCTCTAGGTGCCTTTGAAGACTGCTGCCTGGGTTACCAGCCCAGGCTCAAATGGAATATTCTCCGGCATGCTAGGAATTATCACCAGCAGGAAGTGAGTGGAAGCTGCAACCTACGTGCTGTGATGTGAGCAGGACCTCCCTTTGCTGGGAGGGTGTCATGCTTGCCTTATATCCTCATGTCCTAACTTGGCACCCATTTTTCCATCCTCTGTAGATTCTACTTCCGCCACAAAGCAGTAGTGTGTGGGAATCCAGAAGACAAGGATGTGAAGAGGGCGATGAAGATCTTGACAGCTAGGAAAAAGACAGTTCACAATCCCCAGAAGAGCACCTCAGGTAGGTAAGACCTTAAGCCGACATCTCAGAGAAAAACAACATATATATATATATATATATATATATATATATATAATTTCCTGTGCACCAGCAGTCAACCTCAGTCAGGTATCCTTCTTCAATAGTTTTCTACTTTTTCTCCCTTTTAGCATTGTGCTTTGAATCCAGGCCCTTGAGCATTCTGGAAAAGTGTTCTACCACTAAGATACATCTCTAGTCCTTCCATTTTGTCTTTGGTGTGTGTGTGTGTGTGTGTGTGTGTACTGCATGCAAATGAATATGCAAGATTTGTGTTTATGGTGGTTGTCTTAGTCAGGGTTTCTATTCCTGCACAAACATCATGACTGAAAAGCAAGTTGGGGAGGAAAGGGTTTATTCAGCTTACATTTCCACATTGCTGTTCATCACCAAAGGAAGTCAGGACTGGAACTCAAGCAGGTCAGGAAGCAGGAGCTGATGCAGAGGCCATGGAGGGATGTTACTTACTGGCTTGCTTCCCCTGGCTTACTCAACATGCTTTCTTATCGAACCCAAGACTACCAGCCCAGAGATGGCACCACCCATGAGGGGCCTTCCTTCCTTGATCACTAATTGAGAAAATGCCTTACAGCTGGATCTCATGGTGGCAATTCCTCACCTGAAGCTCCTTTCTCTAACTCCAGCTTGTGTCAAGTTGACACACAAAACCTGCCAGTACAATGGTCAAAGCTTTTATTACTCTCCAGGCTTTAATGCCTTCAGAAAGGGTCTCTCACTGAATGGGAAGCTTGTCATTTTGACTAAGCTGGCTGACCAGTGAGCTCTAGGCTCTGCATGTCTTCATCCCCCAAAATTAAAATTATAGACATGTGCAGCCATGCTTTATTAAATTTTTTCCTGGCCAGGTAGTAGTGGCGCACGCCTTTAATCCCAGCACTCAAGAGTCAGAGGCAGGCAGATCTCTGTGTGTTTGAAGCCACCTGGTTTACACAGTGAGTTCTAGACAGTCAGGGGTTTGCAGGGAAACCCTGTCTCAAAAATCCAATTTTTTTCTCTTATTTTTTGAGATTAAAATAATTACATCATTTCCCCTTTCACTTTCCTCTCTCTTAACTCTCCTGCATTCTCCTCCTTGCCCTCTTTCAAATTCATGACCTTTTTTTCATTAATTGTTATGAAATAATACATTTTTTTAAACAAAAGATTTATTTATTTATTACATGTAAGTACACTGCAGCTGTCTTCAGACCCTCCAGAAGAGGGAGTCAGGTCTTGTTGAGGATGGTTGTGAGCTGCCATGTAGCTGCTGGAATTTGAACTCAGGACCTTCGGAAGAGCAGTCAGTGCTCTTAACCACTGAGCCATCTCTCCGGCCCCGAAATAACCCATTCTTAGATATATAAATAAAACCTTATCAGTCTGTATAATATTACTTATATTTCAGGGCTGACCATTTTGTATTAGATGACCAATTTGCGTGCTCTTCCATGGAGAAGACCATTCTCCCCACTCTCAGAATTCTTTAGGACTAAGGCCTCCTGGGGTCCACCTTCCCCCATCTACATTAGCATGTCTATTGTTGCAAACTCCCTGGTCCCCTGCCTCTTAAAATCTTTATGCCCCCTCTTCAACAATGTTTCCTGAGCCTTAGGTGCAAGATTTGTAGATGTGTCCACTGGGACTAGGCACAAGTCTGCATTTTGTTTGGTTTAGCTTTCTGGAGTGGTTGTTATTGCATCAAGAAGTGTCCTTCGTGAAGGGTGAGAACTGCATTTATCTGTGGGTATAAGAACAAATATTTAGAATATAGTTAGGGATTGTGTTGGCTTAGGAGAGTGGCATTTGTAGGTTCTTTTCCAAGAGCCATGACTTCACTGGTTAGTTGGCTGGGTTTCCAGTACCAGGTATGATTTTGTTCTTTTTGAGAAGTTCTAAATTAAAGAGCTGTTGGTTACCATGGAGATGTGTGTGTCACCACTGCACCCCTTGGGCTATCGTGCCATGCTAGTCCTTCCTGTGGTTCATAGGGATCAGCCTGCATAGGGATGCTGGCTGCTTCCCTCCTTTGGAACCTCACATGGTGCTGTGAAACAGCATAGTTTGTACAGGGCATGAGGGTCAAGCTCAGGTCATCAAGCTTGCAGAGCAAGCACTCTTACCTACTGAACAATTCTCTTCGGGCCTCTCTATCTTTTTTTTTATTTGTTTGCTTTTGGTTTGTTGTTGTTGTTGTTGTTGTTGTTGCTGTTGTTTTGAGACAATGCTGTCCTGGCTGTCTTGGCACTTACTATGTAGAGGCTGGTCTTGAACTCACAGAGATCTGTCCACTCTGCTTCCCAAGTGCTGGAATTAAAGCTGTGTGCTACCACACCTGACTCCACCTTGTTTTTTGAGACCCGGTCTCTTACTGGGATGTGGGGCTTGCCAATTAGGCTCATTGGTCAGTGAACTCAAGACATTTGGCTTTCTGCCTCATCAGTGCTGGGATTACAAATTCATACTACCACTGGATTTCTCCATGGACGCCCTGGATGGAACTCAGGTCCTCAGACTTTTATGATAAGCACTTTACCAACTATGCTTTCTCTCCCATTACATTCTTGTTCTAATTAATGAGTTATGGTTTTTCCCCCCCCAGGGGCTAGGAAGATAGCTCATCTGTTAAAATGCTTAACATCCAAGTATGGAGTTTGTATCCTAAGAAATCCGTATAAACGTTGGGTGGGTGTGGTGGTTTTCCTGTATTTCTGGCCTCAGAGCATGGAGACATGTGTTTCACATAATAAATTGGCAGCTCTGGGTTTAACTGAGAGACCCTGCCTCAGTGAATAAGGTCAGAGAGCAGTAGAGGATAAGTTATGATTCCACACGTGCACATATTCAAATGAACCCACACATGTGAGGAAAAAATGCATGCACACACATTCACACTGTGTTACAGCACAGAGGGGAAAGGTATCCTGGTAATTAGGAGCCACACTTCACAACAAACCTCAAACAAGAAATTTATTGAAAAAGACACAGGAGGAGGGTGGCTTCCTCTGCTTGGGTGAGAAGCAGCGTGAACTGGGCAGGGGACAGGCTTACATAGGGTTTCTAAGAGGGGGAGGCGGAGCTTTCCAGAATGACCTGTGTTTGGTGGGATTCTGTGACCTGATCTCGGGGCAAGCTCAGGGTTGGTGAGATTCTTTATTTTTTTATCTTTCTTTTTTAAGTTTTTATTAAAGTGTTATTTATTTATTTGTATATGAGTACACTGTAGCTATCTTCAAATGTAACAGAAGAGGGCACTGGATCCCATTACAGATGGTTGTGAGCCACATATACCAAAATACAACTTCAGGAACCAATGAGTTCTACTGGGGTTACTTACAGAAATAAGAGTGAGGAGTTACTTGCAAAGGCAGAAATGACTCAAACATACCTTCATCAAAACCCACCCCACCGGGTTCAAGAAAGTCGAAAAGTGGCAGTACACTGGACACCCTGCAGGTAGCTAAGCAAGCTGAAGAATGTCTCTTCCAGGAGGCTTGGTTGGTTTGTGCTCACTTGCTTAGCTAAATTTGAATGTTTTGAAACAGTCTTTCCTGGTTATATTCCTTTGGAAATAGAGTAGCAGAGTGGATCTGATCAGTTTCAGGGTCTTTCTGGAGCTATCCAATTGTTTACTTCCTGAGCCTAATGAATTTCCTAATGTGTTCCACTTCCCCTCAGCACATCCTGTTGCTTCACCCTCCCTGTAAGTTGGGTCTTAATAGTTTTCATTTAAGAAAAACTCAGAAGAAACTGCCACAAAATGTGTCACTATGTAACCCTGACTGGCTATGAGCTAGCTATGTAGCACAAACTGACTCAAACTTTATCACACTGTTTCAGCCCTGTGTTGGGACTATAGATTTATAGCAGCATGCCTAGCTGTTAGAATTCTTTTATTAAAAAAAATAATAATTTAAAATTCATTTATTTTAATTTTGTGTATGCGTGTTTGCTTTTAAGTGTGTGTACCATAAGTGGGCCTGGTGCCAGTGAAGGCCAGAAGAGGGCATCAGAAAGTATTCAACCCCAGTCCTCTGTAAGAGCAGCATGTAATCTTAACCCCTGAGCCATCTTTACAACTCCCATTGGAACACTTATCTCATTTTCTCTCTACTTTCCAACAGACTCTCAGACTGAAAGGAAGAAGTCAAACCATATGAAGTCCAAGGTGGAGAACCCCAACAGTACAAGAATGAGGAATGCTACCCTAGGTCATTCCAGGTAAAGACTCTTAATCATGGGTCCTTCTTCCGCTATTACTTTGCTGACAGGGATTTACCCTTAGGAACTCTAGGCTGTGGTCATACCCTGAACTTCTTAGGTGGCTGTTCATCCCTTTACCTGGTATAGGGAACATCAATAAATCCAAATGTGAAACACAATGGAGGTGGATCAAGAGCTGATCAACTATAAGCAAATAGAAAGTGTCTTCTCATACCGCTTACTATTTGCTCTCTCTTCCCTTCTCTCCTTCCCCCTTTTTTTCTACTTTCCATTCTTCCTTTTAAAAAGTGTTTACAGTGATTGACTCACTGCCTGTGTGTGTGTGTGTGTATGTGTGTTTGTAGCTGGTCTTTGCTACTTTTGGGTTCTTCTCCCACCCTTTATTCCCCGCTTCTAATTTTACCTCCTATCACTAGATAGAGAGAAAGAAGGACAGAGGGGAGAGAGAAATAGAGATCTCTGAGTCTAATTTCTTTCCTTTTGTTTCTTCTTTGAGCACAACTACTAACAAACCGTAACCAATTTCCCTAAATGACCAACAACCAACCTCACTTCTAGGGACCCTAGCATTAATATACCTTCTAAAAAGTTCCTAGAATTCCAGAGGTCACACAATCACAGAAACTAGCTGCAGCTGGCAAAACCATGCCTCTGTTAGAGCATGAGACAAATCATAGTCAGTTCCTGAAGACAATCTGAAGCAGCCTTACATATATATACCTGGGATTAAAATGAAAGCACAGCTGGGCAGTGGTGGAGCACACCTTTAATCCCAGCACTTGGGAGGCAGAGGCAGGTGGATTTCTGAGTTCGAGACCAACCTGGTCTACAGAGTGAGTTCCAGGACAGCCAGGGCTACACAGAGAAACCCTGTCTCAAAAATACCAAAACAAAACAAAACCCCAAAAACCTTCCTATATTTCTGTGTTTTTAGAATAAACCAAAATTGCTACTCTGTGTGTGTGTGTGTGTGTGTGTGTGTGTGTGTGTGTGTGTATGTACCCATGCACACATGCATAAACCATGTTTCCAGTTGGAGGTCCTAGGATAATTTTCAGGAGTCAATTCTCACTTTCTACAATGTAGGTTTCTGACAGAATTCAGGTTATTAGCTTTGGTGGCAAATGCTGAATCATCTTGTCCCCTTCTCCTCTCCTTTCTTCCTCCCTTCTTCTTCATTCCTTTCTGGGTTTTTTTTTTTCCCAAACAGGGTCTCAGGTATCTCAGGCTGGCCCAGACTCCCTATGTAGCCAAGGATGCCCCTGAACTTCTAATATCCTGTCTTTACCACCAAGTGCTGTGGTCACAAGTGCTACCATGCTGGTTCATGCAGTAATGGGGGATGGAACACCATACCAGGGAAGACACACTCCTAGCCTCTTCTTTCTCCCTTCCTTCCTTCATCCCTTTCTCCCTCCCTCCTATCCCTCTCTTTTTTCTGTAATAATAGGGCTTGAACCCAAGACCTTGTAAAACTAGGCTAGCACTCTACTGCTGACCTACATCCCTAGCCATTTTATAATTTGTATTTTGAGGCAAGGTCTCGCTAAGTCGCCTACTTTGGCCTAGAAGAAACTCTGTAGCTGTGGCTGGATCTTTAGCTCCTTCTATCTCAACTTCTAAAATACCTAGAGTTATAGGCATGTGCCACCATGCTTGGCTTCAATGTAACACACACTCTCACACACATATATTTAGTATGTGTGCATTTGTGTGTGAGTGCATGAGTGCATGCCACCATGGGTAAGTAGAGATTAGAGACCACTTTGGGGAATTGCTTCTCTCTTCTCACTATATGGATCCCAGTGATCAACCATTTGACACCATCTATGTGCAGATTACATATGATTCCATGGGTTAAGGGTACAGTCATATGAAACTGATCCATTGAACACTCAAAGTCTCAGAGCCCCAGTTTTCCCATTTGTAGAAAGGGGAACAGTACTAGCATTGTTGACCAAGCCCACTCAGTCAGTCAACAGGTCCTCCAGCGCAGGAGTGAGGATTGAAAAGAAAGAGACAATTAAATAATGCTGCAGCATGACCCCAGTCAATTCTGAGACTGAAGGCGGGCTTAATTTTTTTCCAATCCGCTTTTATACCATTTTAATTACATGCAAGTACTAAGGGCAATAGTAATACAATGAGGAACAAGCAAGACAGTAAACACAAAATAGTCAAGGCAATAAGCAAAGTCCTGCCATTACTCCACAGTGACAGTGGACCTGAGCCCACCTCCTTGTCCAAGCCCAAAATCTTGCCTGAAGCTCACTTCTTTTGTTTCACCAATTAAAATTCCTGCCTTAACCTACTTCCCTATTATAGTCTAACGTCAGACTCCTGCCTAAACTTAACTTCCCTATCATGCCCTAATGTCAGATTCCTGCTTGAAGCCTGTTTCCTTGTTCTTAGTCAGTGTCAGGCTCCTGCCAGGCGACATGGCACCCCAATAAGGCTCTCTATACTTTATTTCACAGGATGGTGACGGTGCCAAGAAAGACCAACAATTAAGTTAGCTACGCAGAGTAAGCACCAGCTGAAGGATTGGAGGAGGAGTCCATTGAAATACTGTCTTCTAGGCACGACAGTACCAATGAACTCATTGAAGCTACAGTTACCTGTACAAGACTGGACCCACCAACGTCTTAGGAAGGACCCATTATGCTAAAAGTTCTACCACTGGCTATCGATGATTGCCTGGAGAAAGGAGTCTTTTTTTTTTTTCTGAAGTGTGGCTTCAGTAAATTGTCCATAGTCCAGTATGTAATCCCCCACCTGTGCTCAGGCAAGCAACCCTAATTAAATGCAATTGCCACATACAAAAGAACAAAGGTATGAATAGTTTGGTAGGAGGGGGTTGTTAGGAAGAAGACATTAACAGTAGAAAGAGGAACAAGAGGATAGTGAATGTGTAAAAATGGTCAAAATGCACACATATGTGAAATGGTCAAATAATTAACAAATAAAAGTTTAAAAAGCTGTTAAAAAGCAATTATTGACAATGATATCTGGTGTGTAGTATGCCCTCAGGGGGTTAGTGTTTTTACTTCTGTCTTACCTGCTATAAATCAGGGTTCCTGTGACTCCCACCACCCTGTTTACTTAGCCATCTTTGCTAAGTCATCATCTATCAACATTCTGGGAAGCACTGTCCTTATATTTCTTAATTATTCTATAGGATGTTACAAAGGTTATAGATAATCTAGGATTGGTGTTGCTCAAGGAGTCTAAGGTAGGATAATCACATACATGCTTGGGGCCAGCCTCAAGTACAGTGCATGTTTGAGGCTAGCTCAGGATACAAAGCAAGACCCTGTCTCAAAAAAAAAAATGCAAACAAGAAATAAGCAAAAACTAAACCAAAATGGGACTGAGGAGATGATTTGGGGATAAGGAGTTTGCTATGCAAGTGTGAGGATATGGGTGTGTTTATAATCCCAGAACTCTCATAGTAAGATGGTGGAAACAGGAGAACCCCTGGAAGTTATTGTCTAGTACTCACAAAGTCTTGAGTTTCATCTTTAGCCCTGCAGCAGTGAACGAGAGACCCTGTTTCAAGCAAGATATAAGGTGAAGGTTGACACCTGAGTTTGTCCTGTGACCTCCATGTGCATCCTGGAGGGAGACTCCTTAAGATTCAGAAAGTTAGTGACTCACAAGTCCCAGAAACTTACCAGATGAACAAGGTCCCTCCCTGCAAAGGTTATACAAGCAGCAGTGAGTACTGCTAGGAGAAGAGACAGCCAGAATTGCAGCTTTTGTGAGTAGACACTCAGGCTAGGATGGGCTTTCAGTGATGCAGCTGCCTTTCTGTCATACACACTCCTGTAAGTAACCCCAGTAAACTTACTGGTTTGTCAAGACCAACTTTGGTGGTGGTGTTACTTTGATCTGTAGTAAGTAGGCGTTTGTTCCCAACTCCTCAGGAAAAGTGTCATGGAACAGGGATGCACTATCTTCCTGGCACACAGATATGTTTGCCAATCTGTAAACTCTTTGAACTTCACAGTTAGATATTTTTATGGCAGTGTCTCCACATAGCATGATTGATTATTAACTTCACTTTCAACCCTTCTGCCCTGTTTGGATCTTGAGGGGGTGGAACATAAATCTAATCAATGGCTCACTTTTCCTTTGTGATTAATCTTGACACATTCAGGAAACTCAGTGCCATGCAGGAAGCTTTGTGTTAGGACTTGGGGCCAAAGACCAACTGTAAGAGCAAAAGTTGCTGCTAGGGGCCAGGGACGTGGTTCATCTAACAGAGTTATTATCTAGTACTCACAAAGCTCTGGGTTTCATCTCTAGCCCTGCATAATCAGCACCGTGGAGGTGAAGGTAGGAAGATCAGAAGTTCAAGGTCCTCTTTAACTATACTGCATTAAAAAAAGCTTTTATGATTCTTTGTGAATTTCCTACCATGTACCCAATCCCACTCATCTCTCCATCCCTTTGTATCTGCCCTTGCAACCTCCTCCTCAAAAGAAAGTAACAACAAACAACCAGAAAACATCTTGTTGTGGAAGCTGTAGTGTGTCACACTGTGTCATGCAGTATACCTTTTTATCCACGCAAATTTACTTGCAAACGATCATTGCAATGAGCCATCAGTCTGCTCTGAAGCCTCTAGCTTTTGCTACACTATCAATACAGGATCCTCACAGGGACTCTTCCCAGATATCCTGTTGTCCCACGTCATGGAGATCCTGTAGCTTTGGATCTGCAGGACCATCTCCTTCACATGCTCTAGCAGTTCATAGATGGGGTAGCTATTGGAGTGGGCCTTTTTAGAGCCCTGGATCTGGGTCTGGGTGGTAGCTGAGTTACTCAGCTTGTCAGCTCCTCTGCACCCACAGCACTATGGTGAGCTCTCTAGCACTGCTCTAGTTCAACCAGTGCTGCAGCTGACATGGGCCAGAGCCCACTCTCCTGATCTCATGTCCATCGCGCTGGCTCACCCATGCCCTTGTCACCAGGGACAGCTCTACTGTGCTGTCCAGGTGAGGGGCAGGTGTGCTCTTCTGAGTACTACAGCCGGGGAGGGGCAGGCCAGCTCTTCTGCCTTGTCAAAGGTAGTGAGGGGGGGATTTCTCCTTCACCCCTGTCACTTACTGCATGGTAGATGAGATGTGGGACGCCACTCTCCCAAGCGCTACAGCTAGTGAGGGGGTGGGGCCAGCTCTGCATAGCCCTTGGTAGCAGCCCAGACCAGGGATGGTGGCATGGACTTCAGTGTTAATATGGACATCTACATAGACCTCTACTACTGCGTATCCATGGACCTCAGAGGCAGCACGGGCCAGGATTTCAACATGGCCTCATGTGGCATTGCAGGCTTCTCATACCAGGCTGTTCCTCGCCACCCTCATGTGTTCAGATCGTCCTCTCTTCACAGTGCTCAAACCATTCTGTTTCTTTCTCTTTTGTATCCTCACCCAATACTTGCACATCATAGCAAGTATTCAGTGGGCCACATGGTGGGTGGGACCTCTGGGTGACATCAGATTTTGTCCAACCCAAAGATTCCAACGGAAATAAATCTTTGGTTAAAGTTAAACACAGCAGAGAAAAGCTGCAATTCAACATAGAGTCCTCTAATCTTATGGTTGAAGCTCCACCACAGTCAACTAGAGACATTAGCTAATGACGAGAAGTAAACACAGCAGGACATGTAAGTCAGTTATGGGTCTCCATTCTGCAGATATTGTTTTTTTCTGCCCTAGGGTGCAGCTCTGCGAGTCACAGCGACTCACACAGTGGTCAGTTTTGTCAAAGGAGGAGGGCATAGGTCTACGGACACTAGGGTTTGCTATTGACGGACAGTGTAATTAACCATTTCCCAGAGAGCAAGAATAACAACCGCCTTTGTGTTTCGATGTCTACCTTACTTCATAGCACACAAACTGCTCAGTTTCTCTTCATGGTCCATTTTCCCACCATCTATTTGCTTGTTTCTTTCTCTCCCATCTACTTACTCTACCGCCTACTTCCTGCACTGAAGCCACCCTCCTCCCCTGGAATCTGGGTGAGGGTGGCAGTGTTGAAGTTGATGTCTTGGTACTTCCTTGTGTACTAGGCCCTGTGGGGACTGGATCAATTATACATTTTTTTGTTGTTGTTTTGTCTTTTTGGGGAAATGTATGGGTTTAATTTTTGTTGTTTGTTTGCTTTTTTGTTGTTGTTGGGATAGAATCCAAGCCTTGCGCACCTTAAAGTGATTTTAAATCATCACTTTATCATTGAGCCATCCCCAGCCAAATCTGCTTTTTTTTTCTTTTTGAGAGAGAGTCTCATGTATCTCATGCTGGTCTTACACTCACTATGTAGTTGAGGATGATGGTGAATCTCTGAGCCTCATGCCTCCACCTCCTGAGTGCCGAGATTGTATTTATGCAGTCCCATGCTCAGTTTATGCAGTGCTGGGGATGGAACCATCATTCCTGCCTCTGGTGTGTTTTACCTGTGTGTGTTTGTGTGTGTGTGTGTGTGTGTGTGTGTGTGTGTGTGTGTATACCATGGTGTGTGTACACCATGGATGTTGCTCTTCAGGACACTATCTGACTTTTTTGTTTGTTTCTTTTAAAAAATATATTTTATTAATTCTTTGAGAATTCCATACAAATATACAACGTATTTTGTTCATATTCACTACTGATTCTTCCCTTTAACTTCTCCAAGACCCACCCTCTTGACCACCCACCTCAACATCCTCTTCTCATTTTCCTTTCTTTCTCTTTAAAAAAAATTGTATTTCCTGAGTTTCTTTGTTATCAAGAATAGCAAAGAATTAAAAAATGTGGCAAGGAATTTTGGCAGAGACCTTTACTCTTAGCATTCAGAGGGCAGAGACAGACAGGCATATCTCTATGAGTGTTACACCAATCTGGTCTACATATCAAGTTCCAGGCCTTCTAGGGCTGCATAATGAGACTCTGTCTCAAAAACAAACAAACAAACCAACCAACCAAAGCAGCAACAGCAAACCACTATTGTGGTGGCAGTTGCACATACTTTTAATCCCAGCAAAGGCAGAGGCAGGAGGATCTCTGTGAGTTTGAGGCCAGCCTGGTCTTTATACTGAGTTCCAGGACAGCAAGGGATACACAGAGAAACCATGCCTTAAAAAAAAATGATTAAATTTTAAAGTGTGTATGTTTGTGCACATGCGAGTGTGGGGTATATGCCACAACACAGTTGTATAAGTCAAAGGACAATTTGCAGGAGTCAGTTCTCTCACCATGAGGGTCCTGGGGATCGAAATCAGGTCGTCAGTTTGATGGAAAGTGACTTCTCCCTGACCCATCTGACCAGCTACCCCTCCCCACTCCTGATTTTCATTGAGCTGGAGTCTCTTATTTGGCCCAGGGATCACCAATTAGCTTAGACTGACTGGCCATTGAACCCTTGGGATCTGCCGGTGTCTGTCTCATCAGTGCTAGGATTACAGGTGCATGCCACCATGTTTTATGTTTTATTTTTTTTTAAATGGTTAAGTACAGCTTTATTTTTTATATATTTTTATTGAATATAATCTTCATTTACATTTCAAGTGGTAAAACCTTTCCCAGTTTCCCCCCTCCCCAAAACCCCCCAACCCCTCCTCCTACTCCCTGCCTCCAAGTACATGCCCCTCCACCAGACCCACTCCCACCTCCCTCCCCCCTCAATTTCCCCTTGTTGGCCCTTGTTGGGCCATCTATTTAGCCTTCACCTGACCAAGGGCCACTCCTCCCACTGAAGCCCAACAAGGCATTCCTCTGCCACATTTTTGGCTGGAACCATGTGTACTCCTTGGTTGCTGGTTTAGTCCCTGGGAGTCCTGGAGTGTCTGGGTGGTCAACATCATTGTTCTTCCCATGGGGCTGTAAACCCATCCAGCTCCTCCATTGGGGACCCCACTCCCAGACCGATGGTTGGCTACTAGCTTCTGCCTCTGTATGTATAAGGCTCTGGCAGGGCCCCTCCAAAGACAACCATGGCATGCTCCTTTTGATATGCGCTTCTTGTCGTCCATAGTAGTGTTGGGGTTTGGTGACTGTTTATAGGGTGAATCCCCAGGTAGAGCAGTCTCTGGGTGGCCTTTACTTCAGTCCCTGCTCCACACTTTACCTCCATTATTGCTCCTGTAAGTGTATTGTTCCCTTTCTCAGAGGAACCCAAGCACCCCCACTTCAGTCCTCCACCTTCTTGAGCTTCCTATGGTCTGTGAATTGTAACTTGTTTATTTTGAGCTTTTGGGCTAACATCCACTTATCAGTGAGTGCAAACCATGTTCATTCTTTTGTGATTGGGTTACCTTGCTCAGGATGACATTTTCTAGTTCCATCCATTTGCCTAAGAATGTCATGAATTCATTGTTTTTAATAGCTGAATAGTAGTACTCCATTGTGTATACACACCACAGTTTCTGTATTCATTTCTCAGTTGAAGGACATCTGGGTTCTTTCCAGCTTCTGGCTATTATGAATAAGGCAGCTGTGAACATAGTGGAGCATGTGTCCTTGTTACATGTAGGAGCATCTTCTGGGTATATACCCAGGAGAGGTATAGCTGGGTCCTCAGGTAGTACTATGTCTAATTTTCTGAGGAATCACCAACCTGATTTCCAGAGTGGTTTTACCAGCTTGCAGTCCCACCAACAATGGAGAAGGGTTCCTCTTTCCCTACATCCTCTCCATCATCTGCTGTCCCCTGAGTTTTTCATCTTAACCATTCTGACCGGTGTGAGATGGAATCTCAGTGTTGTTTTGATTTGCATTTCCCTGATTACTAAGGATGCTGAACATTTCTTTAGGTGCTTTAGAGCCATTCGAGTTTCCTCACTTGAGAATTCCCTGTTTAGCTCTGTATCCCATTTTTAATAGGGTTATTTGACTCTCTTGAGCCTAACTTCTTGAGTTCTCTGTATACCTTGGATATTAGCCCTCTATCAGATGTAGGATTGGTAAAGATCTTTTCCCAATTTGTTGGTTGTCTTTTTGTCCTACTGACTGTGTCCTTTGCCTTACAGAAGCTTTGCAGCTTCATGAGGTCCCATTTGTCGATTCTTGTTCTTAGGGCGTAAGCCATTGGTGTTCTGTTCAGGAACTTTTCCCCTCTGCCCATGTGTTCAAGATTCTTCCCCACTTTCTCTTCTATAAGCTTCAGTGTGTCTGGTTTTATGTGGAGGACCATGATCCACTTGGACTTGAGCTTTGTACAAGGAGATAAGAATGGGTCAATTTGCATTTTTCTGCATGCTGACCGCCAGTTGATCCAGCACCATTTGTTAAAAATGCTGTCTTTTTTCCATTGGATGTTTTTAGCTCCTTTGTCAAATATCAAGTGACCATATGTGTGTGGTTTCATATCTGGGTCTTCAATTCTATTCTATTGATCTTCCTACCAGTCACCATACCAATCCCAAACAGTTTTTATCACTATTGCTCTGTAGTAGAGCTTGAGGTCAGGGATGGTGATTCTCCCAGGAGATCTTTTGTTTGAATAGTTTTTGCTATCCTGGGTTTCTTGTTATTCCAAATGAATTTGAGAATAGCTCTTTCTAGATCTATGAAGAAATGATTTGGGATTTTGATGGGAATTGCATTGAATCTGTAGATTGCTTTCGGCAAGATGGCCATTTTTACTATATTGATCCTGCCAATCCATGAACATGGGAGATCTTTCCATCTTCTGAGATCTTCTTTGATTTCTTTCTTCAGAGGCTTGAAGTTTTTGTCATAGAGATCTTTCACTTGCTTTGTTAGGGTCATACTAAGGTATGAAATATTATTTGGGACTATTGTGAAGTGTGTCATTTCCCTAATTTCTTTCTCAGCTTGTTTATTCTTTGAGTAGAGGAAGGCTACTGATTTGTTTGAGTTAATTTTATATCCAGCCACTTTGCTGAAGTTGTTTATCAGCTTTAGGAGTTCTCTGGTGGAAGTTTTGGGGTCACTTAAGTATACGATCATATCATCTGCAAACAGTGATATTTTGACTTCTTCTTTTCCAATTTGTATCCCTTTGACTTTTTTTTGTTGTCTGATTTCTCTGGCTAGAACTTCAAGTACTATATTGAATAGATAGGGAGAGAGTGGGCAGCCTTGTCTGGTCCCCGATTTTAGTGGGATTGCTTCAAGTTCCTCTCCATTTAGTTTGATGTTAGCTACTGGTTTGCAGTATATTGCTTTCACTATGTTTAGGTATGGACCTTGGATTCCCACTCTCTCCAAGACTTTTATCATAAAGGGATGCTGGATTTTGTCAAAAGCTTTTTCTGCATCTAATGAAATGACCATGTGGTTTTTTTCTTTGAGTTTATATAATGGATTATGTGATGGATTTCCATATATTGAACCATCCCTGCATCCCTGGGATGAAGCCTACCTGATCATGGTGAATTATAGTTTTGATGCATTCTTGAATTCGGTTGACCAGAATTTTGTTGAGTATTTTTGCGTCGATGTTCATGAGGGAGATTGGTCTGAAGTTCTCCTTCTTTGTTTGGTTTAGGTATAAGCGTTATTGTGGCTTCATAGAATGAGTTGGGTAGTGTTCCTTGAGTTTCTATTTCGTGGAATACTTTGAAGAGTATCGGTATTAGCTCTTCTTTGAAGATCTGATAGAATTTCCCGCTAAACCCATCTGGCCCTGGGCTCTTTTTTGGTGGGAGACTATTAATGACTGCTTCTATTTCCTCAGGACTTATGGGACTATTTAGATGGTTTATCTGATCCTGTTCTAACGTTGGCACCTGGTATGTGTCAAGAAAGTTATCCATTTCATCCTGATTTTCAAACTTTGTTGAGTATAAGTTCTTGTAGTAGGATCTGATGATTTTCTGAATTTCCAGTTTCTGTTGTTATGTCTCCTTTTTCATTAATGATTTTATTAATTTGGGTGGTGCTTCTTTGCCCTCTGGTTAGTGTGGCTAAGGGTTTATCTATCTTGTTGATTTTCTCAAAGAACCAGCTCCTGGTTTTGTTGATTCTTTGTATAGTTCTTTTTGTTTCTATTTGGTTGATTTAGGCCCTGAGTTTGATTATTTCCTGCGGCCTACTCCTCTTGGACTTAATTGCTTCTTTTTGTTCTAGAGCTTTCAAGTGCTCTGTCAAGCTGTTAGTGTAGGCTCTCTCCATTTTCTTTTTGAAGGCACTCAGAACTATGAATTTTCCTCTTAGCACTGTTTTCATTGTGTTCCATAAGGTTTGGTATGATGTGCCTTCATTTTCATTGAATTCTAAAAAGTCTTTAATTTGTTTCTTTATTTCTTCTTTGACCAAACTATCATTGAGAAGAGCATTGTTCAAAGTCTACGTGTATGTGTGTTTTCCATTGTTTTTGTTTGCGCTTAAGACTAGCCTTCGTCTGTGGTGATCTGATAAGATACATGGAATAATTTCAATATTTCTGTATCTGTTGAGGCCTGTTTCATGACCAATTATATGGTCAATTTTGGAGAAGGTGCCATGAGGTGCTGAGAAGAATGTATATTCTTTTGCTTTAGGGTGGAATGTTCTATAAATATCTGTTAGATCCATTTGATCCATAACTTCAGTTAGTTTCACTGTGTCTCTGTTCAGTTTCTGTTTCCATGATTTGTCCATTGTTGAGAGTGGGGTGTTGACGTCTCCCACTATTATTGTGTGGGGTGCAGTGTGTGCTTTGAGCTTTAGTAGTTTCTTTTATGAATGTGGGTGCCCTTGCATTGGGAGCATAGATGTTCAGAATTAAGAGCTCATCTTTGTAGACTTTTCCTTTGACCAGAATGAAGTGACCCTCCTTATCTTTTTTGATAACTTTTGGTTGAAAGTCAATTTTATGCGATATAGGAATGGCTACTCCAGTTTGTTTCTTGGGACCATTTGCTTGCAAAATTGTTTTCCAACCTTTGACTCTGAAGTAGTGACTGCCTTTGTTACTTAGGTGGGTTTCTTGTATACAGCAAAATGTTGGGTCCTGCTTACATATCCAGTCTGTTAGTCTATGTCTTTTTATTGGGGAATTGAGACCATTGATGTTAAGAGATATTAAGGAAAAGTGATTGTTGTTTACTTTTATCTTCTTTGTTAAAGGTGAAATTCTGTTTGTGTAGTTATCGTCTATTTGGTTTGTTGAAAAATTACTTTATTGCTTTTTCTAGGGTGTAGTTTCCCTCCTTGTGTTGGTATTTTCCACCCATTATCCTTTGTAGAGCTGGATTTGTGGAAAGATATTGGGTAAATTTGCTTTTGTTATGGAACGTCTTGTTTTCTCCATCTATGGTAATTGAAAGTTTTGTTGGGTATAGCAGTCTGGGCTGACATTTATGTTCTCTTAGGGTCTGTATGAGATCTGCCCAGGATCTTCTGGCTTTCATAGTTTCTGGTGAGAAGTCTGGTGTAATTCTGATAGATCTGCCTTTATATGTTACTTGACCTTTTTCCCTTACTGCTTTTAATATTCTTTCTTTGTTTAGTGCATTTGGTGTTTTGATTATTATGTGATAGGAGGACTTTCTGGTCTGGCCCAGTCTGTTTGGAGTTCTGTAGGTGTCTAGTATGTTCATGGGCATCTCTTTATTTAGGTTAGGGAAATTTTCTTCCATAATTTTGTTGAAGATGTTTACTGGTCCTTTAAGATGTAAATCCTCATTCTCTTCTATACCTATAATGCTAAGGTTGGGTCTTCTCATTGTGTCCTGGATTTCCTGGATGTTTTGGGTTACCAGCTTTTTGCATTTTGTATTTTCTTTGACTGTTGAGTCAATGTTTTCTATGGAATCTTCAGCATCTGAGATTCTTTCTTCTATCTCTTGTATTCTATTGTTGATGCTTGCGTCCATGACTCCTGAATTCTTTTCAAGGTTTTCTATCTCCAGAGATGTCTCACTTTGCGATTTCTTTATAGTTTCTACTTCCATTTTTAGATCTTGGATAGTTTTATTCAGTTCCTTCACTTGTTTGTTTGTGTTTTCCTGAAATTCTTTAAGGGATTTTTGTGATTCCTCTTTAAGGGCTTTTGTATGTTGACCCATGTTCTCCCATAGTTCCCTATGGGATTTTTGTGTTGCCTCTTTAAGGGTTTCTACCTGTTGACTCATGTTTTCCCATATTTCTTTAAGGGATTTTTGTGTCTCCTCTTTAAGGGCTTCTATCTGTTGACCCATATTCTCCTGCATTTCTTTAAGGAATTTTTGTGATTCTTCTTTAAGGGTTTCTACTCGTTGACCCATGGTCTCCTGTATTTCTTTAAGGGAGTTATTTACGTCCTTCTTGAAATCCTCTAACAGCATCATGAGATGTGATTTTAAATCCAGCTCTTGCTTTTCTGATATGATAGAGCATCCTGGATTTGCTGTTGTGGGAGAACTGGGTTCTGATGGTGCCATGCTGCCTTGGTTTCTGTTGGTAATGATCTTGCGTTTGTCTTTGGCCATCTAGTTATCTCTAGTGTTAGCTGGTGTTGCTGCCACTGACTGTGACGTCTCTGTCCTTCAGGCCTGTGTATCTGTACTCCTGGGATTCCCTTTCTCTCTAATGTCCTGCATACAGCTGGTTTTCCAGGAAGTATCAGGAAATGGGGTCTTCCCTGTGGCAGACTTGGAAAAGGTTGAATGTCCTGCAAACTGTTGGTTCTCGAATGCCCTGCTGCTGCTGGATCTCAGGAAATGCAGTCTTCCCTCATGCGGACCTGGCACAGGGAATGCCCCACGGCTGCTGGATCTTGAATGCCCACTGCTGTTGGATCTCGAATGCCCTACTGATGCTGGCTGGATCTCTAATGCCCCGCTGTTGCGGGATCTCTAGAAAGCACTGGGAAATGGGGTCTTCCCCCGTGGCAGACCTAGCACTGGTCTACCACATTGGAATGAACAGGACAGGCAGCAAAGGAGGGCTTTATTTAATTTTTAAAGTGTGGGTTCTAGGGATCAAACTCAGATCCTCATGCTTGTCTGGCAAGCACAACTGAGCCATCTCGACATCTCCTATTTTTTGTTTTTTGTTTTTGTTTTTGAGACAGTGATTCACTGTGCATAGGCTGGCCTTCATCTTGAGATTCTCCAGCCTCAGGTTCCTGTCATGTGCTTTACTGGGAAATGCACAGGAAATGCTTGGGCTGAATGCCATGCGAGTCCATCACACAAGGATCTGTGAGCTAGCCCTTGTAACAGATGGCTCCTGAGGGGCTGACCCCTATAAAGTTGGATGTGGCCTGACCTTGGACCACTGCTTCCTCACTCTGTCCAGAAAATGGTGTCTCTAGTTTACGTAGTGCAGGATTTAGCCTGGGGCTTTGTGCGTTCTAGACAAGCACTCTACAACTGAGTTGCACCTAGTGCTCTCTGTCCAAATCCATTTACTTGTTCTTTGTTGTACAGTGGTAGTGGTGGGTGTGTATAGTTTAGAACAAAACTTAGGGAGTGGGTTTGTAGTGGTGAGTTTGGGCTACACTGCTTTTGCTCCCTGCGGGTCACTTAAAGTACCCATCAAGAAGCTATCTGGAGTCTCAAATGGAAAATACACACCCATGCCAGTTAGTTCTAAAATGTCTTGGCTACCTCAAAGGCTGGGCACTCCTTTTTTTTTATTGAATAAGGAAGTAAAAACATTTTATGATAAAATTGAAGATTTACATGGAAAATATTTCCGATAAAATGGAAGAGATACATAGAAAAAGACGTTAAAATTGACAATTTTGACAATTTTCATGGAAAGTTAGAGTAAAATGGTAGACATAAAAAATTGCTAAATTAATTGAAAAAGGAAGTAGAAACATTTTATGATATAACTGAAGATTTACATGGAAACTATTTCTGATAAAATTGTAGAAAAATGTAGAAAAACATGTTAAAATTGAAGATTATCATGGAAAATTTTATATAGATATAACAATGATAGGCATAAAGGTATTTCTAAGTTGATTGAAAGTGGAATTACAAACATTTTCTGATAAAGTTGAAGATTTACATGGAAAATATTTCTGATAAAATTGAAATATATAGAAAAACATGTTAAAAATCAAAGATTATCATGGAAAATTATACAGATAAAATGGTAGGCATAAAAATAATTCTAAGTTGATTAAAAGTGGAATTATAAACATTTTCAGATAAAATTGAAGATTTACATGGAAAATATTTCTCATAAAATTCAAGAAATATATAGAAAAACATGTTAAAATAGACTATTTCATGGAAAATCATACAGATAAAATGGTAGACATAAAAAAATCTTTCTAAATGGAAAAAGGGGAAATCATTTGGAATGTAAATAAAAAAATACAGAAAATAAAAAAAACCTTTCTAAATCAATTGAAGGTGGAATTAAAAACATTTTTGATAAATTAGAGTTTTACATGGAAAACATTTCTGATAAAATAGAAGAAAAATATAGAAAAACATTTTAAAATTGAAGATTATCATGAAAAATAATGCAGATAAAATGGTAGACATAAAAATTTACTAAATTAATTGAAAGAGGAAGTAAAAACATTTTCTGATAAAATTGAAGATTTACATGAAAAATATTTCTGTTAGTCTATGCCTTTTTATCAGGAAATTGAGTCCATTGATGTTAAGAGATATTAAGGAATAGTGATTGTTGCTTCCCGTTATTTTTGATGCTATTTTCATGTTTGTGTGGTTATCTTCTTTTGGGTTTGTTGGAAGAAGACTACTTTTTTGCTTTTTCTAGGGTGTAGTTTCCCTCCTTGTGTTGGTGTTTTCCATCTATTATCCTTCGTAGGGCTGAATTTATAGGAGGATATTGTGGAAATTTGGTTTTATCATGGAATATCTTGGTTTCTCCATCTATGGTGATTGAGAGTTTTGCTGGATATAATAGTCTGGGCTGGCATTTGTGTTCTCTTAGGGTCTGTATGAGATCTGCCCAGGATCTTCTGGCTTTCATTGTCTCTGGTGAGAAGTCTGGTGTAATTCTGATAGGCCTGCCTTTATAAGTTACTTGCCCTTTTCCCCTTACTGCTTTTAATATTCTTTCTTTGTTTAGTGCATTTGGTATTTTGATTATTATGTGATGGGAGGACTTTCTGATCTGGTCCAGTCTGTTTGGAGTTCTGTAGGCTTCTTGTATGTTCATGGGCATCTCTTTCTTTAGGTTAGGGAAGTTTTCTTCTATAATTTTTTTTGAAGATATTTACTGGCCTTTTAAGCTGGGAATCTTCACTCTCGTTTATACCTATTATCCTTATGTTTGGTCTTCTCGTTGTGTCCTAGATTTCCTGGATGTTTCAGGTTATAAGCTTTTTGTATTTTGCATTTTACATTTTCTTTGACTGATGAGTCAATGTTTTCTGTGGAATCTTCAGCATCCAAGATAATTTCTTCTATGTCTTGTATTTTGTTGTTGATGTTTACATCTATGACTCCTGATTTCTTTCCAAGGTTTTCTATCTCCAAAGTTGTCTTCCTTTATGATTTCTTCATTGTTTCTACTTCCACTTTTAAATCCTGGATGGTTTTGTTCAGTTCCTTCACTTGATTATTTGTGTTTTCCTGAAATTCTTTAAGGGATTTTTGTGTTTCCTTTTCAAGGGCTTCTACCTGTTGACCCATGTTCTCCTGTAATTCTTTAAGGGATTTTTGTGTTTCCTTTTTAAGGGCTTCTACCTGTTAACCCATGTTCTCCTGGATTTCTTTAAGGGAGTTATTTATGTCCCTCTTGAAGTCCTCTATCAGCATCATGAGATGCAATTTTAAATAGAACTCTTGCTTTTCTGGTGTGTTGGAGTATCCAGGACTTGCTGTGGTGGGAGAACTGGGTTCTGATGTTGCCAAATAGCCTTGGTTTCTGTTGGTATGGTTCTTGTGCTTGCTTTTCGACATCTGGTTATCTCTGGTGTTAGTTGACCTTGCTGTCTCTGGCTGGAGCTTGTCCGTCCTGTGGGCCTGTAAGCCTGTGTCTGTACTCCTGGGAGACCAACTCTCTTCTGGCAGGGTCTGTGCACAGAAGGCTGTGGAACCATCTGGCTCCCTGGTGCAAATGGCAGCCAGAAGACTTCTGTCCCAACTGCTCCACTGATCATTTGCCCTGTGTGCTCCTAGCTGTTCCCCTCCAGAGAGAAGGTGGATATCTTACCTCTGTGCTCAGAAGTGAAAGTGCTGCTGGGGGATCACTCTTTCCTGGTTGGGGTGGCCTGGAAGACTTCTGTCCCAACTGCTCCACTGATCGTTTGCCCTGTGTGCTCCTAGCTGTTCACCTCCAGAGAGAAGGCAGAGATCTCACCTCCTCGTTCAGAAGTGAAAGCACTGCTGGGAGATCACTCTCTCCTGGTAGGTCATGCAAAGAAGGCTGTGGGGCTGCCTGACTTCCTGGTGCAAATGGTGGCCTGAAGACTTCTGTCCCAGCTGCTCCACTGATCATTTTTCAATGCTGGGCACTCCTAAACTTTCTTCTGCTACCCCAGGCCCAATCAGGGAAGTGGCCAGTGGCTATCCACCCAAATTCTCATATGGCTGGTTAACTTTATCTCCTACAGCTCCTATGTCCATCTGTCTCCCATTCGTCTTCCACCACTTCATGGTGATCCTTTCTCCTCCCCTCTGAGTCCTAGCCCAAAAAACTATAAGGGTCCCACTCTGTCTCCTTTTGCCCGGCTATTGGCTGCTGACATCTTTATTGATAGATTAAAAAAACCTTTAACATTTGGAAACTCAGAGTCCTGAATGAATCAAAGCATTAGAACCAATCTCCAACATGGGTTCTCTTTCACTCTGGAATCTGGGGATTAACCTCAAATAGTCTTGTATGGCAAACACTTATCTGCCAAGTCATCTTGCAATTTTGTCAGGCCTTGATCTAAATGTTTTTTTCTTTTTGAGCCAGTGTCTCACCAAGTACCTCTGGCTATACTGGAATTTGCTATGTAGACCAGGGTGGCCTTGAGCCTACAGAGATGCTCATCTCTGGTTCCTAAGTACTGGGACTAAAGGTATGGACACCACATCAGTCAAGGTCCAAATCTTTTGTTTTGCTTTTTTTTTTTTTGAGTCAGGGTTCTTCTGTGTAGCTCTGACTGCCCTGTCACTCTGTAGACTAAGCTGACCTCAAGCTCACAGAGATCTGTCTACCTCTTCTTCCAGAGTGCTAAAACTAAAGTGTTATACCACCACACCCAGCTGTAAAAGTAATTCTTGGATGGTTTTCTATACTCCACTCCCCTGTTCTCAAATAACTGCTGGGCATTTCTACACTTGCTCTAGCTTGTTTTAGCTCCCAAATAAAGACACAGTGACCTGGTATTTTTATTAACAATCTACAAGACTAAGCTGGAGAAGTTCTGGTCTATTCTAACCCAATTAGGCTGCTAATACCCAGATAAATGCCCCACTACTTACTATGGTTTTGCTCTGGCTAGCTCTGGTCAATGTGTGTCCTCATGGCTGCTCTCTCATTGGGATTTCAGGGTGAATCCTCCCTCCTCATGGTCTTACTACACCTTCCTCTTCTCGAGGTCCAGTCTCTATTCTGGGACCCCTCCCCCTACTTGGATTGGAAGTCCTGCACTATTCTCTTTTGTTCAGCTAATTGGCTTATCAGCTCTTTATTAAACCAAGTAGGAGGTGATAGAGAAGAATGTTTACAAAGTACTAACACAGGTGATGCTTCTTAAAAATAAAATACCAAAAGTCTGGCCTGTACTCAACTCTCTGTCTCTACAGGTACAAAAATCAGCATGTGAATAATACAAAGACAACTTTTGCACAGTGCACAAAGCTATCCTACAACACCCAGCTAAAGTCCAAATCTTAATCTCAGCATTTGTGTTGAATTTTTCTTTGGTTGTTTGTAAAATTGGGATTATTGTGCTTGCTATGTCCAGATTCTAAGAGATAAGCAGGATCTAGATAATGAATGAAGATGCTTTCTGCAGCCCTAATAAGATGCCCAGAGGTCACTGGATCAGACCTGGAGCAAGGATAGAGCTCTGGAGATAGGCACTAGAGACCTGAAGGTAAAGGTTTTGTTTCTACCTGTATCTGGGAGTTGTGTTGTTTTGAATGAGAATAACCCTCCCCCCAAAGATTCATGTGCTCAAAAAGTTTGTCCCCATTTGGTAGAAGTGTTTGGGAAGGATTAGGAGATATGGCCTTGGTGGAGGAGGGGTCACACGTTGCAGTTTCAAAAGATTGAACCTCTCTGTGTGTGTTCTCTGCCTCCTGTCTTCTTGGTAGTTCCTGCTGGCCTGACCTTGCTGTCAACAGGGACTCTATCTTCCTATTTTAGTAAGTGTACTATTGTTGTGAAGACACACCATGACCACAGCACCTCTTATAAGAGAAAACATTTAACTGGGGTTTGCTTACAGTTTCAGAAGTTTAGTCCATTGTCATCATGGTGGGGAGCATGTTGGCACATAGACAGACATGGTGCTGGAGGAGAGCTGAGACTTCTATATGTAGATCTGCAGGCAGCAGGAAGAGAGTGCCACTGAGCCTGGCTTGGGCTTCTCAATCCTTCAAGCTCCTCCCCCTCCCTCTTGACACATTTCCTCTAACAAAGCCACACCTACTCCAACAAGGCCAAAACTCCTAATCTATCTCAAGTAGTGCCACTCCCTGTTGACTAAATATTCAAATATATGAGCCTACAGGGGCCACTCTTATTCAAACCACCATACCTCCCAAACCATAAATCTCAGAAGGTTGAGCCAAGCAGCCTGGTCTACAGAGCGAGTTCAGGCCAGTCAGGAATACAGAAGCAAGGTTCTGTCTAAAGCAACAGGAGCAACAACAAACTCTTCTAAAAAGCAAAAAGAGCTAGGGATGTAACTCAGTGGTAGAGTGTTTACCTAGGAGCTCTAAGGTAAAACTGTGTGTTCGATTCCTGCCACCACCCAAATAACAAAACAGCAACATAAACACACAGAAAAGAAAACAAACAAACAAACAAATGTTTTCTTTGTAGAGCTCATCCTTGATGGTTTGGAGCCAGGCTTCAGAATATAGAGTCAGAAAACACACATAATCCTCACCCCACCCCGACTCATCACAAAACTTTAGGTTCTAGCTCATGTAGTAAGTGATCTCAGCAAGCTCCCATACACCCCATACATAGAAACCCTAGTTTCCATATTGTACTGCTTTCCTCCAATAGGCTTGCTGGGACCAAGTATACTAGTGTTTGAGAGATGCACCCATGCTGCCCTGAGAGTTTGTAGTGTGATGCATAGTCCAGCCATTGAGCCAGAGCCAGGCACAGTAATTGACAGTATAGCTGCAGGTATATCTGCCTGATTCTGGCCATGTTGCTTAACTTCTCTGAACATCAGTTTATCAAATGGAGACTCTGTGAATACTTCCCTATTATCCAGCGTTTCAAACAGCAAACAGGTGAACACCTGAGAAACCATCACAGCCCTGAGAGGCTGCCACTGACAGCTTGGTTTGAGGTTGTACCAAATGTATAGAGAGGTGGGAAAGTCCCTCTTTCCTAAGCTGGGAGATAAAGAACTTCATTGCTGAAGGCCAGGTACTCCTGGGGCTACAGAAGACCGACTTGGGTCCTCCAGTTTCCCTAGGCAGGAGTTGTGTGTGTGTGTGTGTGTGTGTGTGTGTGTGTGTGTCCTGTTGGAGGTAATTTCTACTTATTTAAGAACACAAAGGCGGATTTAACCCCCGAGTACTTTATTGTTTTCTCTAGTTTCATTAGAAAATTATCCTTTAGAACCTGAGCCCAGGCTCTAGGGAATGAATCTTACAGTCAAGCTGTGGGGACAAGGCTTCTCATTTTGATTCTCTGAGGGATGAACCTCACACCCATGTCCTGCCAACACCCTTGGTGAATCATAGTACAGTCTAAACCTGAGGACAGCAAGGGACAGTGAATACCAGGGATCCCTTCTGCTGACCCTTGCTGTGGGCTTCAGGGATACATGCTGAGATTTCTAGCTGAGTCCAGGAGAAGTTGAGGTGTTGTGCCTGAGGTCTCCCAGGCTTACACAGGCTGGGTTCATCTGAGGTCATAGTGTATGTTCATCTCAACCTGAGTTTTGAGGTTCGACTTGATCAGCCATTGCACCCCTCTCACCCCCATTCCCCGGGATCAGTTCTATCCACATCCAGAATCTCCACTTTCAGATGGCATGGGAGCTTGGGTACACTGAGGTTTTTCTCCCCTAGGGCAATAGTAATAGGATTGTTAGCCAAAAGGCTTGGTTTGCTGACCCTGGTTGGCCCTGAGCTCCTGCTATACTCACCACCTCCAACTGGTAGTTCCCTGTTCTTAGTCTCCCATGGCCTAGATGAAGGGCGCTGAGGACCATCCAGGTGATTAATTCAGAAGAAATCTTGACTGTTGACTCTGACAACAACATAGCAGACATGGCCATGCAGACTCTCAAGAGTTGGCCAAAATTCCAAGATATGCTTGACCTGGCCCAGGTGTGAGATGTTCAGGGTCAAGGTCAAGTGTACTTTTGTGTCGAGGGTGGCCAGGTTCTCCTAGGGGAAGGGAACTGTCAGGTGAGCTGTCAGAGACTGTAAATAAGGATGGAAGAAGGTAGGGGACTAAGTTCTCATGTATTCTTGGATCTTGGCTTCTTTGTCTGGTCATCTATCCACAAGGGCAAGGTCAGCTAAGGATGAGGACATAGCAGCAAAGACTAACCCTGGTTCTTTGATGAAAAACAAACAAACATGAGAGACTGAGGAAATGGCTCAATTAATAAAATGATTGATGTGCAAGCATGAAGATCTGAGTTCAGCTCCCTAGTTCCCAGGTAAAAAGATGAATGTGGTGACACATGTCTATACTCACTGGAGGGAGAGACAGGAGGGTTCAAAGGGCTTACTGGCTGGCGGTATAGTCAAATTATAAGCTCCAGGTTTATCTCGACAAATGAAGTAGAACAGGGTCCCCAAGATGGCTCAGCAGGTAAAGACCCTTGCTACACATACCTGAAGTCCTAAACTTGATTCTCTGGAACCACATGGTGGAAGGAGAGAGAATTAATCCCTACAAGCTGCTCACTGACTTCCTCATCCATGTTAAGATGAAGGAAAAAAATTTAAGACAGTGAAGTTGACTTTCTGTTTTCAGATGTGGTATATGCACATGAAAACATACATACATATACACAGAAACACACACGCACACACACACACACACAAACAGATAGACACTCACATACAACAAAAACACATAAAATAAAAAGAAAAAGAGCAGTTAGGGGATGAAATTTTGTTTGCCTTGAAGACTCAGCAAGCAAGTCAGGCAGATAATGTCAGGTTCCAAAGCCCTAAGGTGATTCAGAGGCAGCCCAGCTGTCTGGTTTTATAAACAAGGGTCTTTTTTTTTAATTCCCCCAAAAGTATGTTTTCAAAAATTGCCAGAATCTATGGAGATACAGAGGCAGTACCCAGCTAGGACAGAAAGAGAGCAAGGAGAGGGCTCAGAAGAGTCTTCCGCTGGCTTCCATTGTACTTCCTGTATCTGGCTATCTTTGAGAGGACTCTGTGTATAGATGACAAGCCCTTCTTTATTTGAACGCTTCTGAAGTGTCTTCATGGTTCTGGCAGCTGGACAGTACCTTATTAAGCCAATGGGTCTCAACAACAGGCTACCCCAGGCTGGATGATGTATCTAATTCTACAAAGGGTTATCTGTGTTTACTCCCCCTCCCCCCACCCACCCCATGGGCCCTGCTGTGTCTGTTTCATTTCATTTATATGCTTGTGGAGTGATCTGGTGTTGCATTTCAGAGAAAGCTATTTCAGTCTCTGCCCTTGCTTCAGGGAAAGCACTCTTTTCTGAGGAGCATGGCTCAGACTGCCACCTCTTGGAAACAGTGGGTATTACAGGCAAAACCACTGCAATACCCTCTCTCCATAGCAGGCTGGGTCCATCCCAGGATCCTTGGCAACAATTCCACCCTCACTGAAAACCAAAGGCCAGCACTACAGCAACAAATAGCAGTAAATGTGGGGTACTTTCAACATGGAAAGTTTTTTTTTTAAAGAAAGGGAAAAACCAACTGAAGAAAGCAAAAGATAAAGTAATCCATTCATATTAGTTAAAGTCTCTCAGATCTTACGTGCCCATCCCAATCTGGTGTTATTTCTCTCTGTTGCATGAATCATATTTTTCATATGTTATAAAGCATGTCATGTTTTACTTATAGGTTTCCCTTTCCCCCATTAGAGTATCACAGGGCAGTGCCTTTTTTTTCTTCCCATTTACTTTCTACATCACAGAGTGCTCAGAATCTGTCTAGAAGAAGCTTTAACTGATACAGGAATGAGATAAAGTGCCCAAAGGGTATGTCCCCCAGGAGAGAGCTAGGCTGAGCAAGTATAGGAGATCTAGGTAGGCACCATGATATGAAAGAAAAGTTGAGACATGTAGTTTAATGGTTGACTGCTTTTCTCTTCCTTCTTTTTGAGTCAGTCCATATAGCCTCAAACTTACTCTAAAAAGTTGAGGATGCCTAGTTTTGCAGTGCTAGGGTTTGAACCTATGACCCCATGCATGCTAGAGAAGTAATTTACAAGCTAAGCTACATTCCTAGACTTAGGGTTCTTTCTTAAGGGATCACAGGCTCCTCCAGACACCCCAGACAGTGCCTTAGTTGGCCCACCCAGTGTGGTCCCCATGGCACCTGATGGCCTCCATTGATACTTTGTCTTGGTCAGTCCTGGGGGAAAACATTGATTTTGCATTTATAGGATGCTTCAAGTCAGAGTGATTGATTCTTCCTCATCTGGTTTGGCTGGAGATCCAGTGCTGAACTCAAGGCTGGAGACGCAGTGTCTGAGCAGGATGGTATGGAAAGAACTTTCAGAATCAGGTCAATAATACCTCTCCTACCATCTTCTGGTTTACCTGGGCGTTGGTGTGAACCCAAGAATAGGATGATGTACATGCAATGGTATAGATGAATGTACCTGTGTGTATCCAGAAACATATCCATTTGGGAGCCTACATGTATATATGGAAGCTGGTGTGCACGTACACATGTGCCCACTGGGATGCATGAATCTATATGAGTATGCTTGCCATGTGAGTATAGTTAGCTCTTCATGTGCACAAGCATTGTCAACCCTCTCTATCCCCAGGTTCTGCATCCTCATATTCAATTGTCTATCAAAGGATTGAAGAAGGTTACAGTGTTGTGATCTATTATGTAGTTAGGCCTGTCTTAATTACCTCCCTACTGAGCATTTAAAGAATTTTTCCTTGTTAATATTCCCTTAAGAAAGCAGTGCAACAATTACACACAGTCGTTTGTATTGTGTCAGGTACTATAAATTATGATTATTTATTTTCAAGATAGGGTCTCATGTAACCCAGGCTAACCTCAAACTTGCTATGCAGCAGAGGGTGACCTTAAATTCTTTGTCCTCTTGCTTGTATCTCCCAAGTGGCCTATTATAGGCTTGTAGCAAGGCTGGTTTATGCAATGCTGAGGATCAACCCAGGACTTGTCCATACTAGGGTAGCATTCTACCCACTGAGTGACACCCTCTGTAGTTGTCCAGCAACTACAGGCAAACTGGGTTTACCTGAAAGGGAGGTTGGAGATAAGGTAGGGGGGCGAGAGAAGAATGAAGCCAAGACAAAGTTCTGATCAAGGCTTCAAGTTTAATAATAAGCTTTGGGTTTATAAAGGAAAAAAACCACAAAACCCATCCCCTTCTTCAGTTGGTGTAAGTTGTAGCAGCAAAGTTGGCGCAGGCAGCTAAAATGTTCCCATGAGAACTTGCAACTGCAGCCAAGACAGATGTCTCTGTCCAGGCTGATAAGACCTGTCATGGCGAATGTTCAAGGTCTGCCTTGCCTGCTCACCTGGGAAACTGCTCAGCCTTTTCAAGGCCGGGAAAGGCCTACTCAAAGCTGAGAAAGCTGCAATCCTCGGCCTGATATTTAGGGTATATGGAGGGATGTGTGTAGGTCTTGTACAAATACTGTGTCATTTTATAAAGGGACCAGAAAATCCTTGCATTGGGTATCCATGAGATAGAGGTAAGGTTATTGTATAGCAATTTTTTGGTGTCCTTGAGGAAGATTTCATAAGACACAGGAAATAAGCGACTCATAAGTTTCAGGAAGTTGCTAAAACTTACTAGATGCACAAGAGTCCTCCTGCCCCTGGTTATTTAAGCGGTAAGGAGTGCTGAGGAGACTTTCCATCTCTCAAGTTGCCTGCAAATCTTGCAGTGAGGTCTAGGATCCTAGGTTTCTAGAGTCATTATCCATGCTAATTTGGCCTTCTTTCTTTCCTTCAAGATTTATTTATTTATGAATTTTATGCATATGGGTGTTCTATCTACATTTATGCCTGCATACCAGAAGTGGGAATTAGTTTCCATGGGACTACAGTTATACATTGTTGTTGCCTCTGGAAGGTCAGCCAGTAGTACCCTTAATTGATGATTCATCCCTCTAGCCCATGCACTTTCATTAATGTAGCTACCTTTGGGTCATGTATATTTCTGTAAATAATCTCTCACCCATATTCCTGCAAGTAATCCTAGTAAACTTGGTTTCCTAGTAAGCAAGTTATTTATCAGTTATTACTCTAATCTGTTGTCTGTTCCATTTTGGAGTGAGTAGATGTTTGTTCATATCTCCCAAGAATACTGTCAATAAGAGGAGTACAGGAAGTAATCTTCCGTGGATATGGAGGGGGAGAACTTTATTCCTGTGTATGAGGGTTCATGTGTGCTAATTTGGATCATGAATGGCTCATGAATATTTCCAGGTTGTAGGCAAACACAACTGTGAATGCAAAATAGGATAATGACACAGACATATCTTCATGCACGTTAGCATTTGTGAATGACTGGCTGTACTCAGGCTTGTTGGACAGGTACGATGAGTGTGTAGACAGTTTTGGTCCGGGAGTGTGCACAGATACTGCCTGTATCCAGTTCTCTGTATATGCACCTACATGCACAGGCAGATGGAGATTTGCTGGATTCTGTGTATATATGAGTTCAATGTTCATGATAAGGGCATAAAGAATGTGTCCACTACATTCCTGCCCACCCCACTTGAGCCTGTTACCCATGTCCAGCCCAGAAGTAGCCTCAGGGACAGCCACATAAGAAGTCACCAGGTGTGTTGGCACAACCATAGCTGCAGGGGCTGTCCCACTCAGCACTTTCATCTACATCCTGGCAGTTCCCAAAGGCCTGGTTAAAATTGAAACCAGAGGAGCGGACACAGTGAAACTGCCAAGTATGTTGTAGCAAGAGGCACTACCATAGGCTGTGGATGACAAGGCATACTCATTTTCATCTGTAGGCAGAGAGGAGAGGAGGGTCAAGATGGAAGAAACCTTGTATGCCTGGAGCCTTTCACCTTTAACCTCTGCACATACACACTGTGTTGCACCCATGGCAGACATTACTAATCAATCATAGCGCTTCCAGTAAACTCACTAGGAGGTCTCAAACTACATCTGCCTTGCTCCATTCACTGCCTATGATGCTTCCTTACAACTCCCAACTCCTACATTTCTCAAATATTCCCCTATATCTAAACACTAGGTTATTCTATGACTGAGCTCATCTATTTACATGTTGTCTGTGGGAAAGTTGAATAGTGGTGAAAGACACCCATATACAATGCTGAAAAATTTTACCATCTGTTTATTATTAAAGACACAACTGTAGGAGACCATTTTAACAGATGTGTGGAAAGGATACTTTAGTCACTGCATTTGCTCAGGGGACTGTGGGAAGGCAACTGTGATGGTTAGTTTTAATTATCAAATTGAAACAACCTAGAGTCACCTGGGAAGAGAGTTTCAATGAGGGACCATTTACATTGGATTGGGCAGTGGGTGTGTCTGTGGGGATTGTATTAGTTAAATTAATTGATGTAAGAAGATCAGGCTGTACCATTCCCTAAGCACTCTTATACTACAAGTGTGTAGAAATGAAGCTAAGCACAAGCAAGGAAGCAAGTGTGCACACATTTGTTCTCTCTGCTCTATGAAGTGGTTGTGATATGATTAACTGTCTCAAGTTCCTGCTGCTCTGGCTTGCCCACATCGTCAAAGACTTGTGAGTGGAAATGGACTTCTTTCTCCCTAAGTTGCTTGTTGTCAGGATATTTTATCACATCAACAGAAATGAAACTAGAACAGAAATAAATCAAAATGTTTAAAAACAGAAAGTGGGGATGGAGAGATGGCTCAGTTAGTAGGTAAGGGCACTTGTTGCTGTTGCAAAGAACCTACATTCAGTTCCTAGCACCCAAGTGGTGGCTCATAGTCATCTATGACTTCAGTTCTAGAGGATCTAACACCCTCTTCTGTCTTCTATGAGCACCAGGCATGCATGTGGTGCACTTATAGACAAAACCACCATACACTTAAATAAATCTAGAAATAAAAATTTAAAATAAAAGAGTGATGAAGGCTGAAGAAATAGCCTCAGTTAATTCTTAACCAACTTGCGCTTGCTATACAAATTCTCAGCACCAGTGTAAAAAGCTGGAGTGCCCTCCTGTAACACTAGGGTTAGTGTTGGAGACAGGAGGGTTACTCCAGATTTCTGGCTGCCAGTCTTGCTCCAGGTTCCCTGTCTCAAAGGGATAAGGTGGAGAGTGATAGAGAAGGACACCTAGCATCCTTCTCTGGCCTCACATGCATATTTACCACGATCATATACCAGACGCATATACATGCACGCATACCCCCAAATACATACATACACACAAAAGGGAGTGATGGGGAGTATTCCAGAAGAGAATTCGAGGTGAGTGTGGTGTGGGAGCAAGCTGTGTGTCCCTCACTTTCAGCCATGTGCTTTACACTCCACAGCCAGGCTGTTTCCATACCTGTGTAGCTGCCCCCACTTCATTCCAGCTCATAGTCAGACACAGCGGAACATTCCAGGCAGGTTTTCACACTTCCCAAACATGTTCCCAAGAGTACACTCATCCACATCTGCAGGGATCTCACTTCATCCTACCATGCCTGATAGTATGCTCTGGGAGCTTGCCTATTCCATCCACCTGATGGGTTAGACAGGGCTAGGCTGAGACTTACTTCAGCAGGTCTGCTGGTTCTTGGTAGAGTTGAAGTCCATGTCACATTCAAAGTAGTACCCGTCAGGTATATTGCAGCCCTGTCTATTTTCGCAGAGACCCATGTTCTATATGCACTCATCCTTATCTGAGGGGCCACGAGAAACAGAAACCTGGGGGCCAGCTGGGTTAGGGCCCATACCAGAAGGGCAGGAGGTCCTAGGGTTTAACTCCTTTAAAAATATTATCTATCTATCTATCTATCTATCTATCTATCTATCTATCTATCTATCTATCTATCTATCTATTTAATGTATCTGAGTCCACTATAGCTGTCTTCAGACACACCAGAAGAGGACATTGGATCCCATTACCCGTGGTTGTGAGCCACCATGTGGTTGCCGGGAATTGAAGTCACAACTTCCGGAAGAACAGCCAGTGCTCTAAATCACTCCAGCAAGGGTTTAACTCTTTATTCTTATCCAGAATCCCCTGTAAGAGCCCTAGGAACTCAGATGTTAACTCTGAATAGGCAAATAACCCTGATGGAAGATTAGGAGTGGGAAGATGGTCATTGACATATGGACTCCAGTTAGATGCACACAGAGGGGACTTGGTTATTCACCACAAAGGGAACAAGAAAGGATTAGGTTGACTATGGTGGTGTAGATTGTAAGGAAAAACTAGTACTGGAAGAACTGGAAAACAAAGATGAAATAACACAGAGGCTAGAGAGTTTTTTTTTTAAAGATTCATTTATTTTTTATGTATGAATACACTATAGCTGTCTTCATGAGCCACCATGTGGTTCCCTGGGATTTGAACTCAGGACCTCTGGAGGAACAGTCAGTGCTCTTAACCGCTGAGCCATCTTTCCAGCCCCCAGCTAGAGAGTTTTGACACCCAGCACCCAGTAGAAAAATGCCAGGTGTGGTGGCACAAATGTACAATTCAACTTTGGATGATGGAGATCCCTGGATCCTTGGAGGTCACTGGCCAGCCAGCCTGGCTTAATTGGCAAATCATAGGGGTCCCAACCAGAAAGAATGCATCAATACATCACAAACAAACACAATCAACCAACAGCCCAAGGTGGATGATTCCTGAGGATGGATACTTGAAGTTAACCTCTGACCTCCATATATATGTGCACCTGCACATGAGTGCAGATAGTGGGCATACAGAGGGTGGTTCTCTGACCTAAGCGCCTAAACTCTCTAATTCCCATGGGGTAGGGGAAGGACAATCCTGGCTCTCTAGTTGTCCCATTCAGGCCCTGCCCTCCACCTCCCCTTCACAGAATAAGTCATCTCCAACAAATCCTGTCTGGCAGGTGCAGTGGTAAGGCACTGAGGCAGTCAGCCTTTGGGCCACAACGATGCTGTTGGGTGGCACATTCATCCAGGTCTGCAGCAGATAAAGCAAGGATCCCCCAGTGTGTGCACTGAGAGACTGTGGAGAGACTGACTCTTTGATCCTGGACCTGCATGGTCCCCATAAACAATCTTCTAGACTCCCCACCCTTATCCCTTATCCTGTCTTACCTTTGGCCTACTTCTTCCACCTTGTAGCAATCTCCTACCCCTAGGTACTCACCCCCACCCAGCCTGGGTGGCACCTACAGCTGAAACTCCCGGGAATGTTGAGGCAGGAGACTTGTCACAATTATATCTTCCAAACTCACATTCATCCACATCTGAGGGGAGAGGGAACAGTGGTGTGAAGCAGTCACAGCAGAGAAAACTCAGATTAGTAGCAATAGAAAGACAGACAAGAAGAGTGGCTTCTCTAAGACCTTCCATTTTCTGTTACAGCCCAAGAAAGAAGCCCCAAGCCTACCAGACCTGATTCCCAGCGGCCCTCAGAAATGATTTTAAGTGGCAGGCAGTATGAGAGACTCATGGTAGATATTAAGTGTAATTATTCAATAAAGGGTTAAACTAGGATCCATATCTATACCAGGTTTTCCAATTCTAAATCAATTTTGAAGCATTCTTATTGACTACAATGGACTTAGGCTATCTATGTGAGAGCATAATGATGCTTAAATAAATTTTTTTCTATATAGTTCCTCATTTTGATGTGCATGAATATATTTTATTTTTAATCCATGAACTCATTTTTCTAAAGTTAGCTGTCTATCCATCTATTTGTCTATCATTCATTCATCCTCCATTTAAAGGTATCTATCTATCTATCTATCTATCTATCTATCTATCTATCTATCTATCTATCTATCTATTTCTGTCCATCCATCCATCTGTCTGTTCATCCATCCATCTATTTTCAGAGAGCCTGGTGATTGAACTCAGGGATTTACACACCTTAGTCAGGTTCTCTGCTATTGAGCCACATCCAAGTCTTTTATTTTGTTGTTTTGTGACATGGTCTTACAATGTAGAAAAGACTGGCCTGCATCTTGAGATCCTTCTACCTCAATCTCCCGAGTACTGGGGTGACAGATGTGAGTCACTATGCTTGATTATATTTTAACAGAAAAGCTCCTATCAACACTAATAACTTGAAAGAAGTAATGAAGTCAGACAGATGTATAGCTCAATGGAAGTTTGTGTGCCTAACATTGTCTGGGTTTCATCCCCAGTCCTTCCCTCACGGGTAGGCTGGTGAGACAGTTCAGCTTATGAGGTGCTTGCTGTATAAACTTAAGGACTTGAGTTCAGTCTCTAGCAGCCACATGAACAGTCGAGCATGGTGGTGCACGCTTGTAATCCTAGATCTGTAGAGGCAGAAATGTGATGATTTCTTCATATTCACTGGTCAGTCAGCCCAGCCTAGTTGTACCACTTCAAGTTCAGTGAGAAACCCTGGCTCAGGATGGATGACTCCTGAGCAGTTTGACCTCTATCTCTATCTCCATAAGCACATGCACCCATTTGAACATGTACCTTTTTCCATAGACAGAGAGAGAGAGAGAGAGAGAGAGAGAGAGAGAGAGAGAGAGAGAGAGAGAGAGAGAGATGGAGAGAATGAATTATGACTTCTCACATCTATGAATGTGACCTTATTTTAAAATCTTTATAGATGTCACCAAGTTACAGTGTTATTGTGGATCATTTTACATCCTGATCCATCATTCAACTATTCTAAGAGAAAAACTTGGGCACAGGCAGAGAAGGACACTAAGTAAATATAAAGGCGGCAGTGAGTCTGATGTTCCTATGAAACAAATCCCTAGACAGACTACTAACAACAGCCAGAAGTTGGAGAGATGCCTAGGGCAGGTTCTCTCTGAAGGAACCAACCTGGCCCATGCCCATGCCCATGCCATTATTCTGGACTCCTGTCATTCTGCATAGAGACTATGTATATCCTGGGATTCTAAGTCACCAGGTGTGTGAAGATTTGTATTTGATCTGAGATGTGAATTCTCTAACTAGTTAGATGCTTAAATGTTAATCCCTGTATCATGTAAAAATTATCTTGTTTGCTTGCTTTGGGAATGTTACTCTCCTTTGGGTTTCCTTCTATTGAGCTATTAAGAGTATCTCAGGGATGCTTTATTGTCAAGAGTTTAGTGGAAACTGTAAGGAGGAGTTCTGGTTGCCTTCTGTCCTAAGGCATGGAAACAGTGCTGATGATCTTCAATCTGGCTCCTTAGGTCCCTCTAGTTCTACATGGATGACTTCTCACCAAAGCAGCCTGCTGCTCCTTTCCTGACAAAAGAACCCCTATGGCAGTGACAGGTAAAGGCTCCTTTTGTGTTCTCACAGTTCCCATGGAGACAGTGGTGGGGAATCTGGTCACACTCATTCACATCTGTGGTGGGGACAGGTGAGGATTGGGAGGGATGGGAGAGGGAGAGGAAGAGGGATAGGGACAGGGATGGGAGTATACTGCTGTACTGCCTGGTTTTGTGTGTCAACTTGACACAGGCTGGAGTTATTACAGAGAAAGGAGCTTCAGTTGAGGAAATACCTCCATGAGAACCAGCTGTAAAGTATTTTCTCAATTAGTGATTGAGGGGGGAGGGCCCCTTGTGGGTGGCGCCATCCCTGGGCTGGTAGTCCGGGGTTCTATAAGAAAACAAGCTGAGCAAGCCAGGGGAAGCAAGCCAGTAAGTAACATCCCTCCATGGCCTCTGCATCAGCTCCTGCTTCCTGACCTGCTTGAGTTCCAGTCCTGACTTCCTTTGGTGATGAACAGCAATGTGGAAATGTAAGCTGAATAAATCCTTTCCTCCCCAACCTGCTTCTTGGTTATGATGTTTGTGCAGGAATAGAAACCCTGATTAAGACAACCACCATACAGAGGAATCTCCTATGAGGATGGGTGGTGTCTACAAAGAAAAGTGTGATGGTTAGTTTTTATTATCAACTTGTCATAACCTATATCACCTAGGGAAGAATCTTCAAAGAAGGATTAGCTTCATTGGGTTGGTCTGTGAACATATATATAGGGGATTGTCTTGATTTAAGTTTACTAATATGGGAAGACCCAGATCTCTGTGGGTGGCACAATTCCCTAGTCAGGGACTCCTGAACTGTGTAAGAATAGAGAAATGGAGCTGAGTCAGCAAGCACGTGGGCATGTGGGTATTCATTTCTCTCTTCTTGACTGTGGATGTGACACAGCTGCCATGTGTCAGAAGTTCCTGCCTTTGCCTCCCACACAGAAAGATGGATCACAAGTTAAAATAGATTCCTTTATCCACTTGATTGCTTTTCGCTACAACAACAGAAACAAAACTACAATAGGTGGAGTGTTCCCTCTAGGACCACCATTGAGTAGTATTGTGAGTCAGACCAAGTCAAGGTTTTCTCAGTGACCCTGATGACAGAACGAGTGTAGTCTAGTTCTTTGTCCTTGCCTAGTGGCAGACTTGACAAGGTTCAGTCTGCGTTTAGAGCCAACATTTCAAAAGAAGTTAAGGTTTTAGTTCCTGGGAACTTGACTTTTCTCTTTGAAGGTGCTGCAGCTATCAGTCTCGAGGCCGCTGTGTGCTCAGACTGTGATGCACTTGAGATATCCTCTATTTCCTCTGTGCAACATTGCTTAATTAGTCTTGTGTTGTTTTTACATAACACTCGTTGTATATGATGACTTTTTCCTGACTCTGTCCCATTTTCCTCCTTGCAAAATGTATATAAGATGGATGGGTACTTCTTTTTTGTTTGCTTGTTTTGTTTTGTTTTGTTTTTTCAAGACAGAGTTTCTCTGTGCAGTTCTGATTGTCCTGGAACTCACTCTCTCGATGAGGTTGGCCTCAAATTCACAGAGATCTCTCTGTATCTGCCTTCTAAGTGCTGGGATTAAAGGCATGCTACCACCGCTGTTGCCCATCTAAGATGGGTACTTCTTAATTTGCATGGCAGACAGTTTGTGAAGTACATCCTGATCCCAAACTTTCCTATATTTGTCGTCTGACCTTCTGGTCTGCCCCTTTAGGACCCTGTCACTGAAGAACTACATTCTGGTCCAGGTGAGGATAGTTAAAAGTCTACTATGAGCATTTCACAATTTATTTTTCATGAACACACTTCGCATGTATTCCCCCAAATAACACATGACTGAATATGTATGTAATGAGTGCTGTGTTTCACAAAGATAGCCAGGTTTCCTCTCTGGTACTCATATTTGAACCAGAGGAATACTCTCCACACACTCACCAGTATTTCACAAAGCTATCCAGGTTTTGTCAATGCTTTTACATCCACATGTATTTGGATGGTGTGCTGGGGTGTCAGGCAGGGGAACTCCACAGTTATCCTCATTCCAGTACAGGAAACACACCTCAGCATCACATCTGCACAGAGCAATAGTTGATCACTGGGTCCTAACCTTGTCACAGTTTGTCAAGCTTGTCAGTTGATGTCACTTGTCAAAGATCCCCTATCCCCCAACAAAGATGGATTCAAAGAGCACAAAGATGACTCTTTCTCAAGCTGAAACTTGATGTCACCACATTGACAGGATGCTTACTATGTACTAAGTTTTATTCTAAGAAATTCCATCAATTTATACTTCAAAGTGATGCCTAGAGGAGGGATATATATATATATATATATATATATATATATATATATGTATGTCTGCCTCTCTGGTGCTAGGATTATTGGCAGCAACTATTTTCATGTAGGTTTTATTGAGCCATTTCTCCAAACCAACTTCTCCTGTGAACATAAAATTGTCCTAACACAGTCTGCTGTGTGTGTGTGTGTGTGTGTGTGTGTGCAATATATGTATGTATACAGGTTCACGTATGGATGCATGTATGAGTACATGTGTGATTGGAGGTCAATGATGGGTATCTTTTTTCTCCAATAATTATTAGTATTATTTTTTATTACTTTACATCCTGATCCTCTTCTCCTCCCAGTTCCACCCTTACAAATCCCTCCCCCTATTCCCCATCCCTTTTTCTAAAAGAAAGGGATCCCCCTTTGAGTGCCACTTCATCCTGGGATATCTAGTGTCAGCAGGACTAGGCACATACTCTCCCACTGAGCCCCAACCAGGCAGTCCAGGTAGGGGGAAGGAGATCCGATGGCAGGGAACAGAGACCTAGACAGCCTGCACTCTGCTTGTTAGGGGATTCGAATGAAGACCATTTGCTACAAATGTGTATGTAGGGAGTCAAGGTCTAATGCTGCGTATCTTAATTGGTCTCCACATTATTTTTGTTTTAAGACAGGGTATCTCATTGAACCTAGATCTTGAAGACTAGAAGGCCAAGCAGTGGCCAGAAGATTCAGTGGGCCCACCTAAGCAAGCACAGGAAATATGAAAATAAAATATCCCACTGGCATCTAGATTCAAAGGCACCCATCCTTTTGACATTGCAACATGACATGACCTACAAATGTTTTGGGACACATTAGTAGCTATTATGGACAACATACAGCCCTCAGGTGGTAAAGTTGAATATGCCTGAGAGGTTTTTTTTTTTAATTCACCCAGGGACCTTTGGTATCAATTATGGGGTTAATAGGTTACTACTGGCATTGAGCTTCAAAGGTCATGGATGTGGTGAGTTGGCTCAGTGAGTAAAAAGACTTTCTGCCTGATAATGTAACCCTCCAGAAGGATTTACATACAGTGGTTGCTGCAGGTGGAAGGGACAGTTTCTTCAGTGGTGTAGCTACTAGCAAGATGTCCATGCTTCTGTAATCAATCCTAATGAAGTTCACTGATAGGGTCAACAAGAAAACACACACACACACACACACACGGAGAGATGACACTTGCTGTTCTTGCAGAGAAGCTGGATTTGATTTCCAACCAGCCTCCTTTCTACTTTGAGTCTCTCTGCTTCTCTCTCTTCTTCTCTCTCTCTGCTTCTCTCTCTCTCTCTCTCTCTCTCTCTCTCTCTCTCTCTCTGTCTTTGTCTCTCTGTCTCTGTCTCTCTCTGTCTCTCTGTCTCTCTCTCTCTCCCCCCCTCCATCTCTGTACTATTTTAATTTGTTTGTTTGTTTCTGTATGAATGCTTTGCCTGACTATGCCAGCATACCTTATGTATGTCTAGTACCTGCAGAGGCCAGAAGAAGGCATCAGATCCTCTGAAACTAGAGTTATAGGTGGTTGTGATCTATCATGTGGATGTTAGGAATCTAACCAGATCCCTTTGTGTGTGTGTGTGTGTGTATATATACCATGTTCATATGTGCACACATGTCCATGGAGAACAGATACCAACCTCAGGTATTGTTTTTCAGGAATATTATATCCCCTTTTGTATACATACAAATGTGCATGTGGTGTATGATGCCATGCTCATGTATATCCTCCTGTGTATGCACACTGAGATCAGAAGAGGATGTCAGGCGTCCTGCTCTCTCTCTTCTCGTTCCTTTGAGGCAGGCTCTCTCACTGAACCTGGAGCTAGGCTGGTCCCCTGAGATCTTGTGTCTGTCTTCCACAGCCCTGTGGTTACAGATGAACACAGCCATGACTTTGTATGTGGGTACTAGGATCTGAACTCAGGTCCTCACAGTGAAGCAGCCAGCACTCTTATCCACTGAGCCATCTCTCCAGTACATGCTTTGTTTTTGGAGACAGGGCTTCTCAGTGGTTTGGAACTTGCTTACTAGGTTAGGCTGTCTGTCTCTGTCTCCTCAGTGCTGGGAATACAAGCAAATGTCTCACTTTTTAAAAATGTGGATTCTGGGAATCAAAGTCAAGCCTTCATGTTTGTGTGGTAAGCATTTTACTGACTGAGCCATCTCCTCAACCTTTTCTTTGTCTTCTCTCCCTCCTTTTTCTGTTTCCTCGCCTACCATCTCTCCCCATTCTTTGTTTTTCCCCCTTTCCTTGTCTCCTTTTTCACTTCCTCCATTCCCCCTGATGCTATCTCCTTTTTATTTTCTTACCTCTTTCCCTCATTCTTTCTCCTTCTGAAATCAGAGGTCCAGCCTCTGGTCTCACCCACTCTAGGAGCCAGAAAGAAGCTGGGCTGTTGTAGAAATGCAAAGCTACTACCCGTGTTAAAGCACATACCATTCAGGCACATGGTGCTGATGGTTCACCTGCTGTGGTCTAGGGGCACAAGGAGGGAAGAGGATGTGTCCAGGAAGGGAGGTCAGCCCTACTTTATTTGAACATGTGAGATAAACCTTATCCAGAGTATGGTTGTCTGTGAATACCTTTGTATAGTCATGTCTCAGTATCTGCAAGGCACTGACACCAGGCCTCTTATATAAAATGATGCAATATTTACATTGCTTCTACACATATCTGCTTGATGCTGAAGATGTAGACTCCATAAATACAGACAGCTAGTCTGCTGGAATATGAGCTAATATACACATAATTGACAGAGGTGGCTTGTTCAAGCCATATCTTGTGTCCTGGCACACAGTACCAGGTACTCCTTAAGTACTTGTTCAAAGTTGAATAAATGATGAACTGATTGTACAACATTGGGAGTACACTAAATGCCATTGGTTTGCTCATATAGAAATGGTTAAAATGGAACTGGGAATGTAGTTCTGTAAAAATATTTTTATTATCTCTAAGGTTTACTGCCCCCATCTGCTAATCAGGGCTTCGTTCTAGAAGCTTCTAGCCTCTGTACAATCTAATCTAGGTCTAGAATGTTTTCAGCCTATGAGACTTGCTGCTGAATAAGGTCACCTGTTCTAACTCTTTCTGATTTCTAGCTGATTGGTTCAACTCAGCTGTTCTGGCTCAAATTCCTCTCCAAGCTGACTGATTCAGTCTGGCTCTCTCTTGGCCTCTGACTGAGTTGCTCTTCGTCAAACTAATGCTAACAATCTGTTGTGATCTTCTGGCTCCTTCTCATTCTCTGGTTTGTTCTGTCTTCACCTTGACTAGCTTGTTCCCTCTTCTCTTTAAAACTTGCTTGGTATAACTGCCTCCTCTCTTCTCTGTCTGCACTGTTCTTTTAAGTAGCTTCCCTTTCCTCTCTCTTCTTGTGAGAGTTGAGCATATACTATTTGGTCAAATCTTTCTCTGATTCATCACTTTGCCACTCAATAAACATCACTTTCAAATATGGGTGCTTCCTTCTACAAACTTACTTTACTTTTATTGTTTGGGATACCACAGCTAGAAATAGTGTTTTCTAGTAAAATACACAATCTTGGGGTTCACAGTGTGATCAAATAGCATGCAGCATAGCTCAGTTGGTAGAATACTTGCCTAGCATGCATAAAACCCTGGGTTCATCCTCAGCACTGCAAGAATTGGACATGGTGGTGCATACCTGTAATCCCCCAAATCAGAAGGATTAGAAGTTCAAGGTCATTCTTGAGTTTGTATTGGGTCTGTGGCTAGCCTGGATATAGGGAGTCTCTCATTTTAAACTGGTAGTCACCAACCTAAGATGAGCACTGGCGAGTACCTCAGGTGGAACACTGGTCTACCTACCTAATACAAGTCTCTATTTAGCCTCTAGCAACACAAATTTTAAAAAAAGGATAAAATGATAAATTTTGTTATATGTATTTATTTCATGATAAGAAATGCAACAAAACTGAGGAAATGATGGCTGGGGAGATGGCTCAGTGGGTGAAGTAGCTGCTCTACAAGTGTGAGGACCTGAGTTGGGATCCTCACACCTCACACAAAGCCAAGCATGGTAATGTGCATCAGTAGTCCCAACACTTCTACAGAGGGATGTGATGTGAAGATCGGAGACTCCCTGGAAACTTATGGGCCCTCTAGCTTAGAGTCAGCAGCTGAGAACAACAACAGCAAAAAAAGACTCTACTGGAAACAAGGTGAATAGTGAGGACTGACACCTGAAACCCAAGGTCATTCATTGGCCTATATACATGTGTCATACACACATACACACATACCCCAAAATAATAACAGAATGAAGAAAGAGGCTTTTGTATAATATTTTGGGGCTCTAGTAAGTGTCACCAAAGTATTTAGTTACAACTGGTGAAAATTCTACATTTTTAATGTTTTTCCCCTTAAGAGAGACAAAAATTATTTTTAAGTAAGCAAAGTGGTGACTGTATAGCGTAAATGTGCCAAATGCCACATGACATTTACTTTTAAGTGATAAAATTAAGTGTGTGGATTTCATTTTACTTAAAAACTGAGAGAGGTCAGCTAAGAAGTGGTCATCTAAAGGCAAGTGGTGTGTGAAGAAATGAGCCATTTCCTACCGTGTATGTTGTAATGCTAAACATAAAGGCAGCACATAAAGAAAAAATAAATAAATGAAAAAAAGGCCGACATAAAAATCTGCACATAAGGTGGCAAGAGGCTTAGTGGGTAAGAGTATGCTGTACGAGCACGAGGACCTGAGATCAGACCCTTCACACACACATAAAACACTGAGTGGATGCACACATCTCCAGCACTGTGGGAGGTGGAGACAGGAGGATCACTTGGTCTTGCTGGCTGCTAGTTCTGGGTTCAGTTAGGGTCTGTATTTCCAGGAAATAAAGTAGAAAGTAATAGATCAGGATACCTGGCAGCCCTTTCTTGTCCCAGCATTACACATAGGTGGATACATATACTGCACACATGCACACACACCTCCCTACATGTCAGAAGCATGTGCTCATGAAAGTCCACAGCAGCATTATCACTAATACCATAAAATAGAAACAACTCAAACATCCATCAGTGTACAAACTGATCCACAAGATGTGGCCCATATGTACAATGAGATACTACTCAGCATGAAAAGGAATGAAGCAAGGTCAGGCATATTATCTCAGTAGTCGGGAGACTGCTGCAAGAAGGATACATATTGTAAGGCCATGTCACAAAGCAAACAAACAAAAAAGTGGGCAAACAGAAAAGAATGAACATCGACACATCTAATGTAGGCTGCCATCATGTTTGGTGAAAGAAGCCAGATGTAAAAGACCACGTACTATAGGAATCCATTTTCTTGGAACTGTCCTGAATCCCAGAGATAATAAATGGGTCAGGTTGGTGCTTAGGGTGGAGAGCGAGGAGGATATGGTGAAAGAAGTGCTTATACACACAGGCTTCAGCTTCGAAACAGCAAAGATGGTGTGTGTGTGTGTGTGTTCAGGTGCATGTGCACATGCACAGAGGCTAGAGGAAGATGTTTGGTTTCCTGCTCTATCAATCCCTATCCTTTTCTCTTGAGACAGAGTTTCTCATTGAATCTGAAACTAAGTTAACAGTCAGTTTGCCAATCCCAGCAATTCTGATTTTTTTCCCCTCCTGACCTTCCCCCTTTACTGTACTGGGTTATAGACATGTGCAGCCATACCCTGCTTTTTATTTGGATGGTGGGAATTTGAATTCAGATCCTTGTTCTTACACAGTAAATGTTCTTACCTGCTGAGTTATCTGTCCATCAACCCCTCCCTTGTTTTGTTTTGATTTTGTTTTTGGTTTTTTTTTTTTTTTTAGCTCAGGCTGAACCTTGAGGTCACAATGTTCTAAATTTTTTTTCTTTTCTAAGTTTTTTTTATTTACATTCCAAATCATTTCCCCTTTCCCGTTTCCTCCCTCCCCGAAAGTCCCATAAGCCCCCTTCCCTCCCTCTTTTCTCCATTCAACCCCCTCTCGCTTCTCTGTCCTAGCGTTCCCCTACATCCAGTCTTTCCAGGACCAGGGGTCTCTCCTTCCATCTTCTTAGAAATCTATTGATATGTGAATTGTGTCTAGGGTATTCTGAGATTCTGGGTCAATATCCCCTTATCAGTGACTGCATACCATGTGTGTTCTTTTGTGATTGGGTTACCTCACTAAGGATGATATTTTCAAGTTCTGACCTGTTCTAAATTTTTTATGCTTTAAGTTGTCCTGTGTTGTTAAGTTTACTACGTGTGAATTACACAACAATAAAAAATCTTAGAAAGATTATTTTGAGAAACGACTGCAGGAGTAATAGATATTAGTAATATAGAGAACATACCCATCCACATAAAGGATCTTTCACAGAAGAATTCAAAAGAGCACAGTGGTGCCCTATCTCACCCATACCTCACAGAGAGCAAAAAGCAAGCATTCTTCACAATGCTAATTCTATATTCTCCATTGCCACGTTGCTTTGGGACGCCCCAGGACAGCATAGATGACCTTAGTTCAGGACCAAAGACAGGCAGTAGGGTAAGTCTTGCCCAAAAGGCCCCTTCTTGCAATGTATGGAACTAATTCATGAAGGAGGCAATGGAGGAATGAAAACAAAAGAGAATCAGTCAGGTTCTGGACTCAGCGAAGTGAGAATATCAGATAATGTAGGAAGCATGTAGGTGCAATGGAGTAAGAGTGAAGAGTCTAGGTGGTTGTAAAAGGCAATTACTGGGGTCAAGAAGTCCCCCGCTCACCCATAAAACCTCAACTCACCCATGCAACTCCTCTATCAGGCTGAACTTGAAACCTGCATTGTACACACACTGAAAGCTGCCTTCTGTGTTGATATAGCAGTCTAGGTGGCAAAGGTCACCATATATGATACACTCATCTGTATCTGTGGGGAAGAAGTCATAGGCAGTAAGGAAGCTCCTTCTCCCCATTTCCTTTAATCTTGGATAGATGAATGGGCAGATGAATAGAAGATGGGTGGAAATGTCATTTGGATGGGAAGTGTAGAAATATAAGTGGATGAATTGATGTTTGGGTGGATGGATAGGTGGGTGGGTGGATGAGTGAATAGATGATTAGGTGTATGGGTAGGTAACATGATATAACAAGGGATATTGTACAACTGAAAACACATGGTAAATTTAGAATAGGTGGCAATGTCCCTTGGGGGACATCCTTTTAGTAACTCAAATATTGTGATGGTTTGTATATGCTCATCCCAGGGAGTGGCACTATTAGAAGGTGTGGTCTTGTTGGAGGAAGTGTGTCACTGTGGGGATGGGCTTGGAGATCTTCCTCCTAGATGCCTGAGGATGCCCAGTCTTTTCCTGGCTTCCTTTGGATAAATATGTAGAACCCTCAACTCCTCCTGCACCATGCCTACCTGGATGCTGCCATGCTTCTGCCTTGATGACAATGGACTGAACCTCTGAACCTGTAAGCCAGCCCCAATTAAATGTTGTCATTTATAAGACTTGCCTTGATCATGGTGTCTGTTCACAGCAGTAAAACCTTAACTAAGACAAATAGGATACTCACTGATATTCTCTTAATTTTTTGTTAAGAATTGAAAGAAAACACAAATATCTGTACAAATTCGTTCTTAACAAAATACAACAGAAACATGTTAATTATAATCCTTGTTTTGCAGTTGGTCATGTGGCCTTAGATGGTATTTCTAACTACCCATTCTGTATTTCCTCTACCCTCTGTAAGCACCTCAATGTGGGGGAAAACAAGCGGGGGCGGCGGCAGGGCCCACACAGAAGAGTGGCAGGTGGAGCACGCATAAGGGAAACACTGGTGGGCAAGGCCCGCATAGGGGAACACTGGCTAGGCCCGCGCACCGCACCGGGATAGGGACGGCAGGCACTCAAATACCTGTGGAGAGATCTGCGTGGCTACCGGGGAGGTCTTTGCCCAGAAGGCAGGACCGTGCCTGTAGAAAAATCTTGGCTGAGAAGAGAGTGGATCCTTTCCTGGTGGCTGGAAACACTGAGGCCTGCTCCATGTTCTTACGCACGCGGCAGGTTTTGATAAGAAGAGACAGTTCATAGCTTCAATGCTTTATTATAGAAAAGTAGAAAGAGAAAAGGAGATAGAGAAGTAAAGAGAGAAAGGGAAGTTAGAAGGATAGAGGGTTGAGGGAGGGCCATGACCATGTGGAAAGAGGGAAAAGAATGGAGAGAGAGGCAAGAGGCGTCAGAAAGAGAGTAGAGGGAGAGCAGAGAGTGAGGAGGGGCAAGAAGCCTTCTTTTATAGTAGGCTGGGTTACCTGGCAACAGGTAACCGTGGGGCGGGGAAAGCCTGGCTGTAGCCGGGTGACTGCAGAGGTGGAGTCCAACAAGAACACTAGGGACCTGGGGAATGGCCATACATGACTGATGGCCACAGGATTATGGAGTTGAGGAGTCAGTACTCTGGGAGCATGGCTCATGGGTTCCTTCTCTTGCAGAATGTTCTACTGGGTCTCCAGAGTAATCCTTGCTCAACCAGGCTACAGACTGCCTTACAATGTCCCACACCTCAGCAGGTCTTGGCTCCTTTCCTGGATAAATGACCCATACCTTTATTTCTGATGGGTTTGTGCCCTCTGTCGTGCTGGCTGGTTTAGGCTGTTGTAGTGTCCCATTAGTACTACTAAGAGACACCCTAAAGAGTCTCCTGCACTCCGGACACAATCCTTCTTACCTCTATTGTGGAAAGACAATCCAATTTCCCCATGGTTATCTGGATCTATTACCCCTCCTGATATTGTTATTCTTTTCCTAACCTGTTGTTTTAAGGGCATTAGAAGCCCAAAGTGACCAGGGGAATGTCTGAGATTCCAGTCTAATGGAATGTTTGTTGTGGCTCCTGGCGGGAGCATTCCCCACTCTGCAACTAAATTTCTAGGTCAGCAGAATTTAGGACTGTGGGAAAAGGAAACAAAAACTTTCCAAAGGCTCCAAACAGCATCCTTATCTGCCACTGACACCTCAAGCACCACCGGGTCTGCTGGATCCTATGGCCTGAGGGGTAGAGCAGCCTCCACAGCAACCTGGACCTTTTGAAAAGCTTGTTGTGTTCAGGTCCCACACAAGGTTTGCAGCTTTCCTAGTCATTTGGTGTATGCACTGGAGTAACACACATGTTGGATGGTAAAACTATGCCAGGAACTTTGGTAAGGTAGAGCAGGTTGAGACCTGGAGACTCCATGGGTACACACCTGAGACTTAGGTGACTCCCTGCTCCCTGCCAGACTCCTGGCCTGGTACACGTGCCAATACTCCTTACATAAAAGAAAGGTGTCCTATGCTCATGTAGGCCCAAAACAGAGTTCTTCATGCTACTGAGGTGCCTAGAGGTCTGGAAGGCTTAGCCAATAAGTTTCCCTTCCCAGACATTCTTCCCTGCAAAAGGTATTTAATCTTAGGTCCACCTTGAGAAGGGGGTATGGTACATTATGCATCAATTTTCTGCCATAAACACCCAATAAACTGTTTAGAGCCATGGACTGTCTCTTTTATCAAGATCTGTCATGAGGAGTCATGGAGAAGGCATTTAACTACAGAGCTGAGCTTAATTCTCCAGTAGAAGGCCTTTCTGCACTCTAAGCCACAATCTATCTCCACCAAGCTAAGGACAATCACCACTGGGACAAGCCAGAGCTCCCTTTTCCCCTGACCCCGGGCTAGACGCTGTCCTGAGCCCTCTCGACCCAGACTCCATTCTTGGCTCTTCCTTGATTCCCAGTGGTGCCAGGATGTCCAAGAGTCAGAGAACCCCACAGCCCTGGTATCATTGCAGGCCTGGGGACCCCCAAACCAGTTACAGCTTCCCCACATTTCAGACTGCACTTTCCCATTCCCAGAATGGTGTCTTGGTGTGGGAATAAGTGCAGTCAAACTCTCCGAGTTCCACTGCCCTAAGAGGTCATTCCAGCGGCAGAGCAGACGCGGACCCACAACACTCAGGTGAGGACTGTGAGATCTCCACAATCCAAATGGACCCACTAAACCTTGTGCTTCTTTCTTGGTGGTGGGAGAGGCCAGGTGCAATAACTTATCCTTCACTTTAGAAGGACTATGCCTGCATGCCCTACATGTCTGGACTCTTTAGAATTTCACTGAAAGTGGAAGGTCCTTGAATTTTGGTTGGATGTATTTCCCATGCTTTCAGATGCATATGTGTTACCAATGAGTTCACTTGATTCAATTAGCATTATATATACATCATATACATATAATATACATATACATACACATATATGCACACATATACACACACATACGCATACACATGCACATATACATATATATATATATATATATATATATGTTATACCAGTGTGACATTTTGTGGAAGAGACAGATGATCAAAATCCCTTCTAATTAACTTATGCCACAGGGCAAGAGAGCTAATATATCCTTGATGCAAAACTTCAAAGGTATATTGCTGGCCTTGCCAACTGAAGACAAATTGGTCCTTATAGACAGGTACTGAAGAATAGGCATTTTCTAGATCAATAGCTGCATACCGTGTACTAGGAGATGTGTTAATTTGCTCAAGTAAGGATCCTGCATCTGGTACAGCAACTACAATCAGAGTTACTACCTGATTTATTTTTTGATAGTCAGCTGTAATTCTCCATAATCCACCTGCCTTTTGCACTGGCTAGATTAAAGGACGTGGGAACCACCACTCTTGCATCTTTCAAGTCCTTAATGGTGCCAGTAATTTCTTCAGTTCCTCTAGGAAAACAATACTGTCTCTGATTCACTGTTTTCTTTGGTAGAGGCAACTCTAAAGGCTCCCATTTAGTCTTTCCAACCATGATAGTCCTCACTCCACAGATCAGGGAACCAATGTGAGAATTCCACCAACTTCTAAGTATATATATCCCAATTATACATCTTGGATCTAGGAAACTAACCACAGGATGAGTTTGTGGACCCAGTGGACCTACTGTGAGTTGTAACATCAGCCAAAACTCCATTAACCATCTGGCTTCCATAAGCCCCTACTTTAACTGAAATGCACAGTGTTTCTTGGGATCTTTTTGAATCAATGTCAGTGTGTGAGAGCTTCCATATTAAACCTAGAATCTCCACTCAGAGGGCCCATAACAATAAACTTAGCCTGACCTAGTTTTATGTTCATTCTGCTGTTAACCCACATCCTTAAAAATCCATTTCCACACATATTTCCCAGACTTCTGCTTGAATAAATTAGCAAAATCATTAAGCTCCTTAGTAAGGTAGCACACTTCCTCATGGATTACACTTTCTACCTCCCCTCTAGACTTATAACCAGACTCAAGGCAAAACAGGCTCCTAGAGGGAGGTAGAAAATGTAGTGGTGGGCATTGAGGTATTATCTTGCCTGACATTTTCTTCAGAGAAAGTCAATGATGGTTTAGCAGACAACAAAGGATTAATTTCCACAGTGGGAGGTAAAAAGGGCAATATCTCAAGGGGTGGGGCTGAGGATACTACTTCTTTAATGAGATTAAACCCTTGAGAATCTGATGGTTCAAAGTTCTCAGCTTCAGTAGGGTCTTTCCACACATCTCCATCCCAAGTTATAGTGTCCCATTCTTTGCCCATTAATGCCCTTGCTTTAACTGCTGATGCCCTGTGAGGCTGAGACTTGAATTTTCACTGTAATTTGGCCAACCTTATAATGAGGGTTTCGGGTTGATTTTCTGCTACTCAAGCTCTATGGCTACTGGGGAGAAGACACTCAAGCTGAGTCTCACCTGTATCTGGGAGACTGTAGGCCAGTGTTCACCACTGAGTCATGCCTCAGACTACTCTGTTACTTTTAGAGACAGAGTCAATCATACTATGTAGCCCAAGCTTGTCCCTTGCTACTATCTCCCACAATAGGGTCCCTGATGTCCACCACCCTTAGGTTCCTCGATTACAACAGTCACTCTGATAACTTCTGTGTATGAAAATCATGCCCCAGCCTCATCCTCTTGTCAACTGTCCTTAGAACCCTATAGATATCATGCTTTCTGTCTGCCCTGAAATGCCAGCCCCCCCCCTTGACTTCTGTCCTCTCTCCTTAGTGGTCTTCTCAGGTCTTTGTAGGTCCTTAGCTAGTACTGAGATCAAGGTCTCCTTTTCTCTGCCCCCAATATGCCAACTTTACCTCAACTGTTAAGACTGGATCTGGGATCCACCCTTAGTTCCACCCCTCTTCTCTCTACCCCATATCTAGCCAGTTTTCAACTTGTTTAGTTTACACAGACCCACTTATATACAACAGTTTTAAGACATAGGATTCAACTAAACATGATGGTGCATGCCTGTAATCTTGGCTACTCCAGAGGCTAATGTGAGAAGATTACAAATCAGGACCAGTTTAGGCTATACAGCAAAACATTCTCTTAAAGAGTTAAAAAGAGTCTGAAATGGTGGTGCATGCCTGCAAACACAGCACTAAGGAGTCAGAGAAAAGTGCATCTCTGTGAATTCAGGGCCGGCTTGGTCAACATACCATTTCTAGGCCAGTCAGGGCTACATAGTGAGGAAACTCTGGAAAAGAAGGAAGGAAGAAAGGAAAGAAGAATTTCCTGATGGGGTTGGAGAGACGACTCAGTAATTTAAAACGTGTACTGTGCTTGCAAAGGGCCAGCATTCAGTTCCTAAAATCTATTATCAGGCAGCTCACAACAAGATCCAGGGAATCTGATACCATCTTCTGATCTCTAGGGACACACACACACACACACACACACACACACACACACACACACACACTATATATATATATATATATACATATATATAATATATATATATATTATATTATATATATATGGTTTTTGTCGAGACAGGGTTTCTCTGTGTAGCCCTGGATGTCCTGGAACTCACTCTGTAGACCAGGCTGGCCTCAAACTCAGAAATTTGCCTGCCTCTGCCTCCCAAGTGCTGGGACTAAAGGCATGCACCACCACTGCCCGGCAGGGACACCTATATTCATGTGCACATATTCTCCTATACTCATAATTTTAAAATAATAAAATAAAACCTTTAAAAATAAAAATAAAAAGGGGGTGGCCTGGTAAGATGGCTCAGCTCATAAGGTGTGTCCTACCAAGTCTGACCATCTGAGTTTGATTACTCAGACTGACATGGTAGAAAGTGAGAACCAACTCCTGCAAGTTACCTCTCACCCCCGCACTTTGGCATAGTATTTGTTTCCTCATGGTCTTCCATGCAAGAAAATATAACTTAAAAAAAATTAAGTACAAAGAGGTCTGGGACATGGCTAATCATTAAGCACAGGCCTACAATTCTTCACTGAGGGGTTGGGTAGTGGCTCAAGGGTAGTGCCCCTGCCTAGAATTGCCTAGGGATGTGGGAGGAGGCATGATTCAGTTGTAGTATGCCAGATTAGCTCTCAAACAAGAACTGAGTTCAATCTCTAGTGACAGAGACAGAGAGAGACAGAGGGGCAGAGGTGGTGGAGGTGGGGTAGGGAAAAGAAAAAAAAAAGGTTTCAATAAAGAAGCTTGTCCGTCTATGCCCTACCGATCATTTTCAGAGCCAACGTTCAGGTGGGCATGGTAGTATTCCCCTGTGAGCCTAGGTATTCAAGAGGCTTGGTGCAAGAGGATCAAGAGTGAGCTTGAGGTCAACCTGGACCAAATATTAAAATCCAGGACTACCTGGATAACTCAGCGTGACTTAAGATCCTGGTGTGGAAGGTGACTCAGTGAGTGAGCTTGATAGCCTGAGTTTGATCCTCAAACCCTCCAAGGTGGAAAGAGAGAATTTACTCCTGCAAGTTGCCCTCTGACTTCTGTATACACTATAGCATTAGTACATACACAAATAAATATTATAAATTTTTGGTGGCACAGAAATTTTGGGAGTGCCCAACCCATGACTGGTCCACCTGGAGACTACTGCCTGGAGGACCAGAAACCAGAGGCTGGATGGCCCAGAGACCTAGGATGGAACTGAACACAACTGTCAAAAAGAAAAAAAGTCAATGAAGGAATGCTCCTAATGACACCCTGCTTTACTCATAGACTGGCGATTGAGCTGGTTGTCATCAGAGAGGCTTCATCCAGCATCTGATGGAAACGGATGCAGAGAACCACAGCCCAACACTAGGTGGAGCTTGGGAATCCTGCTGGAGATGGGGAGGAAGGATTGTAGGAGCCAGAGGGGTCAAGGAGACCACAAGAAAACCCACTGAATCAACTAACCTGGGCCCATAGAAGCCTGATGAGACCAAACTGATAATCAGGAATCCTGCATAAATCTAACCTAGGCCCTCTGCATATATGTCATAGTTTTGTAGCTTGGTATTCTTGTGCGACTCTTAACAGAGGGAGTGCAGTCTGTCTCTGAAGCTTTTGCATGCTTTTGGGACCCCCATTTTCCTACTGGGTTGCCTTGACCAGCCTTAATATGAATGGGTATGCCTTGCCTTACTGCAATATGTTATGCCATGTTTGGTTGATATCCCTAGAAGGCATGCATTTTTCATGGAAACATAGAAAAACAGAGAACAAAGTTTTTAAAAAAAAAAAAAAAAACCCTTTCAAGATTCCGCTGGGAGGTCTTTTCCCCAGAAAACCCTCTTTGACCCTGACCTCTCTGCCCTTCAGATCCCCCTTGTTATGGTAATGAGCCCCAAGTTTAGTGTTTTCTTCTTCCTGTTCCCAGACCAACACAAACTCTTCCAAAGTAGGACTCTCCACGGTGCCTCACTCATTGCCAATGAATAACAGCTGCTGCACAGAGTGGACAAGCAAAAGAAAGTCTTTGTTCTCAGACTCCCCTGGTAGTAGCAAAGCAGCCAGCTGTCTGCCCTGGAATCCAGCCATCTCTTGTTCACTGCCAATTTTCCTCCCCAAGTTCTTCTCAACACCTCTCTCACACTGAGGCCCTGTGAATCCATATACACATGCACAGAGGTCTGCCCTGATGCAATGTCTTCCATTACAGCAGCTGTGGACAGAGAGGGGAGGATGACTGAAGGTTTCCTAAAAGCAGAGGAGGCTGGAACCTAAGTAAGCCTTTCTTTACTTTAGAGATACCCACCATCTGGAGAATGTGGGGTAGCTTAGTCAGTAAAGTGCTTGCTGTGTAAACATGAGGATCTAAGTTCAGATTCTTAGCACCCATGCAACAACTACAAGAAATGGTCTCTGTGACTCCATAGCTAGGAAGCCAGAGGCAGGTGGGTCTCTGAAAGCTCACTGGCTGGGTATCCTAGCTGAATAGATGAGTTCCAGGTTCTATGAGAGAGCCTTTCTCAAAAAATAAAGTGGAGAACAATTGGTGGAAATACCTAACATCAATCTCTGGCCTCCACATGCACACATCCACACATTCTTGCACATCTGCACAGCCCTTCCCCCCCCCACCGACCCCTCCCCCCCCCCCCACTCTCACACGGAGTCTCACACAGTACAATGAGCTTGACATCTCTGATCTTTGGTCTTAGATAAATGACTTATGGACAGTGAGCAAGGGATGAAGAGACCCACCATCTGGAATGGCCATGTGTAAGTGAGGGTCCTCATGTTGTCCACACACAGGGCCTATATAGCTTTTCTGGCATAGATAGGATTTCTCTCAGCAGCTGCCTCTATTCATTCAGCTCATGCTACACCCCAGTGATGCTATGGATCTGTAGAAACGTACAGTAAGGTAAAGATGTTCTAGGAAGGCCTGGCCAGGTCCTGCATTTGGCTTGGCTCTCATCCTTCAACAAAACCAACCTGGGCTCCTAGTGACATTCAGATTCCTAGAATCTTCTCTTCCTCCCCCAAGAGGCCACTGCCGGCTCACCTCTACTTAGTCCACAGCTGGGGGCCAAGGTCCCATCCATACAGGTACACAGATTGGACTGGGAGCAAAAACCATTGCTGCAGTCGTGCCTGCAGACAGCTGGAAAGGCTGTATACAGTATCAACATCAGGACCTTTGAGATGGCTCATTGGGAAGAGGCACTTGCTACATCAACCTGATGACTTGACCTTAATTCTCAGAACTTATGTAGTGGTAGAAGAAGAGAACTAACTCCAGAAAATTGTCCTCTGACTTCCATGTGTGTCATGGAACATGTGCCTCCACACACTCAACATGCACACATAAAGCAATAACTAACTAACTCCTACCTAGCAGTATAGTGGTAGTGTACATATATCAGCCCAGTACTTGGGAAGGATGTGTCAGGAAAGATGGGGTGGGTGGGGTTTAAGGAAGGAGTAGGAGGAGGGACAAAAAGGGATGAAGGTGTGAAGGAAGGGAGAGAAGGGAAGGACTCAAGTCATATGTCACTCTCAAGCCAATGATGACCAGGCTGGCAGAAGCCCCAAGGTGGATCAGCTGGTCCTCACCAGCTGTTCTATTCACACCTCATATATATGGGACACCCTCTAAGCCTCTATCTAGTCTGTGAAGGAGGTGTAACCTATAGTTCCAAGATTTTGGTAGATCATCAGGAGAGATGATCTGGACAAGAGAACTGAACTGCGTGGCACAGAGGCTGGAGTGGTGGGGTCTCTGACAATTGGATTTAGAGTCTGGAGACAGAGATGCTTGAGTTGGAGAAGAGGATGTGAGGTTGACATAAAGACATGTGAGGTGCCTGGAGAAACATGGAGACAGGGAAGGGAACAGGAGAGTGAGACAGAAATGACAATATGGGATGGCAAAAGAAATGAACGTGAGGTGGATAAGATGATTCAGATGACTTTTTTGTACTCAAGACCTGTGTGGTAGAAGGAGAGAACATATTACTGGAAGTTGCCCTCTGATTTCCACATGTACACCATAGCATGCCCCACCCACCCAACAAAATAAATGAAAAAAAAAACCTGTTTAAAGAGAGAAACAAATGCAGCATGCCTCTCTGGAGTCTAAGGACAAAAGCATGGGATACTAGAGCAGCTCACTCTAAGCTCCAACTCCATATGTGGTCAAGGCTGGGATTGCTGACAAGTGACTGGGAGGACCCCCAAGCATCCCCTGTCTATACACTCCATTTCCATGTGTCAACACTCACGAACAATACATTGACTCCTGCCAGGCATTATCCTTCATCCAGGGCAGCAGTAGGCATGAAAGTGGGGACCACATACATGGGGCCTTTGGGAGAAAGAGGGTAATGTAGCCACCTGTCTCCTCACCCTAGGATAGCCCTTCCCTGACCTTACCCCAGGTGTCTTTCAGCATCCCAGGCATCACACGTTCCCTGCAAGATGATGTCAGGCCTGCCTCATCTCGCACGACCTGGACTTGCAGGTTCCGGGGTCCCATCTCAGTGGCCCTGGCCATTTTCCATGCATGATAGAACCACCCAGGCCAGCAGAATATGAGCTGGAGGGCTCCAGGCTGTATGAATGTTTCGAGATTCTCTCCTTGACCAACATGGGCCTTTCAGAGTCATGATGTGTCTTTGGAGGCTGCAGGGAGCAAGCAGAGTCAGCTCCAGGTGAACTGCATGGTGACGAGGCACCCCACTGGTTCTAGCTTGGGAGAGCAGGTAAATAACCAGGGCAAGGGCAGAAGCCTTCTGGTTTCTGTCTCTGGCTTGGGACCATCCTCTGCCACAGCGCCATCTCCAAGTGGTGCAGGTAGCTAGCTATCCACCCAGTGGTGCAGAGAAGACAGCACAGGTGAGACCTGCTCTGCAGCTCAGAGGTTCACGCCAGGGAAACCTCTGGCAGAAGCCCTCTGGTTTGGGTCTCTGGCTTGGGTCCATCCTCTGGCACAGTGCGCCGTATCAAAGTGGCGCAGGGAGGCAGCTTAAACACCCAGGAGTGTGGAGGGGCCTGCCTGCACAGGTAGAACCACCCTCGACAGAGGATCACACCCAGAACCCTCTGGTGGAAACCCGCCAGTATCCTTCTCCAGCTTGGGACCACCCTCTGCCACCGCACGGAGGTAATTAATCACTCAGGGTTGCAGAGAGGCTGGGCAGCACAGGTAGAACCACCCCTGCTGCTCCGAGGAAACAGCTGGAAACCCGGAGGACACAAGAGCCTAGAAACAACCTGGGACAGGAGTCTTCCGATTACCACCTGCACCCAGAGTTGATCAGGGCCACAGAGCTACACACCCAAATACAACCACAAGACAGTGGGTCTCGCAGGAGTACCTTCGTACCGGTGAACACAGAGAGAGCAGGTCTTCCAGGAGCACAGATAAGCCACAGTCAGAGACAGCAACACCAGCTAACACCAGAGATGACCAGATGGCAAAAGGCAAATGCAAGAACATCACCAACAGAAACCAAGGCAACCTGGCACCATCTGAGCCAAGTTCTCCAACAACAGCAAGTCCTGGATACTCCAACACACCAGAAAAGCAAGACCTGGTTTTAAAAACACATCTCATGATACTGATTTCAAGAATGACATAAATAACTCCCTTAAAGAAGTACAAGAGAACATGAGTCAACAGGTAGAAACCCTTAAAAAGGAAACACAAAAATCGCTTAAAGAAATTCAGGGGAACATGGATCAACAGATAGAAGCCCATAAAGAGGAAACACAAAAATCACTTAAAGAAATACAGGAGAACATGGGTCAACAGGCAGAAGTCCTGAAAGAGGAAACACAAAAATCCCTTAAAGAATTACAGGAAAACACAAACAAACAAGTGAAAAAACTGAGCAAAATCATCCAGGATCTAAAAATGTAGAAACAACTAAGAAATCACAAAGGGAGACAATTTTAGAGATAGAAAACCTTGAAAAGAAATCAGGAGTCATAGATGCAAACATCAACAACAGAATACAAGAGATGGAAGAAAGAATCTCAGGTGCTGAAGATACCATAGAAAGAATCGACTCAACAGTAAAAGAAAATGCAAAATGCAAAAATCTTGTAACCCAAAACATACAGGAAATCCAGGACACAATGAGAAGACCAAACCTAAGGATTATAGGTATAGAAGAGAGCAAAGATTTACAACTTAAAGGACCAGAAAATATCTTCAACAAAATTATAGAAGAAAACTTCCCTAACCTAAAGAGAGAGAGATGCCCATGAACATACAAGAAGCCTACAGAACTCCAAACAGACTGGACCAGAACAGAAATACCTCCCGTCACATAATAATCAAAACACCAAATGTACTAAACAAAGAAACAATATTAAAAGCAGTAAGAGAAAAAGGTCAAGTAACATATAAAGGAAGACCTATCAGAATTACACCAGACTTCTCACCAGAGACCATTAAAGCTATAAGATCCTGGGCAGATCTCATACAGACTCTAAGAGAACACAAATGCCAGCCCAGATTACTATACCCAGCAAAACTCTCAATCACTATAGATGGAGAAACCAAGATATTCCATGATAAAACCAAATTTACACAATATCTTTCCACAAATCTAGATCTACAAAGGGTAATAGATGGAAAACGCGAATACAAGGAGGGCAACTACACCCTAGAAAAAGCAAGATAGTAACCTTCTTTCAACAAACCCAAAAGAAGATAACCACTCAAACATAAAAATAATACCAAAAATAACAGGAAACAACAATCACTATTCCTTAATATCTCTTAACATCAATGGACTCAATTCCCCAATAAAAAGACGAACAGACTGGATATGTAAACAGGACCCAGCATTTTGCTGCATACAGGAAACGCACCTCAGTGTAAAAGACAAAAACTACCTCAGAGTAAAAGGCTGGAAAACAATTTTCCAAGCAAATGGTCCCAGGAATCAAGCTGGAGTAGCCATCCTAATATCAGATAAAATTCACTTTCAACCAAATGCAAGGGCACCCTCATTCGTAAAAGAAACTTTAATAAAGCTCAAAGCACACATTGCACCTCACACAATAATTGTGGGTGACTTCAACACTACACTCTCCTCAATAGACCAATCAGGGAAACACAAACTAAACAGAGACATAATGAAACTAATTTAAGTTTTGGACCAAATGGAATTACCTGATATATCTATATCTATATCTATATCTATATCTATATCTATATCTATATCTCTATCTATCTATCTATCTATCTATCTATCTATCTATCTATCTATAAAACATTTCATCCTAAATCAAAAGAATATACCTTCTTCTCAGCACCTCATGGTACCTTCTCCAAAATCAACCATATAATTGGTCACAAAACAGATCTCAACAGATATAAGAAGATTGAAATAATCCCATGCCTCCTATCAGATCACTATGGAGTAAGGGTGGACTTCAATAGTGACAAAAACAACAGAAAGCCCACATACACATAGAAGCTGAATAATGTTCTACTTAATGATACCTTGGTCAAGGAAGAAATAAGGAAAGAAATCAAAGACTTTTTAGAATTTAATGAAAATGAAGGGACAACCTACCCAAACTTATGGGACACAATGAAAGCAGTGCTAAGAGGAAAACTCATAGCCCTGAGTGCCTCCAAAAAGAAACGCGAGAGAGCATATACTAGCAGCTTAATGGCACACCTGAAAGCCCTGGAATAGAAAGAAGCAAATACACACAAGAGGAGTAGAAGGCAGGAAATCATCAAACTCAGGGCTGAAATGAACCAAGTAGAAACAAAAAGAACCATACAAAGAATCAACCAAACCAGGAGCTGGTTCTTTGAGAAAATCAACAAGATAGATAAACCTTTAGCCAGACTAACCAGAGGGCACAGAGACAGTATCCAAATTAACAAAATCAGAAATGAAAAGGAAGATATAACAACAGAAACTATGGAAATTCAAAAAAATCATCAGATCCTACTGCAAAAGCTTATACTCAACACAACTGGAAAATATGGAGGAAATGGACAATATCCTAGACAGATACCAAATACCAAAATTAAATTAGGATCAAATAGACCATCTAAACAGTCCCATAACCCCTAATGTATTAGAAGTGGTCAATGAAAGTCTTCCAACCAAAAAAAGCACAGGACCGATGATTTTACTGCAGAATTCTATCAGACCTTCAAAGAAGACCAATACTCTTCAAACTATTCCACAAAATAGAAACAGAAGGAACACTACCCAACTTGTTCTATGAAGCCACAATTACACTGATACCAAAACCACACAAAGATCCAACAAAGAAAGAGAACTTGAGACCAATTTTCCTTATGAATATCAATGCAAAAATACTCAATAAAATTCTTGCCACCTGAATCCAAGAACACATAAAAACAATCATTCACCACGATCAAGTAGGCTTCATCCCAGGGATGTAGGGATGGTTCAATATACAGAAATCCATCAATGTAATCAACTACATAAACAAACTCAAAGAAAAAAAACACATGATCATTTCATTAGATGCTGAAAAAGCATTTGACAAAATTCAGCATCCTTTCATGTTAAAAGTCTTGGAAAGATCAGGAATTCAAGGCCCATATTAAGACATATTAAGAGCAATATTCAGCAAACTAGTAGCCAACATCAAACTAAACGGAGAGAAACTTGAAGCAATCCCACTAAAATCAGGGACTAGACAAGGCTGCCCTCTCTCTCCATATCTTTTCAATATAGTACTTGAAGTTCTAGCTAGAGCAATTAGACAACAAAAAGAGGTCAAAGGGATACAAATTGGAAAGGAAGAAGTCAAACTATCACTATTTGCAGACGATACGATAGTATACTTAAGCGACCCAAAGAACTCCATCAGAGAACTCCTACAGCTGATAAACGACTTCAGCAAAGTGGCCGGATATAAAATTAACTGAAACAAATCAGTAGCCTACCTATACTCAAAGGATAAACAGGCTGAGAAAGAAATTAGGAAAATGACCCCCTTCGAAATAGTCACAAACAATATAAAATATCTTGGTGTGACTCTAATCAAACAAGTGAAAGATCTGTATGACAAGAACTTCAAGTCTCTGAAGAAAGAAATTGAAGAAGACCTCAGAAGATAGAAAGATCTCCCATGCTCGTGGATTGGCAGAATTAATATAGTTAAAATGGCCATCTTGCCAAAAGCAATATACAGATTCAATGCAATCTCCATCAAAACCCCAATTCAGTTCTTCATAGAGTTAGAAAGAGCAGTTCTCAAATTCATCTGGAATAACAAAAAACCCAGAATAGCTAAAACTATTCTCAACAGTAAAAGAACTTCTGGCAGAATCGGTATCCCAGACCTCAAGCTGTACTACAGAATAACAGTGTTAAAAACTGCATGGTATTGGTTCAGTTACAGGCAGGTAGATCAATGGAATAGAATTGAAGACCCAGAAATGAACCCATACACCTATGGTCACTTGATCTTTGACAAAGGAGCTAAATCCATCCAGTGGAAAAAAGATAGCCTTTTCAACAAATGTTGCTGGTTCAACTGATATTTAGCATGCAGAAGAATGCAAATCAATCCATTCTTATCTCCTTGTACTAAGCTCAAGTCCAAGTGGATCAGGACCCCCAAATAAAACCAGATACACTGAAACTAATAGAAAAGAAACTGGTGAAGAGCCTTGAGCATATGGGCACAGGGGAAAATTTCCTGAACAGAACATCAATAGCCTATGCCCTAAGATCAAGAATTGACAAATGGGACTTCATCAAATTACAAAGTTTCTGTAAGGGAAAGGACACCGTCAATAGGACAAAATGGCAACCAACAAATTGGGAAAAGATCTTTACCAACCCTACAACTGACAGAGGGCTAATATACAATATATACAAAGAACTCAAGAAGTTAGACTCCAGAGAACCAAATAACCCTATTAAAAAATGGGGTACAGAACTAAACAAAGAATTTTCAACTGAGGAATATCAAATGGCTGAGAAGCATCTAAAGAAATGTTCAACACCCTTAGTCATCAGGGAAATGCCAATCAGAACAACCCTGAGATTTCTCCTCACACTGGTTAGAATGGCTAAGATAAAAAACTCAGGAGACAGCAGGTGCTGGAGAGGTTGTGGAGAAAGAGGAACACTTCTCTACTGCTGGTGGAATTGCAAGCTGGTACAACCACTCTGGAAATCAATTTGGCGATTCTTCAGAAAACTGGGCATAATACTACCGGAGGACCCTGGAATACCACTCCTGGGCATATACCCAGAGGATTCTCCAGTTTGTAATAAGGACACATGTTCTACTATGTTCATAGCATCCCTATTTATCATAGCCAGAAGCTGGAAAGAACCCAGATGTCCCTCAATGGAGGAATGGACACAGAAAATATGTATATATACACAGTGGAGTACTAGTCCAGTAAAAACAATGAATTCATGAAATTCTTAGACAAATGGATGGAACTGGAAAATATCATCCTGAGTGAGGTAACCCAATCACAAAAGAACACATGTGGCATACACTCACTGATAAGTGGATATTAGCCCAGAAGCTTGGAATACCCGAGACACATTTCACATATCAAATGATGCCCAAGAAGGAGGAAGAACAAAGTATGGATCCTTGGGTCCTTTGTAGAAAGGGGAAAAAATACCCACAGAAAGAGATACAGAGACAAAAGGTGGAGCAGAATCTGAGAGAAAGACCTTCCAGAGACTACCCCACCCAGGGATCCATCCTATATACAGTTACAAAACCCAGACACCATTGTGGATGACCACAAATGCTGGCTGATCAGAGCTGGATATAGCTATCACCTGGGAGACTCTCCTAGTGCATGACAAATACAGAGGGGGACACTCTCAGCCAGCCATTGAACTGAGCACAAGGTCCCCAATGGAGGAGCTAGAGAAAGGATCCAAGGAGTTGAAGGGGTGTATAGTGCCACAGGAGGAACAACAATATGAGTCACCCAGTATTCCCAGAGCTCCCAGGGACAAAACCATCAACCAAAGAGTACACATGGAGTTACCCATGGCTCCAGACACATAGTCAGCAGAGGATGGTCTTGTTAGACACCAAAGGGAGAAGAGGCCCTTGGTCCTGGAAAGACTTGATGCTGTAGTGTAGAGGAATACCAGGGCAGGGAAGCGGGAAGGGTTGATTGGGAAAGGGGAGATGGCTTATGGGATTTTCGGGGGAGGGGGGAACCAGGAAAGGGGACAACATTTGAAATGTAATTAAAGAATATATCTAATAAAAAAATAGAATATTCAAAGAAATTAACCAGGGCAAACTTCTTGAGAGAGGTATTTTTTTTTAGTGTTTGTATATGTGCATGCATGTGTAGATATGCATGTATATGTGCATGTATTATGCCCGAGTTCAGGGGGAAACCCAGGAGAGCTCAAGAGCTGCAGAGTCCGCTATAACTTTACATGGATTGCAATCCTCTTCACAGCGTAGCCCAGGACCTTGAGCTTGGGTGTTGGGCACTTTATATACAAAATAGGATTTCTTTAAATGTTTGACATGAAGTGGGAGGGAAGGCAAGTTAGGTGAGTCATAATTCAGACATGATACCATTTGGTAGGGCGGAAACCATGAAGCTGAAAGAATCTTTTCTTTTGTGAAGTGATCAGGTACTAGTTTTATGGCTGGCCATAATTGCCTTTCTTCTATGATTTAAGTGTGGGATCCTAACCTCTCTTCCCCAAGAACAGACACCAACTGTACCTGGTTATCTGGGAGAGTGCTGATCTAGGCACCACTGAAGCTGGGGAGTTTTTGTTGTTTGTCTTACTTGAGTTAGCACCTGTGGCTCCTTGAATCTTCTCAGAGCAGTCAGGGAGGAGGTGGGGGGACTCCCTGCATTTGCTGCAGGGGGCAGTGATTGCGGAAAGACAAACGCAGAGGCAAGCAAGCCACCTTGCTTGCTGTAGGAGAGAGCCTAGGGTGGGAGGATGGGAGAGTGCAGAAGCAAGCTGCCTGTGCACTTCACATGTGGAGGCCACAAGTCATTCTCAGGAGCCATCACCCTGTTTTGTCTAGAGATAGGGCTTCTCTCTATACTCAACTCATCAAGTAGGCTAGGCTGGCTGGTGAATGAGCCCCAGGATCCTGCTATCTTCTCATGCTCTATCATTTTTAAGTGGGTCCCAGGGGATGAAACTCCATGTGGGTGCTGGGAATTGAACCTAAGCTCTCTGGAAGATCGACAAAGACTCAAAAGTAACATTGAGACATACATTGTAGCCCTGTAGTGCGTGTTCTTTATCCTGGCGCTGGGGAGGAGGAGACAGGCAGAGATCCCGGTCTTGCTGGCTAGCCAGTCGAATCTTAGATCAGACCCTGTCTCAAGAATCAAAATAGATAGTGCCTGAGGAACAGCATCTGAGGTTGACCTCTGGCCTCCACATGTGTGTGTGTGTGTGTGTGTGTGTGTACCCACACATGCATACACATCCACCCATCCCACACTTCAATAAGTGAATAAGTATAAGAAGGCATCTGGGTATTTTGACATTTGTATCTAGTTTACCTGTGGGCAAAGCAAGACTATCGCATGGTTAGTAAGAGGATACAAGGTCTACCCACCCATCCCATCTCCCAAAATGGCTGGCTCTTTCCCTGGCCAGGAAGAATGAATGTGGCAAGATAAGGCTTGGACTACTCCAGATTGAGATGATTCCTCAGAAGGGCAGATTGGTGTAGAGAGCCTTATCGCCTGGCAACTATCATTCAACTGCCTACATTTTCCCCCACTTCGTGTTCTGAGCAGAGGATTTCCACACCTCAGTGAGCCACACCTCCCACACCTGGTGGAGCCAAGATGACACCTACTTTTCTTCAAAGAACTAGCTGCCTACATTAGCAGAGCTGTAGAATCAATATCCTCCAAGGATCAGTGGAGTCGAAGCCCCTCTGAGAAGACACTGAGAAGACTCACAACCCTGGGAGGGAGGGTCACGCCCCCAAAACATATATTGCCGCTTTTTATCCCCAAGTAAAGAGAGATTTTATACAGCCATACATTAATGTCTCTGTGTGTTTCTTTCTCTCATCCCCCATCGTTTCATTTTCCCAGCTCTCCATCCACGGAAAACCCGCCCGTGTGCAACTCCCGGGAGGTTTCAGATTGGTGGGGAGGCTCAGCCCAGTAAAGGCACTTGGGAACTTGAGTTTGATCCTTCTGGACCCACACAGTGACGACAGCCAAGTCCCACAAATTGTTCTCTGACCTCTAGACATGCTTTCCCTGCCCGCACACAAACTAAATAGTTATATTTCTTTTGTAAAATGTTTGGATGGAGACTTGGGATTTAGCCCCATTGGCAGAGTGCTGGCACAGCATTCATGAAAGCTGGGTTTGATCCCCAGGGTCAGCTCTGCATAAACCTGACACATCCTGTGGGGGAAATACAGGCAAAAGAATAATGAATTCAAAGTCTTCTGGGCTACATAGTAAGACTCTGTCTCAAAGACAGTTTGGAGAGTTAAAACTGGACCTTGAGATGAAGTGAAAGTCTGACGAGACTTTACTAAACTGTTAACTTAGAGCATGAACTTAATTTGTTGCTACTTTTTAACTGTAATTTTGCTACTGTTATGAATCATAATGGAAGCAGAAGTTTCCCAAAGTCTGAGAACTGCTGACTTAGCGTATATAACTGGCAGGGGAAGGGGATGTTTGTCTCGCTTCCAAGTCGACCTGGCCAGTGGTTGCTCCTGGTAGCTTCTGCTCTCTCCAAGGAGCTGAAAGAAGCAAGGGATTCCTGGAACTGGAGCCTCCTAGGGGGCACATTTACTAGTGGCAATAGAGTTGGGGTGGCCCTGAGATGTACACAATCCTCTAGTTTTATGTGTGTGTACTCATGAGCGTGCCCGCTAGAGAGATAGCTTCAGGTTTATCTCCCCAGACACCGTTTGCTTCCTTTGAGAGAAAATAAAGAAAGAGTTTTAGCATAGAGAAGATGTAGGATTTAGCATTTCAGCTCAATTCCTGGAGATTGAATTTAGAGCCTCACACATAACCCTCGTGGCGGGGGTGGGGAGGTGGGGGAGGAGGGAGGGTTTAGGCCCCTCCTCCTTTGTGGCTGAGCTGCATCTCTGTAGGGACATGACTGTAGGGACATCTCTTTCACTGACAATTCTGGCAAATGCTTCACCACTTTGGGAACATCCCACCACCAATAATCCTGAATATGGGGTCTTGACAGAAGCTGTTTCTTGGATCTAAAATTGTTAACTCCAGCCAGCAAAATTCTGTGTAGCTAGCAAAGCCAATTTATTTTAATCTCCCCACCCCCCATGCCCTGAGACATTAGCTTACTCTGTTTAATCCTCAAAACTAAATGTGCTGACCATGCATCATCATAGCACTTCTAGACTATTGAAAATAAATATGATATAATAACTTGAAGTGGGGCCAGGTGATGGTGGCATTCGCCTTTAATCACAGAGGCAGTTGTACCTCTGAGTTCAAGGCCATCCTGGTCTACAGAGTGAGTTCCAAAACAGCCAGGAATAAACAGAGAAACCCTGTCCTGAAAAACAAAGAAAACACAACAAATAAACACTCCTAAACCAAAAGAAAAAAAAATAAAATGAAACAAAACCAATTTAAAGTGATGTTGAGTGCTTTCAACTTGGCAGGCTTACAGATAAGACTTTAGTATATCATAATTCATTTTATTTCCATTAAACCCTTTTTTCCCCCACTATGTTGCTTTTGGATGTGTTGTTTATCATAGTAATAAAGCAAACCAGGACAGGTCCCAGGTGTGCACATGTTTATGTGTTGGTGTGTATGTGTGTTTGTGTGTGTATGCATGTGTGTCTGCATGTGCATGTGTGTCTGCGTGTGCATGTGTGTGTGTGTGTCTGTGTCTCTGTGTGTGTGTACTGGTCAGAGAGCAACCTCAAGTGTCATTCCTCAGGAGTCATCATCTCATTTGTGAGAAAGGATCTCTCACAGGATCAGAGCTGACCAATTAGGCTAGATTGACTGAGTGATAAGCCCCAGGGGTCTTTCATCTCCCCCTCCCCATCCTGGAATGCTAACATGTGCCACTGTACCTAGCTTTTAAAAACAGGGATTCTAATCTATACTTAGATTCTCATGCTTGCAACGCAAAAGCACTTTACCAATATAGCCCTCTCCCCAGCCAATTCATCTTGAATTCTCTTTTCCTGTTATTGTTTCTGACCTGCACCAAGTCCTGCTGAAATCCATCTTATCTTTGACATCCCACTACTACCTTCTGCCTTTTATTACCTTATACTTTTTGTCTGCTTAATTTTCTTTTTGAGGCAGGGTCTTGCTATGTGACCTAGGCTAGCTTTAAACTGTGTCAGCCTTGTGAATGTCAGGATTGGAGACATGGACCACCATGTCTGGGTCTTTTATCTCATACATTCATACACATTGTCCTTGGTCACCAAACATGTCTCCCTACTGAGATGCTTTGAAAGTCCTATGCTGGGGCCTTTCAAGTGCCAAGAGAACGGATATGTACCACCATGCCTGGCTTAAGCTTCTGTACTTTATAAATTATCTGGTCTCTGGTACTTGAGTGTCTTCTAGACATCAATATAGGTCAAGTATTGCTTAATTTTTTAGCTGCATGTATTTATTTGTATTATGTTTGTGTGAGGTCTACATTTATCATGACATGTGTGTAGATTATACACAGTTTATATTCCTGGGGATCAGACTCAGGTGGTCAGATCAGGTACCTAGGATCAGATCTTGGTAGCAGATGTCGTTACCTACCAAGCAATATTGATGGCCCTGTCTTATTTTTTGAGAAAAGGCTTCTCAGTGAACCTGCATCTTATTGTTTTTGTCTAGACTGGTTGGCCAGCAACTGTCAGATGTTTTCCTGTCTTGTCCCCTTCCCCACTCTGGATTTACATGTGTGCAATATCATCTCTAACTTCTGTGTGAGTGCTGGAGATCTAAACCCAGATCCATGTCCTTGAGTAGCAAACACTTTTCTCTGAGCAATCTCTAAAGAGTCTTTGTTCTCTGGTATTTTCTTGTTTAACACAGGGTCTCATATAGCCTAGGCTGGTCTCCTACCCACTGTATTAGGCAGATCTCTAAAGAAACAGAACTATAGTGTGTGTATGTGTGTGTGTGTGTGTGTGTATGAGTGAGCAGGGGTACATGCATATGTGTGGTTTATTAGAGTGCTTTACAGGCTATGGTCTGGATAGTCCAACAATGGCTGTCTCACAAAGGAAAGTTTGAGAATTGGTAGTTCACCAGGCTGGTGTCTCAGCAGTCCCAATCTTGTGCTGGAGAGAAGACTCCTAGAGAGCTGCTGGTCTTCAACCTACATTGGAACCCCGAAAAAAATTGATTTCTAATACTGGAAAGTCTAATACTTGTGAGCAAGAGTGAAGATAAGCAAGCAAAAAGCAAAAGTTTCCTTCTCCTGTGGTCTTTTTTTTTTTCATGCGTATTTTTGGTGAATATATTTACCCTTTTCCCTCTTCTCCTTCCATCAATCCCATGCACCCCCCCCCTTTGCTCTCAAACTCACAGCCTCTTTTTCTTTGTTGGTACATATGTATATGTGAATACACACACACACACACATATATATGTATATATATATATTCCTAAATACAGAACTACCACCTGCTTGTGGGACTGTGAAAGGTAGCCTGGTCCCGGGTTGAGCTAAGGCTAGAAGCCCTGGAGACCCAGAAGGGACTGTAAGAGCTTCATCAGCCCCTGGGCACCAGGACCCTGTCATTAGCTGCAGCCGCCCAAAGATTTGTGCCCATCAGTCACATAAGGACAATGCCCCAAGCCTTCCACATGTAGATGAGGAAAAGAGATGTGACTCATGGTCATGTTGCTCAAGACAGAGATCTCCATTCTAATGAGGTACCTAGAGGCCTAGAAGGTTCAACCAACAAGCTTTCCTTCCCAGACATTCCTCCCTGCAAAAGGTATTTAATCTCAGGCCCACCCTGAGAAATGGGATATGGTTTTACTCATCTACTTCCCATCATGACAATAAATGGTCTAGAACCACAGACTGCCTCTTTTCTATTGGGATCTGCCGTGGAGAGTCATGGAGAAGGGCTTGACTTCTAGTGGTGCCTGGATGTCCAAGAGCCTGGGAACTCCATGGCCTTTTCACAGGCCTGGGGACCCCTGAATCAGCTCTGGTGGTCCCACATCTCAGACTGCACTTTCCCCTGAGCAGTGTCCCAGGGTTTCCCTATGGTCCAACACCCTCCAAGCGAAGTTGTGGGGTAAATGCAATCAAATTCCCTGCATCCTGCCTCACCAAGCAGAGGAGCCCTGTGGCAGAGCAGACTCGGGACCCACAACCCTACACCTGCTCATCCTGTATAATGTTATTTGCATGTATATGTTTTAAGGGCTGACCATTTGGGATCGCATAACCAATTGGTGGACTTCTGCTACCAGAACATCTGACCTAGATTTAGCATGAGTCTTCCCAACTGAAACTATCCAGTTAAGAAACTTCCTCACAGGTGTGCCCAGATGTTTGTGGTTTGACTCCAGATGTAGTCAAGTTGATAACTAAGATTGGCCTGTGGACCGGAGAATGACCTTGAACTTTTAATCTTCCTACTACAGTCCCCCAAGTGTTGGAAATACAGATGTCTACCACCATACCACTTTTTGACATCAAATGTTTTCATATTCTCCCTGTTCTTACAGTGATGTCGTTACCTGTTGTCATGATGTTATACCAGTGAGACCCCATTTCCCGCCCACCTATGTCATCCTCATTGAACACAGCTCATCTTTTATACTACTATATACCCTATCCTTTGATTTTATGTGCATCCCCAGAGGCCCCTTTGGGGGACAGGACTTAAGGCTGCGAGCCCAGAGTGAAGGGATCTTTAACTCTATGTGAGCATGAGTTGAGGATCTGGAGAGAGTAGGTAGGATGTGCTCAAAAGCCTAAGGCTGGGGCTGGGGACAGGGTGGTCTGGCTGACTGTTTAAGCTGAACTGTAGACAGCTTGCAGAGACACTTGTGTCCCTGGCTTAGACCACTACATTGTGGCAACAACAGATCCCACAAAACTGGAATTCCCCTGGGAATCTCATGCTTGGAGTAGAGAAGAGCCTAAAGCCAGGGTCAGAGGAGAGATTTTCTACTGGAAAGACATTTACAATTTCTAAACCTCTGACAGAAAGAGACACTGACTGGTCACTGGTGGATAGGACCACACCTTGATGGGAGCTGCTTAGGCATGAATAGTTGTGGCCTCTACTTAAACCGTAACTTCTTGAGAATCCCAGAGATGGACTTTGGGCGTGAGGGGGGGGTCATTGAATTTCTTTGTCTGTCTTCCCAGTGTGGTCAACATTGAATAAATCTCCCCTCCCCCTTTCCTTTTAATTTGGCCATTTTAATTGGCTTATCTAGGTACTGACTACCTTAGGGCCCAAACTGTGACTCTAAGTCCAATAATAGTGACATGGTGGATGGGGGAGGGGCTGATACTTATAGTTGAGTTCATAGAGTGTGCTGGGCCTGCTGGGGTGGGTGGCTAGGGACAGAGCCTTCTTTGTCTGCACCCAGAGAACAGCTGGTGGAAGGGAAGCTGGAACACATGGCTGGATAAGTTTGGCTGGATGCCTGGGAATGAGTATGATGGAGGACTTGGGAAAGGCTAGGAGGAGGAGATAAGGAGATAATGCAGCTGATCCCCCAGGGAATCCTGTTTACGGAAATGCAACCCTCCTCCCTTTTGTGTGTACATTTTAACTCTCACAGAAGGTTCCTGAGTCTTTGCTGTCATCTATTACCCGGATGATGAAACTGAGGCTCTAAGATATCCCTGAAATAACCCATTTTCCACAAACCAGGAGAGGACTGAAGATTGGAAGCAAGGACACACACCAGAACTCTTTCTTCTTATGGTCTTAGACACGACCTCCTGATATTCCAATGTCCGGAGCTTGGGCAAATGGCTCAGTCTGTGTCTTAATGTTTTAGTTTCTTTTGTATGTGTGTGTCTATGATAAAATATATGACCAAAGCAACATTCCAGCTTTAGATGTCCATAGACATGGGGAAGGTGTGGCAGCAGAGAGTTGAGATATCACATCTCCACAGCAAATAGGAAACAGGAAATAAGACCTTGGGTGGGTCAAGGTTAAGTCCGGAATCCTGATTTCAGTGACTTAATACCTTCACGAGCTTAATCCATCAATGAGGCACCATATCCTAAAGACTGCATAAACTCCCAAACAGGGCCATCAGCAGGGGACCGAGCGTTCAAATACATGATCCTGTGGGGGCACTTCTCATGCCAAAACCATGTTACTTTTTGTTGCAGACAATAAAAACACCCTGAAAGAACAGATTCAGTGAGGAAGGACTTGTTTTGGCCTACTGTTCCAGAAAGGTACAGTTCATTGCCAATGGGAAGGTAGGGAAAATGGACAACAAAAGCTTCCTTACCAGTGGCTAGCCTACTGAAGAAAATATCTCTACTTTCCTAGCAACCATGAACTGTCTTAGGGAGGGGCAGAGTCTTGTGAACTCTCCCTGATATACATGGTAGGAGGTTGAGGGGCCCAATCTTGTGTAGCTAGTCATAGATGCCGAGTGTTTAAGGGTGCAACCAAACGGGAGGTGGTGGCACACACCTTTAACCCACGCACTCAGGAGGAAGAGGTAGCCAGATCTCTAACTTTGAGGCTAGCCTGGTCTGCAGAGTGAGTTCAGGACAGCTAGGGCTACACAGAGAAAACCTGTCTCAATCAACAAAACAAAACAAACAAAACAAAAAGATTCTAACAGGAACACAATAGATATGTCACACCCATATGACAAGCAAGGATGTCTCAACATTCCACCCCTTCTATTGGGTTTTACACATTCTGAGTCCTCTGTGAGAGAGTGAAAGGCTCCTGAGTGTATATTTCCATGCTGTGTTAAAGCCTGGGGAGCCACCGAGGACGTTATGTTGGGTGTGACCACGAGGTTGTTTCCTGTAGGCTAGAAGAGACTAACAGGCTGGGTATGAATTAGCCTTACTGGGTAGACAGGAGATCTTGCACCTACGTATAGTCCTGCCATCTGTACCTGTTCAGCCTCTCTTCTTGTGGTCATCCTTGCTGGTTGAGACTCTCCTTGGCAGCATCCTACCCTGCCCCAAATCTGGAGTTTACTAGTTAGGTAAACATTTATTCAACTTCTAACATGTGCCAAGTGTTTTACATTCATGGTTGCCAGTCCCTGTCTGCATACAGCTCACGATCAGCTGTAAAAAACTAAAGCTCAAGTATCGGATCGATCAAAAGCAAACTGCAAAGCTCAGAAGCCCAAGCATGACGAAATGACTCTCAGACATCCTCAGCACTCAGTAGCACTCAGTGAGTCAGACTGAGCGAATGAGTGAATCTGAGCAAGTCTGATACGGATGGGAGAAATGAGTGGCAGTGGCTGGAGGAGAATGGAATGGGACGGACGGAGATGGGCCGGGAAAGCTGGGAGTGTGGGTATATCTTGGAGTCCGGAGGATCGGATCGGATCAAAGCTGGAAGACACAGATGCCAAGTACTGCAATTCAGAGAGTCTGTCACTAGAGGGCACTCCAGGCCTTGGCCTAGATAATGTCTCGACTTAAATTTACATGTATTTATTCGTGTGTGTGTGTGTGTGTGTGTGTGTGTGTGTGTGTGTGTGTGTGTGTGTACACGCGCGTGTATTCACATGGAGGTCAGAGAACAACTTTTAGGGATTGGCTCTGTTGCTTACCGTGTTTGTTGTTTGTTCCTGGTGGTTGAACACAGGTTCTTAGCTTTGGCAGCTGGTGACTTTACCTGCTGAGCTGTCTCACTGGCTCTTGTCTGTCTGTCTGTCTGTCTGTCTGTCTGTCTGTCTGTCTCTCTCTCTCTCTCTCTCTCTCTCTCTCTCTCTCCTCCCACCCCATTTAAAGAATCTTTTATTTATTCTTTGGCAATTTCACACACATAATGCATCTGTCTAAAGTCCTCAGACACACTCCGACATACCCCTTTCTTCACAATCTCTCCCTCCTTTCCGCTTTCTTTTAGAAATAACCCACTGAGTATAATTAGCTGCCTGTGGGACTGTCAGCTGATCTTGGCCTGACCCTGTACAGGTCTCGTGCAAGTAACCATACATGTTAGCATTCCTTCTAGGCTCCACCCCACAGTTACCTCTCGCCCCCTTCTCACTCTCTTACTCCCTTCCCTCTCTGTCCCTTCTCTCCCCATTCCCACCCTCCACCCCCTCCTAGGGTCTATGACCTCTGAAGTTCTGGGATTTTTGACCAGCTCTGAAGTCCCGGGCATGCATTTCCTTCTATGGAGCAGCAATAGGGAAATACAGAGGAGCAAATTTGTGGGTCTTGCCAACCAGCCAGCCCAGAAAACTCAATGAGCCCCAGGTCAGTGAGAGATCTTTCCAAACACATAACATGAGCAATTGAGAAAGACAACTAACACCTGTTTCCTGTCCCCACCCCAATATTCACACACACATGCACACACATATGAACACGCAAATCAAGTGGAAATGAAAATGATGATATTTGTATACATTGGGATAAGTAACCAACATGTCATTTTGGGCTGTGTGAGATGGCTCGGCAGGTGAATACACTTACACATAGCCTGATGGTGTCTGAGTGTCATGCCTGAGACCCACAGAGAGGAAGGGGAGAACTGATTCCTTCAAGTTGTCTTCTGACCTTCACACAAATGCTGTAGTATGAGCATACCACCCAAATGTAATTTTAAAAAGTTAAGTTGTCAACTTGTCTTTCCTTCCTTCCTTCCTTTCTCTCTCTCTCTCTCTCTCTCTCTCTCTCTTTCTCTCTCTCTCTCAAAATGTGGTATCTAGGGGTTGGAGAGATAGATGCTCTGGCATTAAGAGCAATGGCTGCTTTTGCCACAGTTCTGAATTTGGTCCTAAGCGCCCATGTTAAGGAGCTCATGATAAACTGTGATTCTGTCTCTTTTTTTCTGGCCTACTTGCATTTGTGTGTGCATGAGCCTTCCCACACAAAAAATTAAAAATAACAAAAATAAATCTCAAAGAATGTTTAAAGCATGTTTATGAGGGATCGGAAAGTTGGCTTAGTGCTTCAGAGCACTCCTGCTTTTGCAGAGAACTAGGGTTCAACTCCCAGCACCCACATGACAGCTCATAACTATCTATACCTTCAGTTCTAGGAAGTATGACACCCTTTTCTAGCTTCCAAGGGCACCAGTCATACATACAGTTGGTGTACATACATAATACATGCATATATATATATATATAATCTCAGTGGCCTGAAGAGATGGTTCAGTGGTTATCTTAGTTTGGGTTTTATTGTTGTGAAGAGATACCATGACCGAGGCAAGTTTCATAAGGGACAACATTTAATTGGGGCTGGATTACAGTGTCAGATGCTCAGTCCATTATCATCATGGTGGGAACCATGGCAACATGCAGGCAGACATGGTGCTCAAAAGAGACAAGAGATTTATATCTTGATCCAAACATATCCAGGAAGAGATTGTCTTCTACAGGCAGCCAGGAGGAGAGCCTCATTCTACAGGGGGCAGAACTTGGGCCTAGGAGTCCTCAAAGTCTGGCTCCATAGTGACATACTTCATCTAACAAGGTGCTACCCACCTCCTCTCATAAGGCTATACTTCCTACTAGTGCCATTTTCCATGAGCCAAGCATATTCAAATCACCACACTGGTTAAGTACCCTTCCTATTTTTACAAAAGTCCTGGGTTTGATTTCTATCACATGGTGGCTCAAAAAGACATCTGTAACTACAATCTCAGGAAATCCAGCACTTCCTTCTGGTCTCTGTGCACCTGATATGCATGTAGAACACAGATATACATGCAGACAAAATACACATACACATAAAAATAAACCAGTAAACCTTTCCTGGGTTGTGGTGTTGCACGCCTTTAATTGTAGCACTTGGGAAGCAGATGCATGTGGATCTCTGAGTTCAAGGCCAGCCTGGTGTACAGAGTGAGTTCCAGGACAGCCAGGGCAACACAGAGAAACTTTGTCTCAAAAATACAAACAAACAAAAAGAAAAGTTATTTTAAAAATGGGCCTGGAGAGATGGTTTAGCTGTTAAGAGCACTGGCTGCTCTTCCAGAGGTATTGAGTCAGTTCCCAGAAACCACATGGTGGCTCACAACCATCTGTAATGGGATCTGACGCCCTCTTGTGGTCTGCTGGCTCTATATGCAGATAAAGCTCTCATTTACATAAAACAAATAAAGATATTTTTGTTGTTGTTGTTTTTTTGAGACAGGGTTTCTCTATACAGCCCTATCTGTCCTGGAACTCATGCAGGTTGGGCTCAAACTCAGATATCTGCCTGTCTTTGCCTCCTAAGTGATGGGATTAAAGGCATGCACCACTACTGCCGGTCCGAAAGATATAAATCTTTAAGAAAACTTTTTATTGATTATTTATGAATTTCACATCATGAACCCCACTCCCAATCATCTCCTCTTCCCTTCATATACTCCCTTTGCCCTTGCAATCTCTCCCTGAAAAAAAAAATAAGATAGAAAAAAAAATCTTGTGAAAGCTGCAGTGTGTCATACTGTGTCCCACAGTATACCCTTTTGTCCATACATCTTTACTTGCGAATGCTTGTTGCAATGAGTCATCAGCCTGTTTTGAGGCCTCTGGTTTTTGCTACACTATCTATACAATATCCTTACTGTGACTCCTCTCAAATATCCTGTTGTTGCCCTGTGTCATGGAGACCCCACAGTTTAGGATCTGTAGGACTTTTCACGAGTTCCAGTGGATCATGGATAAGGTAGATGTTGAGGTAGGCCAACTTAAAGCCCTGGATCTGGGCCTGAGAGGTCAGCCCACCAGCTCTCTTGTACCTGCACTGTCAGGGCAAGCTCTCCAGCACTGCCCCAGCTAGATCACCCAATTCTGCATCCAGTGAGGGGTGGGGTCAGCTCTACGATTCTCATGACCTCTGTGCCAGCTCACTAGCCTGCCATAAGTGGTGGGGAGTTGGCAGTAGAGGATATCTCTCCCTTGCCCAAGCCATGTCATGGTAGATGAGGGGCAGGGCAAACTATGCTCCCAACATGGATAGCTCTAACGTGCTGCCCAGGGGAGGTGCAGGGCCTGCTCTCCCAATCACTGTAGCTGGTGAGGGGCAGGGCCAGCTTTCTTGCTCTCATGACCTCAGGTGGAACTCTCCTGACTGCTGCAAGCATCAAGGGTCACAAGAGGGTGAGGGTTGTAAATATTTAAAAATAAATCTAAAATTTAAAAAAAAATCCCAAATGTGTAGAAAGGGTCATGATTGCATAGATGGGCCAGATGTCTTTTTTCTATTGACATCAATGCTTAAAGACATTATTTAAATTTTTGTAAAGAAAAAAATTTTTTTTGGTTTGAGATTCTCAAAACTAAAGAGAGAGTCTCACTCTCCAGTCCAGGCTGGCTCCGCCTCCTGGCAGTCTTCTTATCTCAAGCTCACAAATCCTAGACTCCCTCTTTTCTTTCCAAGACAGGGTCTCCGCTAGCTCCAGCTGCCCTTGAACTCACTGCATAGCCTAGAATAATCTTCTCGCTCAAACCTCGAGTGCTTCGTGACAGGAATGTGGCACCATTTCTAGCTTTCTTTTTCTGTTATTTATCTTCAGAATGCTATTCTTCACATTATTATCAATCTATGGTATTTAAGTAAAATTTAACAGTTACCCCTATCTGGCTGTCTCTGTTTCTGCCCCCCCCCCGTGTGTTGTGTTATGTGTGTGCCACAGTGTAGATGTGGATATCAGACGACAGCTTTTGGAAATCAGTCCGATCATTATGTCTTGTGGGTCCTGGGGAATCAAACTCAAGTTGCTAGGTTTGGCAGCAAACTACTACCATCTCACCAGCTGTGTGTGTGTGTGTGTGTGTGTGTGTGTGTGTGAGATGTGACCATGGGGGACTTATGTGTGCCTGTGCATCTGCATAGAGGCTAACGGAAGAAGCTGGGTGTGCTGCTCTAGAACTCTCCTCCTTATTCTCTTGATTCAGGGTTTCTCACTAAGCCTGGAGTTAGACTGGTAGCCAGCAAGTCCCAGCAATCTTCTATAGTACTATAAAGTCTCACACATCCACAGCCTGTCTCTTTATGTAAGTGCTGGGGGAACTTGAACTCAGGTCCTCATACTTGCACAACAATCACTCTTATTCACTAAGCTGTTTCCCCAACTCTGAATATAAGTATTTATTAAGGCATTTAAAGAAATTTCTCAGAACACTTACTACAGTTCAAGTTCACTCAAGAATTGCTTGATAATTTTCCATGATGTGGATGAGCCATCATCACTCACTCAAATGCCTTCATCACTAATAAACTTACACTTCATTCTCAGGTTTTATTTTCACTACCATTAAAAAGGAAAGCAAGCTCAACATGCTGCCATAAACATTTTCATTTCGGTACTTGTTTGTAAGGATTTATTTTGCTTTGTTTTTGTGGCACTGTGGACTGAACCTAGCACCTCATGCATTCTAGGCGAAAAGGAGCTAGAAGGAGTCTAAACAGATGCTGTACCACTGAGTTCTCTTCATATTTATTTTTAGACAGAATCTTACTAAGTTTTCCAGGCTGGCCATGAACTCAGTCTCTCTCTCTCTCTCTCTCTCTCTCTCTCTCTCTCTCTCTCTCTCTCTCTCTCTCTCTCTCTCTCCCCTCCCTCTCCCTCTCCCTTTCCCTCCCTCCCTTCCCCCCTCTGTGTGTGTGTGTGTGTGTGTGTGTGTGTGTGTGTGTGTCCTCCAGAGTAGCTGGGAGTATAACCCTACTGAACCAGGCCTGATAGCAACTTTTTCTAAAGGAAAGATTTCTAATAAAGACTTCTGGGTAAGGGGTAATGTTCTTGTAATATTGATATATATTACTAGGTTGCAGATGCAAACAGATTCTAAAGTTTGTTCAGAGACTGGGGATCAATTGGTAGAGTGCCAGAGACCAGCTCTAGTGTTCTTGTTCTCTCTATTAGGGTTGCTTTAATTATAATAATGTTTACCTATTTTTGATTTTAAGATACTTTACAGTGGTAGCTGGCCCATCTCTCTGAGTTCCTCTGAGGCCAGAAACTACAGTCTCTGACCTTTAGCCTTTCATCAGAAAACAACAGGGGATTAAGTAAAGTGGCCTTTGCTCTTATGTCCACAGGAATCAGCTCAGGCTGGGAGTTCATACAACTCCCCATTTGCTAGTGAAAGAAAGGAAAGGGCACATTTTGAAAAGTGATTTTAATCTTTATCTCTAAATTCTTCTTCTCCAAAAATTTTCTCTCTTCCAAAAATTCTCTAAATATTCTCTCTCTGCTTTCTTTGTCCTCAACACTTACACATCTTTCAGAATATATGATCACACGGTGAAAAGTTCATCACATAAATTCAAATCATTAATTGAATAAGACGTTTATAATAGAGATGTTTACGTATGTTCCCATTTAGACTAGACATTGGTTATCTGTCACTAGCTCCACAGGCTCCTTGAAGGTTAAATCCCACGATTTCTGTGCCTAAGTTAACACTGAAGTTCTGCATGGATAACCCAGCCAATACTTTATCTTGTCCTTGCTCCCACAACAAATCATTAGTTCCATTTTATGACCTTTGGTTAATTGTTCGGCAACCTCTTGGAACGCGTTCTAAGTTATAAATACCTGTTTTTTTTTCTCCCCCAGAAACACTTTTTCCTTTCATTTCAGAAGAAAGGAAATAAAGGCAGCCAGTTGGCCCACACCACCGCTTGTCTCCTGCTACATCCACAATATAGAATGGAGGAAGGGGACAGGGTCAGTGTCCCAGAAAGAGGGCCCTTCCCCCAACCTCCCCTTCCCTCCAAGTAGCAAGGTTAGAAAAACATTAACTCTGTGGCTCCTTCCCTGGCTCTGTCTGGACCCTGGAGCCCAGGAGGAAGTGGGGATGAGAGGAGAATGCCTCTCCCAGGCAGAGAAGCTGCCCTGGCTGGTTATGGGGAGGGAAGGAGGCAAGTTTTGGAGTAGAGGGGAGAAAAGAGCCTTGGAAACATTTCCCATTAACCTGACTTTTTTTTAACATTTTATTTATTTATTTATTTATTTATTTATTTATTTATTTATTGCGTATATTCTTCGTTTACATTTCAAATGTTATATACCCTTTCCCGGTTCCCCCCACTCCCAGAAAACCCCCAACCCATCCTCCCACCCCCTACCTCCAAGAAAATGCCCCTCCTCCCAACCCACTACCACCTACACCCCCTCGATTTCCCCACGCTGGGACATCTAGAGCCTTCATAGGACCAGGGACCTCTCCTCCCACTGATGCCCGACAAGGGAGTCCTCCACCACAATTGTGGCTGGAACCATGTGTACTCCTTGGTTGATGGCTTAGTCCCTGGGAGCCCTGGGGTGGGTGGTCTGGTTGGCCGACATCGTTGTTCTTCCCATGGGGCTGCAAACCCCTTCAGCTCTGCCAGTCCTCCCTCCAACTCCTCCGTTGGGAACCCCACGCTCAGTCCAATGGTTGGTTGCTAGCATCTGCCTCTGTATCTGTAAGGCTATGGCAGGGCCCCTCAGGAGACAGCCATAATAGGCTCCTTTTGGCAAGCACTTCTTTCATCCCTAATAGTGTCGGGTTTGGTGACTGTTTACAGGATGAATCCCCAGGTAGGTCAGTCACTGGGTGGCCTTTCCTTCAGTCTCTGCCCACACTTGGACTCTATAATTGCTCCTGTGAGTATTTTGTTCCCTTTCTCAGAAAAACCGAAGCACCTACACGTTGATCTTCCTTCTTCTTGAGTTTCTTGTGGTCTGTGAGTTGTATCTTGTTTATTCTGAGCTTTTGGGTTAATAGCCACTTATCAGTGAGTGCATTCCATTCGAGTTCTTTTGTGATTGGGTTACCTCACTCAGGATGACACTTTCTAGTTCCACCTATTTGCCTAGGAATTTCATGAATTCATTGTTTTTAATAGCTGAGTAGTACCTCATTGTATAAATACACCACATTTTCTGTTTCCATTCCTCTGTTGAAGGACATCTGGGTTCTTACCAGCTTCTGGCTATTATAAATAAGGCTTCTATGAGCATAGTGGAACATGTATCCTTATTACATGTTGGAGCATCTTCTGGGTAGATGCCCAGGAGTGGTATAGCTGGGTCCTCAGGTAGTACTATGTCTAATATTCTGAGGAACCACCAAACTGATTTCCAGAGTACCAGCTTGCAATCCCACCAGCAATGGAGGAGTATTCCTCTTTCTCCACAACCTTGCCAGCATTTGCTGCCCCCTGAATTTTTCATCTTAGTCATTCTGACTGGTGTGAGGTGGAATCTCAGTATTGTTTTGTTTTGCATTTCCCTGATAGGGTGCAAGGAATTATATCAATATTCCTGTATCTGTTGAGGCCTGTTTTGTGACCAATTATATGGTCAGTTTTGGGGAGTACTGAGAAGAAGATATATTTTTGTTTTAGGAAGGAATGTTCTATAAATATCTGTTAGATCCATTTGGTTCATAACTTCTGTTAGTTTCACCGTGTCTCTGTTTATTTTGTGTTTCCATGATTTGTCCATTGCTGAGAGTGGTGTGTTGAAGTCTCCCACTATTATTGTGTGGGGTGCGATGTGTGCTTTGAGCTTTCGTAAAGTTACTTTTATGAATGTGGGTGCCCTTGCATTGGGAGCATAGATGTTCAGAATTGAGAGTTCATCTTGGTAGATTTTTCCTTTGACTAGTGTGAAGTGTCCCTCATCTTTTTTGACAACTTTCAGTTGAAAAATCAATTTTATGCAATATAAGAATGGCCACTCCAGCTTGTTTCTTGGGACCATTTGCTTGGAAAATTGTTTTCCAACCTTTTACTCTGAGGTAGTAACTGTCTTTGTCATTGAGGTGGGTTTCTTGTATTCAGCAAAATGTTGGGTCCTGTTTACGTATCCAGTCTGTTAGTCTATGTCTTTTTATTGGGGAATTGAGTTCATTGATGTTAAGAGATATTAAGGAAAAGTGATTGTTACTTCCTGTTATTTCTGTTGTTAAAGGTGGAATTCTGTTTGTGTGGCTATCTTCTTTTGGGTTTGTTGAAAGAAGATTACTTTATTGATTTTTCTAGGGTGTAGTTTCCCTCCTTGTGTTGGTGTTTTCCACCCATTATCCTTTGTAGAGCTGGGTTTGTGGAAAGATATTGTGCAAATTTGGTTTTGTCATGGAATATCTTGATTTCTCTGTCTATGGTAATTAAGAGTTTTGTTGGGTATAGTAGTCTAGGCTGGCATTTGTGTTCTCTTAGAGTCTGTATGAAATCTGCCCAGGATCTTCTAGCTTTCATCATCTCTGGTGAGAAGTCTGGTATAATTCTAATAGGTCTTCCTTTATATATTACTTGACCTTTTTCCCTTACTGCTTTTAATATTCTTTGTTTAGTGTATTTGGTGTTTTGATTATTGTGAGACGGGAGGTATTCCCGTTCTGGGCCAGTCTGTTTGGAGTTCTACAGGCTTCTTGTATGTTCATGGGCGTCTCTTTCTTTAGGTTAGGGAAATTTCTAAGAGTCTGCTGCAGCAGAAGGGCCGGAAAGAACGGACCGGACCAGAGTGGTATTCAGGAGGGCGAGGGTTTCTGTGGTTGTGGGGTAGTGAGTCCGCCAGGCCCCCAGCTGCAGTTGAGACTCCAGAGGTGGGAGGGGCTTCTTACTAGCTGCTCTGAGTGCAGTGGGTTCTCTAGGATGGATCAGGAGATGGTGTCTTCGCTGTAGCAGAGCTGCCAAGAATCCTCTCCAGCAGAAAGGCCAGTCACGGAAAGGGTGGAAGGGCACCTGACGTATTTATATATTATAGCCATACAGGACACGGGGAGGATGAAGGATAGCTGGGGTTAACATTCCTTCTTCAAAGGAAGGAAAATGAAAGCCACTGAGCATCCCTATCCAGGTCACATTTTCCTCCCTTCTAGCTCCTAAAGCCCTCATTGGAGGGAAGGAAGATTTGGAGGGAGTGAATGTTTGTATGAAGGGCTGGAGCCACAGCTCCTTCTAAAGCAGGTAAGGTGGCCAAGGAAAAGCAGCTGAGTCCTTCCAAGAGAAGGGGTCTGGGGGAGAGGTGAGAGAAACAGCCCCCAAGTGCTGTCTCTTGTCCTGGCTTTGCCTGGCTCCGCAGGCCCCCCCCCCCCCGTTCCGCGCCCGCTGGCTGACAGGGCTATGCCAGGCCCATTTCCTCCAGGAAGGACACTGCACAGTGGTGACTCATCCTCCTCCTGCAACAAGTCAGCCTGCTCAGTGGCCTTGAGCACACTCTTCTTGGAGGTGTCCTGGACATCTCCACCCATCAGAAACTCATCCAGGATAAAGAAAGCTTTTTCAAAGTTGAAGATGATGTCCAACTACTCTGCCAAAGTACTTGTCCAAGAACTCTACATATCGGTGGATCAGATCCAGTGTGATCAGCTCATTGTCTTGGCCTTCGATGGTGCAGCAGAAATAGAGACTGGCGTTCTCTTATAGACAACTTTGAGGTCTCTCTACTCCAGGAAGCTGCACATTTTGGGCTTTCGAGCTAGACCTGCATGAACTCTCAGACTATTTTCTTCCTCTCCTTGTCTGAGGCGTCCAGGTACCATTTTTGTAGCCTAAGTTTTCCCTGCCTGCTGACCAGTTGGATTCTCTTCTTTTCCCGCCCTCTCCACTTGAAGCCTCACCCAAGGCCAAATACCTATTTTCTGTCTTAGAAGTATTTAACTCCTGACACTTGAAGACTAGTGGAGTTCTAATTGCAGTTTTCATATCAGAGAGGAATTATAATAGCAGTCCTATTATAAAGGGCTTAATAATTACTAGTATAATGTTAGGAATTCTTATAGGATCATCATTAAGAATTAAGAAATTATTTATTTGTCTATACAGCATCACTACAAGACAATATATCTTTGTTGATCTGCAGAAATCTGCCCAATGTGGTAGGATAATACCTAGTGATATACATATATATTATCATATAATATGTGTTATATATAATATATATCATATATATTATATATTATATCATATAATATATCATATATTATATATGTGATATCATATCAATAGCAGGAATCCTTCCTAGAATGTAATCCCTTTGGCTTTGCCTAGAATGGTTCATCTATCGTGATTTTACAGCTCATACTGAAACCATCTCAGGAAGATTACCTGCTAGTTTTTAGCCTCTCCTAGATGGCTTCTGGAAGTAGAGGGGTTGTCTACCAGGCAGGAAGCCCTGTGTTGCATCTCCAACACTTCATAAAACCAGCCATGGTGGTATAGACCTGTCTCTGGGAAGTTGGAAGCAGGAAGATCAGAAGTTCAAGGTCATCTTTAGCTACTAGCAAGTATGAGGCCAGCCTGGGCTACTCTCATATTTTACATTCTATCAATATGATAAACCACCATGGCCAAAAACAATTTTGTGAGGAAGGATATGTTGGTGTCTTAGTTAGGGTTTCTATTGCCATGACAACAATATCATGACCAAAGAGCAAGCTGGAGAGGAAAGAGCTTATCTGGCTTATACTTCCAGGTCACAGTCCATCATTGGAGGAGTCAGGACAGGAACTCGAGCAGGGCTGGAACCTTTAGGCAGGAGCTGATGCAGAGGCCATGGATGGGTGCTGCTCATTCCTGTCTTGTTCGCTATGGCTTGCTCAGCCTGTGTGAGGGTCTGTGATTTGCCAAAGGATGATTCCCCTGACTCAAATAGTATGCAAAAGCAAAGAGCATTCTATTCTGCAGAAGTCCAGCATGTAGGGGTCTCTCAGTCATATTTACAACCAAGCTATATATGCATGGGGTAAGCCCCAAGGCACAAGCCCACCAAACGTTCTCTGGGGGCAGCATGTATCCTGCAATGGTAGGTGTAACACAGTAGTTGCAGAGGTGGGAATAGGCTGAGGTTACCTTATTTCCAATGCAGAGCTCTTGTCCCATTATTGATTGTAGAGTAAGCTTACTTTTATCTGACTGCTGCCATTGACATTGAGTACCCTCTGTGAATAATCTCTAGAGATAGCTATGTCTTCACAGTAAGGGGGCTGAGCATTTTTTTGTTTTGTTTTGTTTTTTCGAGACAGGGTTTCTCTGTGTAGCCCTGGCTGTCCTGGAACTCGCTTTGTAGACCAGGCTGGCCTCGAACTCAGAAATCCTCCTGCCTCTGCCTCCCAAGTGCTAGGATTAAAGGCGTGCGCCACCACCGCCCGGCTAAAGATTTATTTATTTGTTTATTTTATGTATATGAGTACACTGTAGCTGTACAGATGGTTGTGAGCCATCATGTGGTTGCTGGGATTTGAACTCAGGACCTTCGGAAGAGCAGTCAGTGCTCTTAACCACTGAGCCATCTCTCCAGGGCTGAGCATTTAAGCATAGCCAACAGTCCTGTGTTAAGTCTGGACAGGAGGTGTGAAGAACCTGGAAAGTGACTTTTAATAATTGCAGGAGTTCTGACTTGGGCAATGGAGTGGGTAATGCAGGAGGTGGAATTGTTTTAGGAAGCAATTGGTTTGATGAAATGAAACTTTACAGGGGTGAGAGGATGGTGGGTCCTGATAAAGAAGCAATGGTGGGCAGAGACAGAGGTTGTGGGGATGGTTGCTTTGATGGTTGTTTGTACTCAGAGAGTAAGGGGGCTCAAAACAAGGTCCCAAGTCGCTCTCCTGGGAGGCTGGGTATCCTTTCTTATGCAGACCCTGGCTCTGAGTATCTGTGTATGCCCAAACTGGGTCTCAGTGATGAGGTCATCTTTGATAGGGGGCTTCCAATTTATCTACCTGGTAGATTCACATCTTCATGCACCACACAAAAAGGGCTCTGGACCTTTGGTTCACTGGCTCTGATCCTGAGAGTGCTGGTCGTATTTAGCCAAGATGTCAGACTGGAAGCTAGGCAGCACAGGTGAGGGACTCCCATATAGGATCTCAAGGGGGTGAGATCCAAAGTATAGGAGGTGTTCCTGGCCCTATATAAGGCATAAGTTAAGAGAGATACACAATCATTTCCATTTTCAAGGATTAATTTGGTCAAGGCCTCCTTCAGGGTCCGATTAATCCTCTCTACCTGTCCTGAACTCTGGGGTCTGTGTGCACGATGTAATTTCCAAGTGGTCCCCAAAACCTATGCTAAAGATGACAATGTAATTTCCAATTGATCCCCAGTACCTGTGCTAAAGAGTAAGTTACCTGAGAGATGAATGCTGGTTCATTGTCAGACCCAAGCAGGGTAGGTAAACCATATCTGGGTATGATGTCTTCCAGAAACCTCTTTGCCACTATGTTGATAGTCTCCTTTGTAGGGTAGACTTCTACCCATTCTGAAAAGGTATCTATAAAAACTAGCAGATGCTTATACTCATGTTCCTGGTTTTTATTTTTGTATAGTCTATTTTTCATTTGGCCCCTGATTCTGGTTCCTGGAGTATCTCCTTGACTGGGGCTCAGGTTCACAGCCTGGCAAATGGGAGAGTGTGAGATTACACTATCCACCAAGTGTCCTAAGTAAAATATTTTGTGTCTTGTCCCTTGAAGAAATTTCTTCAATTTTTGGTGACCCAGGTGTGAAGCTTGATGAATCTGATGGATGGGTTGCTTAGCAAACTCCTTAGGTAGACTGGTGTGGCTTCAGAGGTTAGCAACCATCTGTCTTTACTGTAAATTCTTTGGTATTCTGCCTTATCTTGTTTGTCTTCAGCAGTATATTCATGGATGGCTGGGAGCATGGTGGGTGGCAAAGCTACCAGGATGTTGTCAGTGGAAGCTTGTGGCAGTCTCCCTTGTGGCTTTATCAGCTAGCCTGATTCCTTGGGCTATTTCTGATGTCCTTTTATGATGCCTGGGGCGATGAATTACAGCCACTTTGAGAGAAAGCCATAATGCCTCCAATAAAGCAAATATTTCTTACTTATTTGTGATGGTTTTCCCTTCAGCAGTCAATAATCCCTTCTCTTGGTATATGGGCCCATGTACATGAACTGTAGCAAAGATATATCTGCTATTAGTGTAGATGTTAGCTATGGCTCCTTTCACCAGTTTTAAAGCCTGGGTTAGAGCCTTTAGTTCAGCTTTCTGGGCTGAAGTTCCTGGCAGCAAAGCAGTTGCACAAATAACAGATTCCTTGTCAGGGAGGTCCCAAGGCCTAGCACTGTTACTGAGGCTATGGAGCACTCACAAAAAGGGACCTAGCATGACCGCACTCCAGAAGACCCAACAAGCAGCTGAAAGAGTCAGATGTAGATATTTGCACCCAACCAATGGACAGAAGCAGTTGACCCCTGCTGTTGAATTAGAGAAGGCTGAAAGAAGCTGAAAGTGACCCTGTAGGAGGTCCAGAAGTCTCAATTAATTTGGATGCACAGGATCTCTCGAACACTGGACCACCAAACAGGCAGCATCTACCAGCTGATATGAGGCCCCTCGCACACCTACCGTAGAGGACTTCTGGGTCTGTATTCATTCAGAGATGTCACACCTAACCCTCAAGAGACTGGAGGCCCCAGGGAGTTTAGAGGTCAGGTGGGGTGGGAGGTAGGGACATCCATGTGGAGACAGGGGGAGAGGAGGAGGTATGGGATGTGGAAGAGTCGGAGGGTGGACAAGGGTTGGCGGGGTGGGGAATAAAATATGGAGTGTATAAAAATAATAAAAAAATTCTCGCAAAAAGAGAAACAAAACCAAAAGCAAGCAAGCAAGCAAACAAACAAACAAATAAAATAGAGTCCTTGTCTACTCCCACTGCTCCTGCATACCTGGTTCCATTCTGGATGAAGTTGCTCTTGTCTATGAAGTAGATACATTCTGTGTCTGGTCAGGGTGTGTCATTCCAATCCAACCTGATGTTTCGGATGTGCCCCAGAACTATAGAGCAATCATGCTGCATGTCTGAGGACGGGTCAGGTGTCAGGGTGGCTGGGTTTAGGGCAGATGATGGGTTATATATTATGTAAGGGGGATCCAAAAATAGAACCTTGTAAGTACACCAGTCTGGCATTGGACAGCCATAGGCTGGGAAGATTCTTGAGGGTCCTCTCAATAGCATGGGGGGTGGTGATAACAAGTTCCTGCCCTGTTGTTATTTTGTCAGCATCCTTGACCAGCACAGCAGTGGCAGCTATGATCTGGAGGCAGGCTGGCCTTCCTTAGGCCACCAGATCCAACTTTTTAGATAAATAAGCCACAGGTCTTTTTAATGGTCCCAAAGTTTGGGTGAGAGCACAAAGAGTGTGGCTACTCAAGGTATGAAAAATAAGTACCCAAGCATGAAGAATGTCACAGGAGAGGGGACAGAGAATGCCAGAACCAGAAGAAGGAAGAAGGACAAAAATGTTATCTTCTGGGCATGACATAACCATTACAATCATGAACTCACAGGAGCTGTCAACAGTCAATCATGAATGCAGAAATGCCTAGGAGATCATACCCCACCCTGCCGAACTATTGATGAATTCCTCCCCCCATTCCCCTCTGGCCCCACTCGATCCAGCCCCACTCTTTCAGTCATTGTTTTCAGTTTTGTGCCCATAGGTGAGCCCACCAAGTTTCAAAGGACAGGTCAAAACCTCTAGTCATCAAGGTGGTTATAGTTAAACACAGCTGGTCACAAAACAAAATGATGTAAATGTTAAAGAGGGAGGTGAGAAAATAACCAGAATACATTATATGTATTTATGGCATTGTTAAAGAAAATCAGTAAGAATTATGTATATAAAAAAAGTAGGGTTCTAGATGTACATCTTGGCTCAAGATGTGAGTCCTTTACTCAGGTACATATTTCTACTATTGATATGGATTGAGTCCTCTTAACAGAAACTAAGCCCAGTGGGTCACTTGAACTTGTATTTGAACCTCCAACTGTGGAAAAAATGAGCCTTTTCTCTTTGTAATTTAAGTACTTCAGTTATTTCATGATAGTGATAGAGTTGATTAGTACTTTATATCTTGACAATTAAAATATCACCTTTTACAGTTCAAATATATCTTACCAATTTCATCCTCAGAATCAAATATAGATAATATGAAAGAGGGGAGGTGTTTGGATTACTATATTCATGGCTCAGTGAGTAATTATGGAAGTGGTTTTATTATAAAAGTGATTTTTTTTCTAGGTCACTTGCTCTGTATGGGCCCAGTACACTTACATATATAATATAAGTTGAGGTGGGATATCCTTTTTTTTCTGTTTTTTTTGAGACGGGGTTTCTCTGGGTAGCCCTGACTGTCATGGAACTCACTCTATAGACAAGGTTGGCCTTGGACTCAGAAATCTGGCTGCCTCTGCCTCCCAAGTGCTGGGAACAGGTTGGGCATCCTTAATCCAAAATCAGAAATACTAATATGTAACTATTATATATACATATATATACATGTATACACACACACACACACACACATATATATATATATATATATATATATATGTATGTATGTATGCTAAACTCTTACTGAAGTCAGGAGCTGGCAAGATGGTTCAGTTAATAAAGGTACTTATGGTATAAGCCTGGTGGAAAGAGAGAAAAGACTGAAAAATTCTGTACATTATTTTAAGTTTGATATATTTATTCAGAAAAGCAATTCAGCTGCAAGAGCATGATCTTTTGAGAGGAAATCCAAAATCTTTTAGTCAACATCCTGATGAGCTTCTCTTGTCTGAAGCTTTTCATGCATTCAGGTACTTTGCATGATGCTTGATGTGGTCAGTGATGAAGGTTGTGATGAAGTAGTAGCTATGATCATAACCTACTTGTAGCCTAAAAACAACAGGGATTTTCTTTTCTGTGCAGGCAGCTATGAAGTTATCAGGGAGTAACTGCCCATTTGAAAGAAACTCGTCATCTTTTCCTTGATCAATTAAGATGTCAATTTGGGAACCCAAATAGGACTTCACGAGACAAGTCACATCATATACCTTCCATTTACTTTCATCTGGTCCCAATATCCACTAAAAGTTTTTTTGCCCCAAGGACAGAGCACAGGGTTGCAAATTGGAGCAAATGCTGACACAGATCTGTATTTTCCAGGAGTTTTCAAAGCACAAATCAGAGCTCCGTGGCCTCCCATGGAGTTACCAAAAATACACATCCTTGTAGGTCCACTGGGAAATTGGATTTATGAGTTGTGGAAGCTCCTCTGTTACGTAAGAGTACATTCTGTAGTTAGCTTTCCAAGGATCTTCAGTGGCATTCATGTAAAAGCCAGCACCAGTGCCGACGTCCCAGCTGTCATCTTCTCCTTTAATATCGCAGCCACAGGGGCTGGTATCAGGAGCAATGACCACGAGGCCGTGTTCTGAGGCAGCTTGCTGATAGCCAGACTTTGATATGAAATTTTGTTCTGTGCAAGTTAAACCAGACAGCCAGTGCACTTTCCACTCTCAGCCTGGGGTGGTAGGTAGACAGCAAATTTCATTTTACATTTCAAATCAACACTGCTATGTTCAAAAACTTTCTGGAGCCCGCCAAAGCAACTGTTGCTGGAAATCTGTTTTAGCACCATTCTTCTCTGTGAGGGTAGCTCTGAACACGCCTCTGTACCTTTTGTATTCTTCCTTAGTTAGCTTGTTCCTTTTCATTATACAGCTGCATAAGACTGGCCACTAATAAACAGAGGACACGGTCAGCACTCAGCTGATTGAAAATTTCTTCCACCAGTGCCCTTAATCTGAAAAACATGCTTCAGTTTAGATTCAGGCAAGTTTTTTTCCCTCCCACCCCTTCTGGGCTAGAGATTAAACCCAGGACCTTGTAGGTAATTGTCAAGCATTCTAACACTGTACCACTGACCCTTTTTGTTTGTTTGTTTTTGCTTTTCATTTGAAGCAGGTCTCAAGGTTGGTCAAACTAGACTAAAACTTAGATCCTTCTGCTTCAGTCTCCCAAACACTGGGGATGACAGATGTTTACCACCACTCTAGGCTATTGCACTTTTTCTTTCCACATGTGTTCTAATCCCTACAACAGTCTCCTCTCTCCTGCAAGTATTGTCCTCATTCTCATTTTTCTCAGGAGCAAACTTTAAGGTTCACAGAGATCTATGAACTCACCCAAAGCCATCCAACTCTAAGTAGCAAAACTGAGATGCTATAGTAGTGACTGTGACATTGTATAATCCTGACACTTTGGAGCAAGCACTCCAGAGCCCTGGGAGGGCTCTTTTTGCAATTCAGAACAGCTACCTCTCCACTTTAAAAGCCTAATTTATTGTAACCAAAACATTAACACTCTAACATAATCTTAAAAAAAAAGAGGATACAGCCCATGGCTTTGTGTTTGTCTAGTATGTACCACACAGAGCTATGGGACTGTTCCTCCTGTATGGTCTTTCTACTCAATCCACTTTCTCCCATGTGTTGACAATGATGTCTCCCTTCTTCAAGGAGGTCACGGTAAGAGGTGATAGGTTCTGATGTGTAATACAAAAAAGATTAAGATCAGATTTAGGTACAGGCAGAAAGCCTAGTTGGCCAGGCCCTGTAATCAGCCAAGGGACATAGTTGACTAATTTAGGTTTTGTACCTTAGTCTTAGCAAGACATGGGCTCCTTTCCCTGGCCAACTGGTTAATTCTCTGGAGACACCAAAGCAATCTGGGACAGAAAGAAGGGTTCTATGAAAGCTTTGCCACTCACCTGCTGAGTGCCCACCTCATGCACTCTGAGCTGGGATATAGGGTGGACCACAGGGAGTGTCAGGATGGGTACGTCACACAGAGAAAGGTACAACATAGATCTGGGTTTTGGCTGGTCCCATATAGGGCAAAGAGTGGGAGTCTGGGTCTGGTGTCTGGGTCACTCTGGAAGCTGGAGGAGACACCTAACGAAGAAAGAAATTAGGTCTGGATGCCAGAGGAGGGCAAGTGAGAACTCTAAAATAGCACATTATTTTTTGTTTCTCCTTTTAAATACTATATTCATTTATTATATAATATATGTGTATGCTGTGTGTGTGTTAATGTGTTCATACATACAGGTGCATATGGAGGTCAGAGGTTGAGATCAGGTGCTCTTCACCTTTTGCCATTGAACTTGGGAGTCTCAACCTATGCCCCAAGTCAGGTTCAGCCACCTGTCTTCAATAAGCCAAAAAAAGCCCAATTTAAAGTGGAAAGCAAAGGCTGGACATGGTCCCTAGATTCCCCATTGAAATGAGCTAGCAATTTCATGAAACTTTCCTAGAAAATAGCAAAGAAGACAGGGAATCAACACAGTTTTGATGGAAACATCAAGGAGGTAACACCAAAGTGGGGGATTCCTTGTTACAGATACTATCTGATGAAACTCTTACAGAATAGATGTCAACACAAGATTATCCTTCTGTTGCATACAAGAAACACACCTCAATATCAAAGATAGATGGTACCTCAGAGTAAAGGGTTGGAAAGGTATTTCCAAGCAAATGGACACAGGATGCAAGCTGATATAGCTACTATAATATCTAAAAAAATAGATTTCCGAACAAAAGTAATCAAAATCAATCAAAAGAGAAAGGAAAGGACACTTAATACTCATCAAAGGAAAAAAATCTGTCAAGATGACATCTCAATTCTAAACATCTATGCTCCAAATGCAAGAGCATACACATTTGTAAAATAAACATTACTAAAGCTTAAATTGTACATTGAGCTCAATACACTAATAGTGGGAGACTTCAATATCCTAGTCTCATCAATGAACAGGTTATCCACACAAAAACTAAACAGAGAAATAATGGAGCTAAAAGACTTTATGAACCAAATGGATCTATTAGATATCTATAGAACGTTTCACTCAAATACAAAAGACTATATCTTCTCAGCATCTAGAGGAACTTTTTCCAAAATTGACCATATACTTGGCTATGAACCAAGTCTCAACAGATACAAAAAAAATTGAAATAAACCTTCTGCATCCTCTCAGACTACTACAAATTAAAGCTCAACAACAACAATAACAACAACAACAACAATAGAAAGCCTACAAACTCATGGAAACTGAACAACTCTGTACTGAATGATTACTGGGTCAAGGTAGAAATAAAGATAAAAAGACTTCCTAGAATTCAATAAAAATGAATGTGCAACATACCCAAACTTATGGGGCACAATGAAAACAGTGCTTAGAGGAAAGCTCACAGCACTAAGGAAATTGGAAAGTCTCTTGCTAGCAACTTAACAGTACATCTGAAAGCTCTAAAACAAAAAGAAGCAAACATACCCAAGAGGAAAAAACAGTGGGAAATCAAACTGCAAGCTGAAATCAATATAATAGAGACAAAGACAAATACAAAGAAACAGTGAGAGAAAGGATTCTGCTAGAGACTGGTTCTAATGCTTTGATTCAACCAGGAATTTGTGTGTCCAAATGCTAAAGGTCCTTGTCCACAATTGGTTTTTGATTGCTCAATAAAGATGCCAACAAAAAGCAAATTGTTGAGCACTGGGCGGGATGCTTAGAGTTGTGTGGGCTAGGATGCAGCGAGAGAAGAGAATTGTCATAAATTGTGGAAGAAGGATGGGACACAGGAGCTGCAGGAGAGAAAGCCAACCAGCCATGTGAGAATTCAGGTGAGTGGCCACTGGCCACTTCTCCGACTGGGCCTGGGGCAGCAGGGGAATGTTTAGGAGTGCCAAGTCTTTGAGTTAGCCAAGGCATTTAAAAAATAAGCTCGTGCAACTTGCTGGACGCACAAAGCAGTGTAGCTGAAACTTACCTCTACAGGATTCTTTGAGAAAATCCACAAGATAGACAAACACTTAGCCAAACTAAAAATTACCACAAATCAGAAACAAAAAGGGGAACATAAAAGCAAACACCAAGGAAATCCTAGGAATCATTAGGTAATACTTCAAAAGCCTATACTACACAAAATTGGAAAGTCTGAAAGAAATGGACAATTTTCTTGATAAACACCATTTAATTTATGAACGTTAAATCAATATCAGATTAGCAGTATAAATAGACTTACAACATCTAAGGAAATAGAAGCAGTCATTAAAAGTTTGCCAACCAATAAAAAAAAAGCATAGGGCCAGATGGTCTTAGCACAGATTTTTAAAGAAGAGCTAATACTAATACTCTTCAAATTATTCCACACAATAGAAACAGAAGGAACATTGACAAATTCATTTTATGAGGCCACAGTCACTCTGATACCTAAATCACAAAGACTCAACAAAGAAAGAGAATTACAGATCAATTTGTGTTTCTGAAAAAAAAAATGGGGCAGGATTTGAGCACGGGAACGAGACAGGGTTTTTTTTGTTTTTGTTTTTTTTAATATTTCCCTCAACAGATGGCGAACCAACATGGGGGCTGGACACGAATCCACTAGAAATGTAAGATTATTAGCCTGAGAGTTAGTTTTGTTTTATTTCCTTTCCTTTTTTTCTTAATCAAATGTTTTATTTGGAAATGATTAAATATTCACATGCTGTTGTAAGGAGTACTACAGAGAGAGTACACTTCATATAGTTTCCTCCAAGTACAACAACTTGAAAGACTATGGGTTGATAGTAGCACATTGACAGTGACTTCAGAACAGTAAACATACAGAAAAACCCATCAGCACATTGCTTTCCAGCTAGTCTTCTGTAGCCCTACTCATGTTCCATGTTCTTCCTTTATCCACCCCTTTTTAAAAATTATTAGATATTTACTTTATTTACATTTCAAATGGTATCACCTTTCCTCATTACCCCTCTGAAAACCCCCTATCCCATCCCCGCTCCCCCTGCTCACTCCCCCTCCCCAATTTCCTGATTTTCATTCCCCTACTCTGGGGAATCGAGCCTTTAAGGACCAATACAATTTTAGAAAAGGTGATTAGTGTCTATACACCTTACAGAGTAATATGGATCAGATTTGATAGAGGGAGACCCCCTGAAGAACTAGATTCCAAAGAATCAAACAAAAAAGTTAACTTGATGATACTAAAATTTTGTTTTGAGATTTGTATATATTACAGAATATAAAACCTTGGTGAACTGACCTACTTGAACTCCTGATGTCTTGGTTTTTCATCTGGATCCAGTCAAGACACAGACATCAGAAACTAATACAACCATTGGTGTGGTCTTCTTAAGGCCAACCAACTCCCCGGTTTTCTCTACCCTTCTCCCCTTCAAAAATATCTCAATGCAGATATTCAGCTTGAAGATGTTATGAAGAGTCATCGTCCCAGTTCCCTGGGCTTTGGGGCTAGGGGTGGTTATTTTAGGTTGTCTTTCTAGGGAACGTAGAAATGGTCATAACTGAAACAGGGAGGAATAGCTAGAATTGATTGCATAGCCATAATCTCATTTGGTAGAAATCTTTTTAATTGTTACCAAACTGAGGTTATAATTTCTTAAATGGTACATAATTTATTTTGATGCAAAATCAAGGGTTTCATTGGTATAAATTTCTCCTATTGATACAAACTTTTGTAAGTAAAAGGATTAAACCCAGTCCTTCTATAACTGTTATTTTAATCTGATCTGAGATGATTAAGCCTGTGAGTTTAGGGCCAAATAGCAAAATAATGGCTCTGAGTTTGTTGTTAGGGAGTTTTTAAGATTTTAATTAGAAATAGGTGAGAGTAGTTAATGAACAACTGTCCAGATTACTTTACATAGATAGTTGGTTTTCAAAAACGTCAGAAATCCACAGTATGTAACACTTAATGTTATTCACTTGTTGAGACTAGTCTGCTCCTGACAGCTTTCCCTGTATCGGGTTCAAAGAAGAAATTGAGCATCTATGTGTTACTCCAGTTGTGGTGAGACAGCCACTAGGTAAGAATTGCCTCTTTTCATCTGCAGACATAATTCTGTCCAAAGAAGAGTCACAATTACAAGTTTAGGACAGCTTGGTTCTGCTAGGCAAAATAGGCTAGTCCTTAATATTCCTGTATCTTTTTGTTTGTTTGTTTTTTGTTTTTTTTTTAATTTTTATTAGATATTTGCTTTATTTACATTTCAAATGTTAACTCCTTTCCACATTACCCCATTGAAAACCCCATATCCCATTCCCCCTCACCCTGCTCACCCCCCCCCCCAATTTCCTGACTTGCATTCCTGTATTCTGGGGAATCAAGCCTTCACAGAACCAATGGCCTCTCCTCTCATTGATGTCTGAAATGGCCATCTTCTGCTATATATGTGCCTCGAACCATGGGTCCCTCCATGTATATTATTTGGTTGGTGGTTTAGTCCCTGGGAGCTCTGGGGGTACTGGTTGGTACATATTATTGTTCCTCCTGTGGAGCTGCAAACCTCTTCAGCTCCTTGGGTCCTTTCTCTAGCTGCTCCCCTGGGGACCCTATTCTCATTCTATTGGTTGACTGTGAGCCATGGGTGTTTTGATTCACTTTCCAATAAGGATCAAAGTATCCACACTTTGGTGTTCCTTCATCTTGAGCTTCATGTAGTCTGTGGGTTGTATCTTGGGTATTCTGAACTTTTGAGCTAATATCGCTTATTAGCGATGCATACCGTGTGTTCTTTTGTGATTGGTTTATCTCACTCACAATGATAGTTTCTAGCTCCATCCATTTGCCTAAGAATGTCATGAATTCATTGTTTTTAATAACTGAGTAGTACTCCAAAGTGTAAATGTACCACATTTTCTGTATCCATTCCTCTGTTGAGGGACATCTGGGTTCCTTCCAGCTTCTGGCTATTATAAGTAAGGCTGCTATGAATATAGTGGAGCATGTGTCCTTATTACATGTTGGAGCATCTTCTGGGTATATGCCCAGGAGTGGTATAGCTAGGTCTTCAAGTAGTGCTATGTCCAATTTTCTGATGAACCGCTAAACTGAATTCCAGAGTAGTTTTACCAGCTTGCAATCCCACCAGCAATGGAGGAGTATTCCTCTTTCTCCACATCCTCTCCAGCATTTGCTGTCCCCTGAGTTTTTGATCTTGGCCACTCTGACTGTGTGAGGTGGAATCTCAGGGTTGTTTTGATTTGCATTTCCCTGATGATTAAGGATGTTGAACACTTCTTTAGGTGTTTCTCAGCCATCTGATATTCCTCAGCTGAGAATTCTTTGTTTAGCTCTGTACCCCATTTTTAATAGGGTTATTTGGTTCTCTGGAGTCTAACTTCTTGAGTTCTTTGTAAATATTTGCATCCTTCTACATGTTGACTGCCAGTTGATCCAGCACCATTTGTTGAAAATGCTGTCTTTTTTCCACTGGATGGTTTTAGCTCCTTTGTCAAAGATCAAGAGACCATAGGTTTGTGGGTTCATTTTTGGGTCTTCAATTCTATTCCATTGATCTACCTGCCTGTCCCTGTACCAATGCCAGGCGGTTTTTATCACTATTGCTCTGTAGTACAGCATGAGGTCAGGGATGGTAATTGGTGCACAGAGGACCATGGAGCCGCCCAGTTCCTGGGTACAGGCGGAGGCTGGATGGACCCAGCTGTTCTGCTGCTCCTGTTCCCTGCCTCCGGGCTGTACCTGCTCACTTGGTCATTGGAGAGAAGACGGCAGTGACCTGACTTTCAAAGCTGGGAGTCATATTCCTGTATCTTTAAGGTCTGTCAGATGATCTTGGCCAGAAGGCTGAAGACTGATGCTCCAATGTTTTGAAGCAAGGTACTGTCCAGGTGAACAGCGGTCTCTATAAATTGGCTAAGTTTTGGAAGTTGTGTTAGGCTTCTTATATATTTTCAGTTAATATCAGTCATTCTTGAATTTCTGATGGGGTTGAAGACTGGTAGTCTCATAGCCAACTCAAGCTGTTTAGCATTGAGAAAGATGATATAGATTTGAGAGGATGGTTTTCAGATGACTTACAATTTAAAGCCAGGACATGTTTTAGGTATAGAATGATAGTCTTAATTTAGGATAAATGACAATGTTCTGTTTTAATGACAAAATTGATGGACTGGGTGTTAGGTTTATCTATACCTTATAAATTATAAAATGATAATAGTTATGCTCTATATTGAGAGACAGATTTTGTATTTTGTTATAACAGAAAGGGGGAAGTGTTATGGATGAGCCTGGACCAGTCCCCTAATGAATAAAGAAGCCAATCACTGGATGAGTAGGCAGGACTTCTGGGTTGGTCAGAAGGAGAGAGGAAGTAGGAAAGAGTTAGTCTTCTTTGGAACTGGAACAGCAGAGGGGTAAGATGTCTCCACTAGAGTTTCCTAGTATCATGCCAAATCTGCAAAGATTTGCCACTGGAGGGATCAAATTTTAATAAGGCTTACAAGATTAGGTTTTAGTTGTTGTGCCCAGAAATTGAGTTGCCATTGTTTCTGAGCTAAGTTTGTGTTGTGTTTTCCTTAATATGGCAGCTCATTTGGGTTTAAGAGAGAAAGGTATGGTGGTCAAGCATGGGTGGGTTTGCCTAAGGTGCTCCACAAAGGCCACGGGGGATTTGAAGCATAGGATTGGTGTGGTAGCAACTCACCAGTGGGGATCTAGTGAGCTGGGTGGAGAGATTGTAGAGTTCAGAGTCAGAATAGCCATGAGATAAAAACAGGTCAGCCATTGCTCTCCAGTGCATGGCCGGCCAGGCCGCCGGGGCAAAGCTAGGTCAATTTTTTAATATTTCCCTCAAAAAATTTCCCTTATGAACATTGATGCAAAAAATACTAAATAAAATACTCATAAACTGAATCCAAGAAAATATCAAAACTATCATCCTCCAAGATCAAGTAGACTTTATCCCAGAGATGTAGAGATGGTTCAACATAGGACTATCAGTCAATGCAAGGCAGAAATAAACAAAACAGAACAACAACAAACACATACTCATCTCATTGGATTCTTTAAAAGCCTTTAAACATAATAAAGTCAATTTATAGTAAGCCGATAGCCCACATCAAATTAAATGAAGAGAAACTCAAAGCAATTCTACTAAAATCAGGAACAAGACAAGGCTGCCAATTCTTTCCATATCTATTCAATATAATACTTGAAGTTTTAGCTAGATCAACAAGAAAACTGAAGGAGATAAAGGGGATACAAATGGAAAGGGAGAACTCAAAGTACTGCTATTTGTAGATGATGATAGTATACATAAGTGACCCCCAAACTTCTATCAAGGAAATCCTACAATTGATAAATATCTTCAGTGATGTGAGTGGACACAAGACCAACTAAACAAACAAACAAACAACTTTCCAAAACAAAAAACCAACCAACCAAAAACCAAATAATAATCATCCTATATGCAAATGACTAATGGGTTGAGAAAGAAATCAGGGGAAAAAAATCCTTCAAAATACCCACAAACAATATAACATATCTTGGAGTAACTTTAACCAAATAAATCAAAGACTTCTGTAACAATAACTTCATGTGTTTGAACAAGGAAATTGAAGATAGAAGATGGAAATATCTTCCATTCTCATAAATGGATAGGATTAACATAGTAGAAATGATCATTTTACCAAAATCAATCTATAGATTCAATGCAATCCCCATCAAAATTTCATCATAATTACTTATAGGCCTTAAAAGAACAATACTCCACTTCCTATAGAAAAACAAAAGGCTAGGATAGCTTAACCAGTAAAAGGACTTCTGGAGGTATTACCATCCCTGATTTCAAGCTGTAATACAGAGCTATAGTAATAAAAATCCCATGATTTTGGCATAAAAACATACAGGTTGATCAATGGGATAAAATTGGAGACTCAGATGTAAATCCACACTTTTGAACACCTAATATTTGATAAAGAAGCCAAAAACATACAATGGAAATGAGAAAGCATCTTGAACAAATGATACGGGTCTAACTTGATGTTGGCATGTAGAAGAATATGCAAATAATACTTATTACTCTGCACAAAACTCTAGTCCAAGTGAATCAAAGACCTCAACATCAAAGCAAATACACTGAACCTGGGAGAAGAGAATTTGGGGGAGAGCCTTGAATGCATTGGCACATAGACAACTTCCTGAAGTGAACATCAATAGCATAGGCCTTAAGACCAAAAATAAATGGGACCTCATGAAACTGAAAAGCAAAATATACCATCAATAGGACAAAATGACAGCTCAAAGAAGAGGGAAAGGTTTTACCAAGTCCACATCTCAGAGAGGGCTAATATCCAAAATATATAAAGAACTCAAGAAACTAGATATCAACAAACCAAATAATATAATTAAAGTTGGGCACAGATCTAAACAGAGAATTCTTGACAGAAGAATCTTAAATAGCTGAGAAACACTCAAAGAATGTTCAACATTCTTAGTCATCAATGGGGACGTATGGGAAGGTGGTGAAAAGGGATGAAGACCAAGACAACACCTGCTATTCAAGGTCTCAACGTTTAACTGCAAATATATAGGCAGGGGAAAACCCTTCTCCCAAGGACTGGAAGCTTCTCCACAGAACCGGTTGGGTTGCTCCACAGGTGACTAGTGTTTCTCAGGAAACTGCAGGTCCTTGAAGAACAATTGGCTTCACCTTGGTCTGCGTGCTCCACCCCAGGTGGAAGGGATTATGGCTAACAAAGGAGCTACCGCTCAAAGGCTGGGAGAGGAACTTCACACTGGTCCATGTCAAGTTCCTGCCAGATGGCACAGCACCCCAATAAGTCACTCTACACTCCTCCACTGCTGGTGGAAGTGCAAACTTATACAGCCACTTTGGAAATCAATATGGCAGTTTCTCAGAAAATTGGGTATCAATGTACCTCAAGATCCAGATATATTACTCCTGGGCATATACCCAAGAGATGCTCCAACCTACCACAAGAACACTTGCTCAATTATGTTTGTAGCAGCTTTGTTTGTAACACTCAGAAACTGGAAACAACCTAGACATCTCTCAACCAAAGAACAGATAAAGAAAATGTGGTACACTTACATACATACTTACTTACTTACACTTACTTACTATTACTAAGCTGTTAAAAACAATAGTATAATAAAATTTCCAGGCAAATGGATAGAACTAGAAAAAAATTTTTCTGAGTGAGGTAATCCAGAACCAGAAAGACAAACATTGTACTCACTTATAAATGGATATTAACTGTAAAGAGTAATCATGCTACAATCTACAGACTTAGCAAGGCTAAGTAACAAGGAGGGCTCAGAAGGGCATGCATGAATCTCCCTGGGAAGGGGAAGTAGAATAGATTTTGACAGTTGATTTGGGGTGGGTGGAGATGGAAACAGGAGGGAACAGGCAGGTGGAAGAGAATCTAGATATATTTATCTCTATCTTTCTATCTCTATCTTCTCTATCTTTCTATCTCTATCTTCTCTATCTTTCTATCTCTATCTCTGTATCTCTATCTCTATATCACATATATATATATATATATATATATATATATATATATGGAAAGAGAGAGGGAGGGAGGAACGGGCAGAGGAAGGGAGAGAGAGAGAGAGAGAGAGAGAGAGAGAGAGAGAGAGAGAGAATACTGAGTATGCTGGGAGAGACCATTGGAATTGGAGAGCACTTCAGGTGTGAGGTAGAAACCTAGTGCAATGGAAACTTCCAGGAATCTACAGGGTGACCTTAGCAAAAACTCCTTAGTAATGGGCACAGACTGAACAGGCCATCTCCTGTAACCATGCAAGACTTCCAGCATAGAAACTGAGACACCAACCCAGCCACAGAACCTTTGACCTACAATTTGTCCTGCCTGTAAGATGTGTTGGGGAACAGGTGGCACAAACCTTGTGGGAGTGGCCAACCAATGACTGGTCCAACTTGATGCTCAAGCACGAGGAAACCAGGTCTGTTACCATCTGGAGGGCCAGAAACCAGAGACTGGATAGCCAAGAGCCTAGGATAGAACTAAACAGGACAGGAAAAAAAAATCCAAAACAAGTCAATGAAATGAGTCCTAATGATACTCTGCTATATTTGTAGACCAGAGCCTAGCATAATTGTCATCAGAGGCTTCATCCAGCAGTTGATGATAGCAGAAGCAGAGAACCACAGCCAAACACTAGGTGGAGTCAGGGGAACCCTGAAGGAGAGGGAGCGGAAGGATTGTAGGAGCTAGCGGAGTCAATGCTGGGAGGAGAACATTGCCCCCAGAACCAATTAAGCAGGGCTCATAGGGGCTTACAAAGACTGAACCAGCAATCAGGGAGCCTGTATGGATCTGACCTAGGTCCTCTGAATATATGTTATAGTTCTGTAGCTTGGTATTCTTGTGGAACACCATCTAACAGTGGAAGCAGAGGTTATCTCTGGTTCTTTTGCCTGCTTTTGGGAGCCCTTTCCTCTTACGGGATTGCCATATCCAGCCTTAATATGAGGGGATATGCCTAGTCTTATTGTAACATGATATGCTATGTTTGGTTGATATCCATGGGAGGCCTGCCCTTTTCTGAAAGAAATGGAGGAAGAGTGGTTCTAGGGAGAGGGAAGGTGGGGTAAGGGCCTGGGAGGAGAGGAAGGAGGGGAAACTTCCATTAGGATATAGTACATGAGAGAAGAATACATAAATATAAAATGAAATAAAATAAAATAAAAAGATTCTCCCTACCATCTGCTTCCCCGGTAGCACAAAGTTTTTAAAAACTAATCACTTAAGAATTTTAGGTTTTCTGAGGTCAACATTCTTGTTTGTTTGTTTTTTCAAGGCAGGGTGTACTGGCTGGTTTTGTGTGTTAACTTGACACAGACTGGAGTTATCCAGAGAAAGGAGCTTCAATTGGGGAAGGGCCTCCATGAGATCTGTGGGGCATTATCTCAATTAGTGATCAAGCAGAGAGGGCCCCTTATGGGTGGTACCATCTCTGGGCTGTATTCTTGGGTTTTATAAGAGAGCAGGCTGAGCAAGCCAGGGGAAGCAAGTCAGTAGGAAACATCCCTCCATGGCCTCTGCATCAGTTCCTGCTTCCTGACCTGCTTGAGTTCCAGTCCTGACTTCCTTTGGTGATGAACAGCAGTGTGGAAGTGTAAGCTCAATAAACCCTTTCCTCCCCAACTTGCTTCTTGGTCATGATGTTTTTACAGGAATAGAAACCCTGACTAAGACAAATTGGTACCAGCATAGTGGGGTATTCCTGTGACAATCTGACTTTGTTTTGGGGAGGACAGTGGAAGGACTTTGGAACTTTGAGCTAGAAGAGCCATTAGGATGTTAAGAGCTCTGTGGAATGTTCTGTAGGAGCTTGGAAGATAATGTTAAGAACAGTGCAGAAGATGGAGGCCTGGCTTGTGAAATTTCAGAGGGAAGATTAAAGACTCTTATCAGGGCCATGTTTTGATTGTGAAGATTCTGTGGTTTTGGTTAGCTGGGGCTGAAGAATCAGCTGTGATTAACAAGATACCAGAACCATTAAAGCAAACCTTTGTGTTACTGGGACTAGTGATGCTGGTTAGCTGGAGTTAAGAAATTAGCTGTGATTAAGAAGACACCAGCATCACCGAGGTGAAATCTTCTGGGAAGTGTTTTCTGAGAGCACAGAGGCTGTGTTCCAGAGATAGCCAAAGCTGAACCTTGTGCTGTGGCTGGACTTGGTAATGTGTAAGAGTCACCCACATGGTACTGATTTTGAAGACATGAAGGGGTCATGAAGAGCAGCTGAGGCTCGGCACTGTGAGAGGCTGAGGAAGGCCAATGGTGAAGGTGCAACCTCAGTTGCAATTGATGGCCCAGGACTGAAGGGGTCATGCATAGGAGTTGAGGCTTGGCACCATGAAAAGAGCCTATGAGAGACTATTGGTGAAGCCTAGTTACAGAGGAAGACAGCAGTGTTTTGGAGTTGCCAGGGCCATGTGATGACCACCAAGAACAGCAGCAGCAATGGAGTACAGACAGCTGGAGCCTAGAAGACAAGGTGTGTGCTACAAAGGGCAGAGTTGGAGAAGTGACCCAAGCCCTTGGAGGAGCCCAAAAGATGGTGAGTTGGATCCCAGACATTGAACTATTGGACTTTGAGTTTTGCTTTTGATTGTGACTGTGCCCTGATATTTTTCCCTCTTGAAGAAAGAAAGTATTTTAGTGGAGCCCATAGTTAAGAGACTTTGAATTTTTAAAAGACTGAATTTTACAAGATATTGGACATTTTAACTTTTAATATGTAAAGACTGTGAGACTTTTAAAGTTATTTAGATCTTGGGGATGAATAAGAAAGTAAAGATTGAGGCTTAATAGTGATGTGTTTGTGTGTCAAGTTGACAAGGGGTCAATTGTACTGGCTGGTTTTGTGTGTCAACTTGACACAGGCTGGAGTTATCACAGAGAAAGAAGCTTCAGTTGGGGAAGTGCCTCCATGAGATCCAGCTGTGGGCATTTTCTCAATTAGTGATCAAGCAGGGAGGGCCCCTTGTGGGTGGTGCCATCCCTGGCTTGGTATTCTTGGGTTTTATAAGAGAGCAGGCTGAGCAAGCCAGGGGAAGCAAACCAGTAAGAAGCATCCCTCCATGGCCTCTGCATCAGCTCCTGCTTCCTGACCTGCTTGAGTTCCAGTCCTGACTTCCTTTGGTGATGAACAGCAGTGTGGAAGTGTGATCTGAATAAACCCTTTCCTCCCCAGCTTGCTTCTTGGTTATGATGTTTGTACAGGAATAGAAACCCTGACTAAGACACAGGGTTTCTCTGTGTAACCTTGGCTGTCCTAGAACTTGCTTTATAAACCAGGCTGGCCTTGAACTCACAGATATCCTCCTGCTTCTGCATCCTGTGTGCTGGAATTTAAAGGCATGAGCCACCACTGCCTGGCTACATTTTTTTTAATAAGTATTTTTCATATTTATTCTTTGAGAATTTCCTGTCTGTGTATAATGTATTTTGACCATAGCCAGTTTCTTCTCCTTCATCCAACTCTTCTCAGGTCTCCTACCATGTCCCTTTCACAACTTTTTATCCTGTTAAAAAAATTCTACTGAACCCAATTAGTGCTGCTCACATATACATCATTATGGACCTACCCACTGTGGACCAGGGGCCAGGCCCGTGAAGAAAACCGACTCTCCATCCCCCAGCAGCTAATAGTTTCTCAACCTGGGGTGGGGCCTCCTGAGCCCCTTCCTCATTCTAGCTGGAATTTTATAATTCTGTCTCATTGCCAAGCCTCAGGCTGTCCTCACACTAAATCATGCCTTTTGTTTCTGCACACCGACTTCACACCCAGACAGGGATTCCTGAAATTAGCTTTATACGATGTTATGCAGATATGAGAAGATATAACTCTGAGGTGGACAGAGGACGATACACTGTTTTAGGGATGAAATAGTGAAGAGAGTTCAATATTCTAGGGAGCCAGAATACTTAGCCATGTTAGAAAGGCATGCCAGCACCATCCCAGAGGCCATCAGAACCCAGTTGTAAAAGGCTTATGTCTCCAGCTAAGAAACATCAATTGGACCTGTGGCTGCTATTATAAAGAAAGAGCCAGCCGGGCGGTGGTGGCGCACGCCTTTAATCCCAGCACTTGGGAGGCAGAGGCAGGAGGATTTCTGAGTTCGAGGCCAGCCTGGTCTACAAAGTGAGTTCCAGGACAGCCAGGGCTACACAGAGAAACCCTGTCTCAGAAAAAAAAAAAAAAAAAACCAAAAAAGAAAGAAAGAGCCAGAGACTGAGATGGTTCAGTCAGTAAATGCACTTGTTGCCAAACCTGATGACCTTAGTTTGATTCCCAGGACCTACATGGTAGAAGGAAAGAGTGAATGCCCACAAATTGTCCACTGACCTCCACAAGCATTCTCTGACATTTGGATACTTCTGTCATCTCCATATACAAATTAAAATTTACGCTTCTAGCACTTGAGGCAGAGGCAGGAAGATCTCTGAATTCCAAGACAGATAGGGCTAGACAGAGAAACTCTGTTTTAAAAAAACAAACTGAAAAAAATTATTAAAAAATTTAAGACCCTGGAGAGATAGCTCAGTGGGTAAAGGCACTTGCTACCAAGCCTGACAGCTTGAGTTCAATCCTTGAAAGCCACCCAAAAGTAGGAGGAAACACATTCCTGTAAGTTGTTTTCTGACCTCAGCATACACACTGAGATAGTACAGTTATCATATTTCTCATTTCCTTTCCTTTCCCAAGCCCTCCCACATACTCCTCCTCGCTCTCTTTCACATTCATGGCCTCCTTTTCACTAATTGTTATTACATGCGTATATATTCACAAATATAACTTGTTCCATTCATATAATGTATGTATACTTGCAGGGATGACCATTTAGCACTGGAAAACCTTCTCATGTGTTCTTCCTTAAAATACCACCTGGGAAAGAGAGGACTCTTAAGGATGGGGAGGGAAGAAGGATGTTTGTAGCTAAAATAGCAATAGGGATATCTGGAAAAGTCACAAGGAATCATACCATCAACTATTTACCTAAAAGAACACTATAACAATGTAATACAATTTTAATGACCTTTCAACTGGTCTTTTCAACTGACCTGACAATGCCCCCCCACCCCCAAGAGCCAAAGATCACCAAATAAAATCCCCAGTATCAGACAGGAGGATGCCTCTTTTCAGGTTTTGGCCAGGACTGTCCATGGAACCTCCAAAACATTCAGACTACTATCTTTCTTCATTGCCCCCACCCCCCACATGTGGAAGGTAAGTGCCTGTTGCTGAAGACACCATGTACTTTAGATACAGGGCCCAGATAGCCCTGAGCTAGGACTAACCTGAATGCCCCTCCATAAAAACTAACTTTCACGGTATCAGAATTCTCTATACAAGCTTTAAAGGAGGAAGGGAAACCAACAGCCCAGCCATGATGCCCATGAGCCATGTCAATGACCAGCATGGCCCAGTGACCCCGAGAGTGGAGTAGTGGCATGCATACCTTAGTGGTAAATGCAACTTTCCAACTGGATTTAAGACCAACAAGAAAACCAGGCCCAGTACTGAAAACCTAGCTAAATACTCAGTGATAGTGAAGTTATGAATATCAGTGGAGAGCCTACAATGTCTACTTTACTAAACCAGTATAACCCCAATAACAATCTAAATGTATGTACATAAATGCTTAGACAGCTGTAGTCTTGAGCTCTCATCAAATATCTTTCTCTTTGCGATAGATGGAGATTACTATAGAAAACCACAACCAGTCAAAATGCAGAGTTGTAAAGCCCAGGCTTAATGGATGCCTCTACAATAAAACTTCTGCACCTAAAGTTCAGTGAACATTGTAGAACAGGGGGCAGACAGATTTTAAAAGCCAGAGTATCAAGGAGTTTGTTTTGAGATTGTGTCTCCTAGTAATGTCAGAAGCTACATCCATAAAGTGTCACCAACATGACTGCCTAAACATAGGCTGAAAAGGATAACGCCAATGTATATGCCAAAGTAGACAAATAAAAGCCCATGAGGTGGGCTGGAGAGATGGCTCAGTGGTTAAAAACATTGGCTGTTTTTCCTGATGTCCTGAGTTCAATTCCCAGGAACCATATTGGTAGCTCACAACCATCTCTAATAAGATCTGATGCCCTCTTCTGGGACTCAGGTGTACATGCAGATAGAGCATTCATATACACTAAATAAATACATAAATATTTTTTAAAAGTCCCATGAGACCTCAACCCTACATAAATAACTACAGGCAACTGAGGAATTCTAGGTGTGGGGGGAAGTTTTCCCCAGGGAAGAGCATAACCGCTAAACAATACCAAATGATGAAACATATGTATGCAAACATACATACAAGTAATATACAATTATACAGACTAAGCAAGTTATATTTAGGAATGTGTGTGTGTCCACATGCACATGTATGTGTGTGATAATAAAAAAAAGTCCATGAATATGAAAGAACAAAGAATGTTATATGGAAGAGTTTGTAGGCAGGAAAGGGAAGAAAGAAATAATTATGTCATAAACCCCAAAATAAAAACAAAGTTAAAAAGAAGTATTGTGTTTGTGGTGCTGGAAATGGAAATTAGAACTCTATGCATGCAAGATATGTGCCCTATCCTTGGGCAACACACTCAATCTGCATATGATAAAAGAATTGCCAGTGTAACACTTTGGGGCTAGGAGTGTGGCTCAGGTGTAGAACCCTTGCCTAGAATCCCCAGTGAGGTACTTTGGTCCTGGCTCATGGTAGAGCCCCTGCCTAGAATTTCCCAATGGCATGCTTTATTCCTGGCTCGTTGGTAGAGTACTTGCTTAGAATCTTGCCTATCTTGATTGAAACTCTGAATCCATTCCCATCACTGAAAAACAAATAAGAAGATTAAGAAATATTTTAAATTAGCTGACAAAATAAGTTTTCTTATGTTTCTTTTACATATAATTAGTTTGGGTTGATCTTCCCTTCCTCCTCTCTTCCTCTCACTGACTGATATCTTTGCATTAACTTTTTAATCAGTATTCTTTTTAAAGTTGATATCTTTACAAGGAGACTAAGCCCCAAGAACTAGGCTCCCATGTAAGGATTATTACATCAGGAAAACGTGTTTGTTAACAAAAAGTTAAGTATAACTCAAACTTTCTTGTGTTTCATTACTTTTCTGCTGTGTTCTGACATGCCAGGAATGTCTTTGAGGGATGATGGCACCATCTCAGCCTTTAGAATTCAGAACAAATATACTTCTGTAGTTTATAATTCACCCAGCCTGTAACATTATGTAACAATAGCAGAAACTCCTTCAGGGACTGAAAGGTAGGGTGTCTTTGTCTCTGGGACAGATCCTCCTCCTCTTCCTCCCCCATCTCGCTCAAGGTCATGTGCAATCTGATATCAGATTGGCCAAGACCAGATTTTGGCAAGTTGTGGTGTGAGCATGCATGTATTGCAGGTATAATAGCCGTGGGAATGGCCTGAGAGTGGAGCTGTATAGACAAACTTAGCTCTAGGAGTTACAGAGGACATGCTGAGTTAAATGTTAAATAAAAGCTCAGAGAAGACTTAGTGAGTAAAGGTGTTTGCTGCCAAGTCTGAAGACCCAGGTTCAATCCTGGGACCTGCATGGTAGAAGGAGAGAACTGAGAGAAGGAGAGAAGCTTTTCTGACTTCCACATGTGTGCTGTGGCATGTGCAGGCCCCACACAAGATCAATAAATAAATGTCAAAAGATAGACAAGTAACAGTGAAAAACAGAGAAAGATTTGACCAATGTGGCCACACCGGGAAAAGGAAAAGAAGAAGCTTCCAGTGACCCCCAAGTCTGTCTTTGGGGACCTGACATGAACCTTAGGTTTAAATAGATGAAGAATTTCGGGGAGGGAGGAAACGGGAAAGGGGAAATGATTTTGAATGTAAATTAAAAAAAAAAACTTAGAAAATAAAAAAAAATAGATGAAGAATTTGGAGTAGAAAGAAAGAGATACGCATAATTAAACAATCCTGTTCTAGACAGTGTCTAGTTAGTTATTGTCTGATTTCTGGTTCTACAAGTGGCTGAAAGAAATCTTGTAATGGAGCGACCTCATCATCACAGATAATTGCCCTAATTTGGGGTGTGGTGTGTATCCTACAAAGGTTTGTTTTTCTTCTTGGCATCCAGAGTTATTAGAAACTGAGGACAATGACTGGAGAAGACCTTTAGGTGATTTGTGGTATGGAATAGAACACTATAAAATGCAGCGATACTTCAGTAGAGCTGGAGAACTGGCTCAGTTGGCAAAGGACCTGCCATGCTTGCACAAAGAGCTGAGTTCAAATACTAGAGCCTATGTTTAAAGAATATCAGAACATAGCAGAGACTTGCACTTTCTAAACTGGGAAGGTGGAGACAGAATGATCCTTAAGGCTTGCTGGCCAGGCAGCTTAATCTACTTAATATTAAGATTAATCTTCCAAGAGAGTCCCAGTTTCAAAAAATAAGCAAACAAACAAAAACAAAACAAAACAAAACCCCAGCATTAGTAGGCAGCTCCTGAAAAGTGACATCAGAGATTGTCCTTTGGCTTCTATACGCACATTCACACACATGAATATGCACATACATACATGTGCACTAGCACACATATACCTCCCCATGTACATGCATGAGTGTACACATACATACACATAAGACGACTCAGTTATTCTTATGTCAAACCTTCAGCCAGTCATGAAGGAGGATGAGACAGGCTAAGTATTAAAGATGATTTCCCACCCCCCCCTCAAGTCTGTGTCTCTGTGTAGGAAAGTGTATTTGAATGAAGATGTCCATACAGACCAAAGGACATTGTTGTATCCCCTGGAGCTAGAGTTATAGGAGGTTGTGGGCCGCCTGATGTGGGTGCTGGGAACTGATTGTGGGTCATCTGCAATAACACTGCATGCTCTTGATTACCAGTTTATCTATTTATCTATCTCTCATTACCAGTTTCTAGGTAGAAACTCCTTGGTTGACCGACACAGTGAGTTACATGTCCATGACTGACCAAAGTAAAGGGTATAGACATAAAGGCAGATGATAGGCTTTGATCCTGCTTTTACTTACTTGTAAGCCAGGAGAGGCTCCACACCACCACCACCCCCCGCCCCAGGAGTATCTTTTCTAAAAATGAAATTGATTATTTTATTTACTTACATTTCAAATGTTATCTCCCTTCCTAGTTTCCCCTCTGTAAACCTCCTATCCCATCCCCCCTCTCCCCTGCTTCTATGAGGGTGCTCCCCCATCCACCCACCCACTCCCCCCTCACTGCCCTAGCATTCCCCTATGCAGGGGCATCGAGCCTTCACAGGACGAAGGGCTTCTCCTCCCATTGATAAGATCATCCTCTGCTATATCTGCAGCTGGAGCCATGGGTCTCCCCCACCTGTGTACTTTTTGGTTGGTGGTTTAGACCCTGGGAGCTCTGGGGGGGTCTGGTTGGTTGATAATGTTGTTCTTCCTATGGGATTGCAAATCCCTTCATCCAGGAGCATCTTCTAAGTGCTAGTATCACAGCAGGATAAGATGCTACTCAGTGTGCCACTTGGGTCAGGTAGCAATGTTTATATAGGTTTGACGATATATCTAGGAAGTTAGACTCAGACAACTGGAGCTCTAAGAAAGACTGAAGCAGCAGAAGCCGTATGTATAAAAACTTCACTGGAGGGGCAGATAGTAAGTGACAGAGATCTGTCTTTACCCTACCCTCCTCTATTTTACATGTGTGTAGGCACATTTGTGTGTGCTTGTATGTGGAGACCTGCAGTTAATGTCAGGAATTAATGCCAGCTCTTTCAATAAAACCCAGAGCTCTACAAGATGAATAGGCCAGATTGCTCTGGGGTTTCCATAGGTTTTAGGGATCTGAACTTAGATCCTTATGCTTGTTTGGAAAGTACTTTTAACCCTTGAGTCATCCTGGGACCCAGAGTCCTGTCTTTAAAGAAAAACTAGATGAGAAAGGGGCTGAGACAGAGAACAAGTATAGAAGCGCAGGATGACAGGTGACCAGATGTACAATGGAGAAGAGGTCTGTATATCATGCTGTGTGTGTGTGTGTGTGTGTGCGAGCGCGCACACACGAGCGTGTGCACACTTACCACTTTTGGTGTCTTCCTCAACTACTCTCTACCTTATTTTTTGAGGTAAGTTCTCTCACTGAATCTTGAGCTCACTAATTCAGCTAAGACTGGTTGGTTGGTGAGCCCAAGGATCTCTGTTCACACCTTTCTGGCATGGGGATTCCAGGCCAGATCCCAGGGAGCCCAGATTTTTATTGACATAGGTTTGGGGAGATTGAACTCACTCATTCTTGCACAGTAAACATTTTACTGTCCTCTCAACTTCAGCTGTTTATTTGTTTGTTTGAGACAGGTCCCACTATGTAGCCCAGGCCAGGCTTGAACTCAGTTTGTGGTCAAGGATGACCTTGAACTTTTGAACCTGCTTCTACTTCCTGAGTGCTAGAAAGATAGGTGTGCACCACTCACTTAGCTTATGTGATGCTGGGGATCAAACGCAGAGTTTCATGGATGACAGGTCATACTCTACCATCAGTCCCATTGAATCTTGTGACGCTTTTTCTCTGCAGCCCTGGGCACTTCACCTATTAAGTAAACATTTGTATTGAACTCTGCCCACAGCTGCTTCACCTTGCCATCTGGAACATCAGTCAGAATTAGCTAATTTCAAGAGCCCATAACTAACAGGTTTACCCAGTAGTAAATCTTTCATGTGCAAACCAAGCAGTCTAAAGTTCACACTCAGCAACGACCTCCTGGATGATGACCTTATATCTCCTGCCCTGGTTACACCAGGGTCAGGTGCCAGGCAATTGGAGACAACTCTGAAGACCCTGAAGCCACTGAAAAGATCTGTTGGCTTTGCCTTTTCTCTGAAAATTGCTATAAAGACTCTTGGACTTCATTTTGCCTTTGTTTTCTGTCTCAAGATTGTCCCCAGTTTCCTCTGTGGCCCCATAAGAAGTCACATGCCTCTTGTTTTGGTAAATCATTGTTATAGAGAAAACTTCCCATAAAGGGAAGAATGTTCTTTTGTGGCTTAAACACCATTCTAAATGCTGTTAAATTGCTTCCACTACATCAGAAACTTTTGAAGGCACCAAGATATTTTCCCATACATGTCCACTAACAACGAGTTGTTATTCCTCAAAGTTATAAGATTACTTTCATTGGGGTTTTGGACATCCTCCCCTTTTGTGGACTTCTCAAGAGGATTGTGGGAAGAATACCTCAAGAAGGAGTTCTGGTCTCCTATGATTTGGGCAGTCTTCATGACTCAAAAAAGCCCGATCTCTCAAATATTGTTTGTGATGGCTAACTTTGTCAACCCAACCCACTTTGAATCACCTAGGAAAATATCTTGGTGCAGGGATTGTCTACATTGGGCTGGCTTTCAGGCAGATTGTCTTGATTCCTAATTGATTTGGGAAGGCGCCACTCACTGTATAGGTGGCATTATTCCCTAGGCACAGGTCCTGAACTGTGTAATAATGGAGAGACTGAGAAAGAGCTGAGCATAAGAAGCAAGTAAGTGGGCATATACATGTTCATTTTTTTCTTGGGAGACACTGTTGATTGTGGGTGTAATATGACTAGCTGAAGTTCCTATCTTGATGTCCCCACAACAGACTGTCACCTGGAATTAATAAAGTAAAATAAACCCTCCTTTCATCTATGTTGCTTTTTGTAAAAGTATTTCATCACAGAAATAGAAATGAAACCAGGGAACCATTGATGTGTAGTTTTAATGATCAAGTTTCCAACCCATGACATTTGGAGATACTTATTCAAACAATAACCTCTTAGCTGATTCAGAAAAATCCTTGCATATTTTAAAACAAGCTTTTAACAGCATGGGTGGTTACTAGGCATAATGATTATAATCTTAGCACTTGAGAGGCAGGAAGATTGCTAGTTTGAGGTCAGCTCCTGATAAATACCTAGACTTGGCTTATAAAAAAATAAAAAAGAGAGCTGAGGATATAGCTTAGTAAAGTGCTTGCCTTGTCTTACAGGGTTCCATTTACACAAACCAGGTATGGTGGGCATATGATTGACATTCCAGCACTGGGAAGATGGAGGCAGGAAGATCATTAGTTCAAGGTCATTCTCAGTTACATAGTGAGTTCAAGACTAGCATGTGACTCATGAGACTCTATCTTAAAACCAACCAAAATAAAACAACAACAAGAAGACAACTCAACACTGGACACCTAGTCAAATACCCAGGCCTAATAGTTTGTGAATCTTAGAGGAGAAAGTACAACTACCAATGTACTAAGCCAGCATCATTCTTAATTATTTTCTGAAAATTTGTCCTTATATGCACAGATAAATGTAGTCTTCACATCTCATCAAGTAAACTTCTCTTTGCAACATTTGGAGACCACTAAATAAAACCACAACCAACCAAAAAATGCAGAGTTGTGGAGCCCAGTCCCAATCTGTGAGACAACTCCCACACCTATGGCTCAGGGATACATTGTGGAAGAAGTGGTAGGAAGAGAGTAAGAAGAAGATAAGGAAGTTGTATATATACATATATACATATATATGTATATATATATATATGTTTTTGTGTGTGAATATAATAACAGTTTATAAAAAAGGAGGCAATGAATTTGAAGGAGAGTGGGAAGATGTATGTCAGAGAATTTGGAGGGAAGAAAGGGAAAGGAGAAATCTTTTAATTATAATCTCTAAAATAAAAGGAAGAAAAAAGGAATGGTGATAAAGAGGAAAGACAGAGAAACTTTGCTAGGGGGTGACTGTCATGACAATGATAATAGCACCATTTACTGTTTTAGGTTTGTTCTTTCAATATTTTCTTGTAATTTTTTAAAGCACCCTATACTATATTGTGGGAAAAAAGAAAACAAAAGTAAAAAAGTTAAAAAATTAGGTGTAGATGGTCAACAGAGCCACATGATTCAAGAAGTCAAAGTGACTGGAATTGGTTGCTAACTGCAGAGACCACCCCTGCCCCCACTTTGGGTTGTGTTTAAGAGTGAGACCAGGCTCTGGAGGCAGACACCTGGCATACAGCCATGGTGACAAATTCAGTAAGCAAGGAATGTTCTTTCCCAATATTTCTTCTGTATACATTACACAGGCACCCCTTGGTGACCCCGATATCTCCCTCTCTTAAGGACCTCTGTGGTAGGCTTCTATGTGTTATGTGTTTCCTCCCAATGTTTCTTTTGTATACATCACATAGGCACCCCTTGGTGACCCTGATACCTCCCCTCTCTTAAGGAACTCTGGTAGGATTCTATGTGTTGTGTGGTTCCTTTCCTGTTGGCCTCTGAGGTTGGTTTTAAGCCTGCATTCTATGGTTGAAATTTGTGGCTCCATTTTATGGTTGAGTTTTATGTTGGGTTTTGTAGTTGCATTCTGTGGCTTTGTTCTATGGTTTTGCCTTATATGAGATTCTCTTACTGGGGTTTATGTCTGTGTTGGGTTTGTAGCTTTGCTATGAGGCTGGGTTTCATGGTGGAGTTTTGTATCTTGATTCCGCAGCTGGCTTTTGTTGGGTTCTGTCTGGGGCTTGTTCCTGAGTTTGTGGTTTGACTCTGTGACACTGGTGATGCTTCTCTGTGATCAGAAGTTACTGACTAGAAACTGCAGCTTACTGTACCTGCCCAGCACAGGAAGATCATATCTCACACTGGTAGCCCATAAAAAGATAAAAGTTCAGAGTCCACTTTCTCCTTGGGTGCATATCGTTCTCACACTATCATAAAGTTGAAAAGCACTCTGTGAAACCATTGTAAGGCTGTAGTTAATAATTTAAGAGGAAAAATATGGACCCTTGCTTTACAATATAGCAGAAAAACTTTGGGATTACATTTGATTGTGTATGGCCAAAATTTAAAAAACGTAAAGAAAAGAAACAACCAGCAAAACCCAACTAACAAAATGGAAAGGAAGCAGGGCTAGAAGGGCACGTTTTTTTCTCCCTCACCCAACAGAGGTACAGAGGATCCATGAAGCCAGCTGTGACCTCCTTCCATTGCACCAGCCTCCTTAGTATTTCAGGTTTGTCTCAAGGTCTTAGGACAGCTGCTGCCCTTCCAGACATCACAACCATGTTCCACCCAGTAAGAAAGTAGAATGGACGGTTTGGATGGATCAGTGGTCAAATGTGTGCACCCTATCGGGGAAGGACCTAGGTTCAGTTGCCTCTTCATCAGATACCTGCTCTTGTGAGTATAAGCCTATACAGAAAGACACATAAGTTTTAGAATCTTAAAGGAAAGAGCAGCGATTACCAAAAATGTAAGTATATTGTCATTTTTCATTGTTGTGATTAAATATTGAAAAAATGGCTCTGGAGTGGAGACTTTTATGGCTCACAGTTTTAAATGGTTCAGTCTTTGGTTGATTGGCTCCATTACTCTGAATCTGGGATGAGGCTAAACATCATGGTGGTGGCAGTGTGTAGAAGGTGGACATTGATCACATAATAGGGAACAGGAAGCAGAACAGGGAGGGAACCAGCAATCATGTGCAACTGTCTAGATATGTTTCCAGGGATGCACTTTCTCCAACTTCACCTCAAGGGCTCTAGTTGGACCTGGTCTTCTGGATTGTTTGATATAAAAAACATGTCTACCATGTAAGTATGCTCCAGAAGTCCTGTAGCAAGGCCTCCTACCAACAGCTGTTACCAACTGGGCAAGCCGGGAAATGAGCTACCTTCAAAGTGAATTCTCCAGTCTTGGTCAAGGATTCCAAGACAGCATCCCTGTGTGATATCCAGCTCCATTGATGTTAAGCAGGCCCCTTGCTAGAGCCTCCCCACCAAACTGGCTGTGAAATATTTTAAATATTTATTTTATTTTTGGTTATATATATATGTCGGCTGGGACTATAGCATAGTGGAGGGTTTTTTTCCTACCATGTGTAAGGGCCAGCATCAAAAATTTAAGTATCTCTGTGTGTAGGTGTCTATAGAACCTAGAGTTGTGAGATTCTCCTACACTTGAAGTTAGAAGTGGTTGTGAGCTGTCTGGTATTGGTGCTGATACCTGAGCTTAGGTCCTCTACAAGAGCAGAATAAACTAACTTCAAGTGAATGTATATAGGCCTAGGATATAGCTAATTGGAATAGTATTTGTTTTTAAGTTTGTTGAAAGCCCTGGTTTAACTCTGATGCTTGACACAAGTGGCAGGCAGATCTCTATGAGTTCAAGGCCAGACTGATCTACATAGAGTTCCAGATAGATAAGGCTAGTGAGACACTATTTCAAAATATAAACAAACAACCAAACACAAGACAACCGGATAAAATGATCAACTCAAGTGACTCACTATAACAGAGAAAGGAATTCAACTTTATGCTCACTCAAAGATGTTGTCTGTTAATAATAATAATAATAATAATATGACATTTTAATGTTTTAATCGCATCTGCTCATTATAGAATCCTGTTTCAGATCACTCTTCCCAGTGTACATTGCTGTCTTTGGGAGAGTACTTGGCTCCATGTGGCAGGAATATTAGCAGGCTTGCTTTTTCAAGCCAGTCTTTCCACTTCTGAGAATCCATACAAGTCTTAACCCACTGAGATATCTGGACAGGCAGTCTTTAGATATTTTAAACAATATGAATAGTGTTTTGTTGTGATATTTTATTTAAAAGTAGAATACAAGATGATTTTAATTTTTTTCTCAAGACCGGTATTTTTATGTAGCCCAGGCTGGTCCCCAATTCATAGGGCTGACTTTGAACTCTTGATTCCCTTATGTTCATTTCTTGAGTGCTGGGAATGGCAAGGGGTGGATCACCTTACAGTTTGTGTGGTGTTAGGGATGGAACTCAAGGCTTCCTGCATGCTAAGCAAGTACTCTACCAACAGTTATACACTCAGCATCTCTTTTCTTGTTTGAGACAGGGTTTCACTATAGGTCATGTTGCTCTTGAACCTATCTTTTATTTCCAAATGCTGTGATTACAAACATATGTCACACAAAGCCCAGCAGAATTCCAGTTTTCTTTCTAGGCCTTTCTGCTATTAAAAATCCTGTTCGGGTGCTTGATCAGTAAAGTGCTTGCCGTGAAAACAGGAGGACCTGAGTTCTGATCCCTAGAATCCATGTAAAAGGCAGATGTTGCAGTGTGTGTGTGTAATCCCAGCACTTTTAGAAAGATAGAGACAGAAGATTCTGAGGACCAAGTGTTTCTTATGCTTTGTTGCTTGTGTGACACTTGAGCAATTGGCAAGGCAGGAAAAACGTCAGATAGGTGTTCCCTGATTGCTTTTCAACAAACCTCCTTGTGCCCACAGGATTTTCATTCTGAGGAGTTGCCTTTGTTACCTCACCTGATAAGTTACTTGTTTTTGTAACAAAGTACCTTACAAAAACAATTTAAGGGAGGAAGGTTTATTTTGGCCCACAGATTTGCTTTTGTTGGAATACAGCTCAGAAGCCCTGTCTCTTGGTCTTCCACATCTACTCTCTACATAGTCTGCATTCTGAACACCTCACCCCCTATCTTGTCCTTGTTCACAACACTCAACAAACACCTGCCTGTTTGCTCTGATCAATCTTTGTCTGTCTCTGTCTCTCTGTCTCTCTTTCTCTCCCTTAACTTCTTTCTTTCTCTTTTCCATTCTTCCCCTCTTCTTCCATCCCCATCTCCACCATTTCTCAACTTTTCTTTCTCTCTTTCTCCCTTCTTTCTGTGCAAGTGCAAATGTGTGCACATCAATGTGATGAGGGCCAGAGACAACCTCAGATATTACTAAGGTGATGTCTACCAAATTATCTGTTAAAGATTTATTTATTTTTATTTTATGTGTATGGGGTTTTTGCCTGCATGTAAGTCTGTGCATCATGTATGCACGGTGCTTGCAGGGGCCAGAAGATCCCCTTAGAACTGAACATGTAAAAGATACATAGTCATCAATGAGGGTTCTGGGAATCAAACCTGGGCTCTTTGGAAGAGAGACAATGCTCTTAACCTGCTAAACTACCTCTCCTATATTGGTTTTTGAGACAAGGCCTCTCACTGTTCTGGAACTTACTCATTTAGCTAGGCTGGCTAGTCAGAAAGGTGATTTACCTCTCTACTTTCCTAGTATTAGCATTACAAGCATATGCCACCATCACTGGTTGTGTGTGTGTGTGTGTGTGTGTGTGTGTGTGTGTGTGTGTGTGTTTGTGTAGACCAGAAGCCCATGAAGTTATTTTTAAGACAAGACCACTTCAAGTAGATTAAGCTGGCCTGACTTGCTTGTTCATAGAGATTCTCCTGAATCTCCCTCTCCAGTGGGCCGCCATGCCTAGTTTATACAAGGTTACTTGAATGTATAAGTTTTCAGGGCTGACCATTTGATATGGAATAGCCACTTGGCATGTTCTTCCCTAGGGAAGACTATTTTTCCTGCTCTCAGTCTTCCTTAGTTGTCTGTAATCATTTGTGCAGGGTGAGGACTCATGGGCTTTTCTTTGTTCATTTTGCAGTGGTTGGTGCTCAGCTTGTTCAGCTCATGTTTAGTCAGTCATGTTGGTGAGACTTTATGGCTCTCACAATCCTTCTGACTCCTCTTTTGCAATGTTCCCTGAGACTTAGATGTGGGAATTGTATTTGTAGATGTATCTCTTGGAACAGGGCTCCACAAGTCTGCATTTTGATCGGTTGTGGTTTTCTGTAATGCTCTCTGTTTGTTGTAAAGAAATGTTTCCCTGAAGAGGGGTGAAGGCTACACTTATCTTTGCATATAAGGATACATTTTAGAATGTAGTTAAGGGTTATGCTGATTTAGTCAAGTTATGGCTGTGTGTACTCTTCTAGGATCCACGACTTCACTAGAGCTATGTATTTATTTAGGCTTCCAGTACAAGACATGGATTCCCTCTTTTTGAGTGGGTCTTAAGTTCAGTTAGAGAGCTATTTGTTGGTGCCAAGGCATTCTTACCACTGCTGCCTCCTTAGGTTTTTAAAATTGAATTTGTTCTCTGGAAATTTTATAGCTACATACAATGTATTCTTAGCACACTCTCTTACCCTCTTATCCTCTGTGGGGTGCAACCTGCTGTTCCAACTGTTCAGGAAGCTTGAGGTAAGAAGATCCAGAGTCCTCAGCAGCTCAAGACCAGCCTGAGAAGACCCCATCCAAACAAAGAAAAAGAAAAAAAGAAAAAAATGGGGGGGGGGAGAAAGAAAAAGAAAACCAAAATGGAGGGGGGTTGTAGAAGAGGGGAGGAAAGAGAAAGCAAAGGAAGAGATCAGAAATGAAACCAAGAGAAGAAAAAATATTCCCTGCTCTGCCCATCATCTTCTCTGAAGGAGTTCAGGGTGCTCCTAGGAGCTAGGATTTCTCTCTATCATGAAAAGTTTTTGTTTTTGTTTTTATAATTAAACATTAAGTACAATTTCAGCAGATCTCTGAAGAGTTTGAGGAACATCTAACTATTAAGTATAACTTTGTTTCTAGCTACTTGCTTTAGGTTTAACTTTGAAAATGTATGCAGGAAGATAAATAAAGCTTATCCCTGCAATAAATTATATTTGTATTTAGCGTGACTACAAGTGTAGTTCTGAATACATTAAAGAATTTGACCATCTGTGAGGTAACCATTAACTTGCACGTCTTAATTATCTTTGACCGTTTACAATAAGTTAGTAGCTTTTATCAGATTAGGATTTTATAGCTCTATTTCTATTGTGTTTAAGCCTTAAAAATAACAATTTTCGAATTGGAGCTCTTTTGGTATTAAAATAAAAGTTTTAGTCATAAATACAGTCCATAGGGAGACTGGCAACTTTACTGATCCTTTTATAGTGCACCATTATAAAATATTGCAGTTTTTGTATGGCTTAATATATCCAAATACCTAAAGCTTTAAGTGAGTAAAGATAAAAAAGCTAGACAAATATTACTGTGAAACTGAGTAAATCTTAGAGACTTATAAATCTTATCAAATATACCTTATTTATCAAATATATGTTTTTACTTATATAAATTTTCTAGCAGCTTAGTGTTGAATAGTTAACAAAGACATACATTTTAAGTTAGTTTTTGTTAATCTGAGTAGACCTTTATAACCTTAAAGTTTTATCATTATATACAGTATATTATAAAACAGAATTGAGTTATATATAATATGTTGTAAAAAATATAAACTTAAATTTTTATTATCATACAAAAATCAATACCAACCTAAAATATTTTGGAGACTTATTTCCTTAGTCTACAAAGAGATATAATGAGAAACAGAGAGTTCATTACGACTAAGAAGTTTTATGATTTTTGTTCTATGTTACGTGGTCATCTCAAGACTGTGGTTAAGTCACCTGGCATGTACTATTTAACCTTAGTAAAAATGGCTGCCAGCCATGTGACTACTTACATCTTGATGAGGTCAACAGCCAAGACAGAGGAGAGCCACAAGATTGCTATTTAAAAACATCTGCTTTCCTAGTAGACCTATTTTTTAATCAAGAATTGAATCCAAGTTACATACATATGTACACATACAAAGTTGAATCTGTTACACGTACAATATATTCTAGACAAGAGTTGAATCACATATATATCCATATATAGCTGTTTAATTATGTCTTTAGTTATAAGTTTAAAGCCAAATTTCGTTACAGATTTTATAGACTTTAAACCATAAATAGAGAAATTATAAATCTTGAGATAGAGTTTACAGCATAGTCTTAAGAGACATTTTGAGAGTGCAGAGAAATCATAGAGATAAAATCATTTTTAAGAGTGGGAAATAGAACCTTAGGGATGTGACTTCGGAGTCATTAGTTTGTGTGGTATCAAAAGTCCTTACAATGTACGAGAATTTAGAAATCAAGTGCATCATCTTTTTGGCCATTGATATGCATTGAGGCCAAGCTGTAGTAATAAAATCTGCATCTGTGGAAAGAGAGAGGGTTACAAAGTGGAACACTACATTGGGGAGAGGGGTGTTCCTATAAGGGAGCTGAGAGCTGCTGTTGTAGGACTGCCAGCTGGGGTGAGAGAGAGAGCCAGGAGAGTGCAGGGGAGTAGGGAGCCGGTGTCTTTAGTAGAGAATCTCAGACAGGGGTAGAAAATTGTCCACATGGTGGGCAGTCCAAAAGGGGATAGTAGCACGCTTCAGGAGCCAGAAAGATAGTGATGGAAAGAAAGCAAGAGTCCTAGGCTGTTGCAGATCTTTGGGGGAGGCTAGAGAACTGGGGAGAGAGGAGAAAAGAGAGATGTTCATGTGGATGTATTAGCACCATTTGATAGGTTATTTCTCCCCGGTGAAATGAGTCAATTCAAGCCAGATTAGATTACATTAAAGGTAGGTTTATTGGGAAGCTGCTCTGGGGTGAATTCCCTTTAGGGGATGCCATGGGTGGGGGCAGGGGGAAGAGAAAGAGCAGAAAGGGCACAGAGAGAGAAGGAGGAGGAGGAGGGGAAAGAGGAAAAGGAGGAAGGAGAAGAGGAAGAAGAGGAAGAAGAAGGGAGACCCAAATGTCTGAATTATATAAAGAGCCTCTGCGGGCAGGGCAGCCCAGCCCCTAGGCTTGAAAGTTCAGGGTTGGGGGTAGGAACTAAGGGATGCTGGGAGAATCTGGAGGCCAGGTCTGCTTTGATATGTAATATAAGTACGGTCCTTGTCTTGTCCTAGGGAAACCAAACACCTAGGACTCAGAAAGTTTGAGGACTCAGGAAAGCATTTACACTAACTGATAGGGGTCACTCACCATCATTGTAGGTGATGTGTTAAGCCCTAAAGTGCTGCACAGAGACCACCACTCACATATGCTGTTGGCAAGAGTGTTTTTATTTCAAGAAAGCACCAATGTTAGGGTTTTACACAAAGAATGCCACAAAGATCGCACTATGCAACAGATCTCACTCAAAAGATTTATTTGGGGGAGTGCAAATGGCCACCTCTGAGTTGGGGTGAGAAATAGACAGACAGACAGACAGACAGACAGACAGACAGACAGGCAGGGAGGCAGGCAGGCAGGCTGATGGATAATGGGCAGACGAAAAGAGGGTTGCTGGTGCTGAGTCGTAGAAGCTGGGCTGAGGTGAGAGAGCACCTGGTTCTAGAATGTGGGCAGTTTCTAACAACGAGGATCTTGGAATTTGATTTCCATTCACAATTACCTGAAACCTGTGCTTTTCCAGGGTATCAGATGACGTCCTATAATTTCTAAGGGAACCATGTACACACATGTTACAAAGACATCTATGCAGGGAAAAAGAAACAAAAACAAGCAAAAAGCATTCATACACATAAAGTAACACAATTTTAAAAGTAAAAAAATTAAATTTTAATTTAAAAATTAAAAAGAATCCCCATCCTTAATATTAAAAGAACTTTAACAGAGGAGATAGCCTAGTAAATGCTTTCTGTGCCAGCATGAGGGCTGAGTCTGATCCCCAAAACCAACAGAAACAAAAGATAGGGTGGCTCTGATTGTAACTCCAGAGTGGAGAGAAGCAGAGAAAGACAGATTTCAGGTTTGTGGGGCCATCCAGTTTAACTCAGTTGTTGAGTCCCAGGTCAGTGAGAGATTCTGTCTCAAAAAAGCAAGTCAGGGGATTTAACTCCCGCGTTTAGAGGTGAGGCCACCATTTCTCTCCTGTGACTGAGCATACAGGTACAGCCAAGAGAGCAGGGAACACCCGAGTGCCAGAACAGCTGGGACAGGGTCTGTCAGGGCCCCACCTGCACCCAGGAGCTGGGCAGTGCCACAGCCGACTGTGCACTGATCCTGCCAGGGAAGACCTGCTCTGCAGGGAGTAATTTGACTCCGGATTTAGAAGTGAGGCAGGCATCTTCTCTCTGGTGACTGAGCAGGCTGGTACAGCCAGGAACACAGGAAGCAGGGAAAACAGGAGTGGCAGAGCATCTGGGACAGGGTCAGTTCAGGCTCCAACTGCACCCAGGAGCCGGGCAGTGCCACAGCACTTTGTGCCAGGGGAGAACCGGTCAGGGGTGCTGAGACAGGCTCACAGGCACACAGGAGGGACAAGCACCAGCCAGAGAAAGCAGGACCAACTAACACCAGAGATAACCAGATGGCAAAAGGCAAATATAGGAATGTTACCAACAAAGATCAAGGCAACATGGAACCATCCAAACCTAATTCTCCCACAAAAGCAAGTCCTGGATACCCCAACACAGTGTAAAAGCAAGATTTGGACTTAAAATCATAGCTCATGATGCTGATAGAGGGCTTCAAGAAGGACATAAATAACTCCCTTAAAGAAATACAGGAGAAAACAGGCAAACAGATAGAAGCCCTTAAAGAATTACAGGGAAGTACAACCAAACAGGTGAAGGAATTGAACAAAACCATCCAGGATCTAAAAAATAGAGGTATAAACAATAAAGACATCACAAGGGGAAACAACTCTGGACATAGAAAACCTAGGAAAGAAGTCAGGACTCATGGATGCAAGCATCAACAACAGAATACAAGAGATAGAAGAGAGAATCTCAGATGCAGAGCATACCATAGAAAGCATTGACACAATAGTCAAAGAAAATGCAAAATGCAAAAAGCTCCTGACCCAAAACATCCAGGAAATCCAGGACAAAAATGAGAAGACCAAACCTAAGGATTACAGGTATAGAAACGAGTGAAGACTTCACTTAAAGGACCAGTAAATGTCTTCAACAAAATTATAGAAGAAAACTTCCATAACCTAAAGAAAGATGCCCAGGAGCATACAAGAAGCCTACAGAACTCCAAATAGATTTGACCAGAAAAGAAATTCCTCCTGTCACATAATAATTGAAACACCAAGCCAGGCGGTGGTGGCACACGCCTTTAATCCTAGCACTTGGGAGGCAGAGGCAGGCGGAGTTCTGAGTTCGAGGCCAGCCTGGTCTACAGAACAGGTTCCAGGACTATGCAGAAAAACCTTGTGTCAAAAAACCAAAAAAATTGCAGGCTGGTACAACCACTCTGGAAAGCAGTCTGGCGGCTCCTCAGAAAACTGGGCATGACACTTCCGGAGGATCCGGCTATACCACTCCTGGGCATATACCCAGAGACTTTACCTGCATGCAATAAGGACACATGCTCCACTATATTCATAGCAGCCTTATTTATAATAGCCAGAAGCTGGAAAGAACCCAGATGTCCCTCAACGGAGGAATGGATTCAGAAGATGTGGTATATTTACACAATGGAATACTACTCTGCAATTAAAAACAATGAATTCACGAAATTCCTAGGCAAATGGTCAGAACTTGAAAATATCATCCTTAGTGAGGTAACCCAATCACAAAAGATCACACATGGTATGAAGTCACTGATAAGGGGATATTGACCCAGAATCTCAGAATACCCTAGACACAATCAGCATATCAATAGATTTCTAAAAAGATGGAAGGAGAGACCCCTGGTCCTGGAAAGACTGGATGTAGGGGAACGCCAGGACAGAGTAATGAGAGGGGGTTGAACGGAGAAAAGAGGGAGGGAAGGGGGCTTATGGGACTTTCGGGGAGGGAGGAAACGGGAAAGGGGAAGTGATTTGGAATGTAAATTAAAAAAATAAAATAAAATTAAATTAAAAAAAAAAATTTGAAACACCAAATGCACTAAACAAAGAAAGAATATTAAAAGCAGTAAGAGAAAAAGATCAAGTAACATGTGAAGGCAGACCTATCAGAATTATACCAGACTTCTCACCAGACACCATGAGAGCCAGAATATCAGGGGCAGATGTCATACAGACCCAAAGGGAACACAAATGCCAACCCAGGCTACCTTACCCAGCAAATCTCCCAATTGCCATAAATGGAGAAATCAAGGTATTCATGACAAAACCAAATTTACACAATATCTTTCCACAAACCCAGCCCTTCAAAGGATAATGAATGGAAAAGACCAACAAAAGGATGGAAAACACTAGAAAAGTCAAGAAATTAATCTTTTTTTAACAAAACAAAAAGAAGAGAGCCACACAAACATAACTCCACCTCTAGTAACAAAAATAGCAGGAAGCAACAATCACTTCTCCTTAATATCTCTTAATATCAATGGACTCAATTCTCCAATAAAAAGACACAGACTAACAGACTAGATACATAAGCAGGACCCAACATTTTGCTGCATACAGGAAACTCACCTCAGGCACAAAGACAGACACTACCTCAGAGTAAAAGTTTAGAAAACAATTTTCCAAGCAAATGGTCCCAAGAAACAAGCTGGTGTAGCCATCCTAATATCAAATAAAATCTACTTTCAACCTAAAGTAATCAAAAAAGATAAGGAAGAAAACTTCATACTCATCAAAGGAAAAATCTACCAAGACGTTCTCTCAATTTGAACATATATTCTCCAAATATAAGGGTACCCCCATTCATAAAAGAAACTTTACTAAAGCTCAAAGTGCATATTGCACCACACACAATAATAGTGGGAGATTTCAACACCCCACTCTCATTAATGGACAGATCAGGGAAACACAAACTAAACAGAGAAACAGTGAAACTAACAGAAGTTATGAACTAAATGGATTTAGCAGATATCTATAGAACATTTTATCCTAAAACAAAAGAATATACCTTCTTCTCAGCACCTCACGGTACCTTCTCCAAAATTGACCATATACTCGGTCACAAAACAGACCTAAGCAGATATAAGAAGATTGAAATAATTCCATGCACCCTATCAGATCACCACAGACTAAGGCTGGTCTTCAATAACAACAAAAACAACAGAAAGCCCACACACACATGGAAACTGAACAACATTCTACTCAATGAAAACTTGGTCAAGGAAGAAATAAAGAAAGGAAGACTTTTTAGAATTTAATGAAAATGAAGGTACAACATATCCAAACTTATGGGACACAATGAAAGTAGTGCTAAGAGGAAAACTCATAGTTCTGAGTGCCTCCAAAAAGAAACTGGAAAGAGCATATACTAACAGCTTAGCAGCACAACTGAAGGCTCTAGAACAAAAATGAAGCAAATACACCCAAGAGGAGTAGACAGCAGGAAAGAACCAAACTCAGGGCTGAAATCAACCAAGTAAAAACAAAAAGAACTATACAAAGAATCAACCAAACCAGGAGCTGGTTCTTTGAAAAAAACCAATAAGATAGACAGACCCTTAGCAAAACTAACCAGAGGGCCCAGAGACAGTATCCAAATCAGCAAAATCAGAAATGAAAAGGGAGACATAACAACAGATACTGAGGAATCAAAAAAAAGAAAAAAAATCAGATCCTACTACAAAAGCCTATACTCAACAAAAGTGGAAAATCTAGATGAAATGGACAATTTTCTAGACAGATACCAGGTACCAAAGTTAAATCAGAATCAGATAAATGATCTAAAAAATCCCATAACCCCTAAATTAATACAAGCAGTCATTAATAGTCTCCCAACCCAAAAAAGCCCAGGGCCAGATGGGTTCAATGCAGAGTTATACCAGACCTTCAAAGAAGACTCAACACCAATAGTCTTCAAACTTTTCCACAAAATAGAAACAGAAGGAACACTACCCAACTTGTTTTATGAAGCCACAATTACTCTGATACCTAAACCACACAAAGACCCAGCAAAGAAAGAGAACTTCAGACCAATTTCCCTAATGAATATTGATGCAAAAATACTCAATAAAATTCTTGCCAACCGAATTCAAGAACACAACAAAATGATCATCCACCATGATGAAGTAGGCTTCATCCCAGGGATGCAGGGATGGTTCAATATGTGGAAATCCATCAATGTAATCCACTATATAAAGAAACTCAAAGGAAAAAAAACACATTATTATTTCATTAGATGCTGAGAAAACATTTGACAAAATCCAACACCTCTTCATGATTAAAGTCTTGGAAAGATCAGGAATTCAAGGCTCATATCTAAACATAGTAAAAGCAATATACAGCAAACCAGTAGCCAACATCAAACAAAATGGAGAGAAACTTGAAGCAATCTCACTGAAATCAGGGACTAGACAAGGCTGTCCAATCTCTCCCTACCTGTTCACTATAGTACTCAAAGTCATAGGCAGAACAATCAGACAACAAAAGGAGGTCAAATGGATTCAAATTGGAAAGGAAGAAGTCAAAGTATCACTATTAGCAGATGTTATGATAGTATACTTAAGTGACCCCAAAAATTCCACCAGAGAACTCCTAAACCTGATAACTTCTATAAAGTGACTGGATATACAATTTACTGAAACAAATCAGTAGCCTTCCTATACTCAAAGGATAAAGAGGCTGAGAATGAAATTAGGGAAATGACACCCTTCACAATAGTCACAAATAATATTACATACCTTGGTGTGACTCTAACCAAGCAAGTGAAAGATCTGTATGACAAGAACTTCAAGCCTCTGAAGAAAGAAATTGGTAAAGATCTCAGAAAATGGAAAGATCTCCCATGCTCATGGATTGGCAAAGTTAATATAGTAAAAAATGGCCATCTTGCCTAAAGCAATCCACAGATTCAATGCAATCCATCCAACTTAATTCTTCATAGAGTTAGAAAGAGCAATTTCCAAATTTATCTGGTATAACAAAAAACCCAGGATAGCCAAAACTAATCTCAACAATAAAAGAACTTCTGGTAGAATCACCATCCCTGACCTCAAGCTCTACTACAGAGCAATAGTGATTCAAAACTGTATGGTATTGGTACAGAGACAGGCAGGAAGATCAATGGAATATAATTGAAGATCCAGAAATGAACCCACACACCTATGGTCACTTGATCTTTGACAAAGGAGCTAAAACCATCCAGTGAAAAAAAGACAACATTTTCAACAAATGGTTCTGGTTCAACTGACAGTCAATATGTAGAAGGATGCAAATTGATCCATTCTTATCTCCCTGTACAAAGCTCAAGTCCAAGTGGATCAAGGACCTCCACATAAAATTAGATATACTGAATCTAATAGAAGAGAAATTGGGGAAGAACCTGGAGCACATGGGCATAGGGGAAAATTTCCTGAGTAGAACACCAATAGCTTATGCTCTAAGATCAAGAATTGACAAATGGGACCTTATACAATTGCAAAGCTTCTGCAAGACAAAGGACACTGTCAATAGGATAAAACGACAACCAACAAACAGATTGGGAAAAGATCTTTACCAATCCTACATCCGATAGAGGGCTAATATTCAATATATACAAAGAACTCAAGATGTTAGACTCTGGAGAACAAAATAACCCTATTAAAAATGGGGTACAGAGCTAAACAAAGAATTCTCAGCTGAGGAATACCGGATGGTTGAGAAACAATTAAAAAAATGTTCAACATCTTTAATCATCAGGTAAATGCAAATCAAAACAACCCTGAGATTCCACCTCACACCAGTCAGAATAGCCAAGACTAACAAATGCTGGAGAGGATGTGGAGAAAGAGGAACACTTCTTTGTTGCTGGTGGGACTGCAAGCTGTTAAAACTACTCTGGAAATCAGTTTGGCAGTTCCTCAGAAAATTGGACATAGAACTACCTGAGGACCCAGGTATACCACTCCTGGGCATATACCCAGAAGATGATCCAATATGTAATAAGGACACATGCTCCACTATGTTCATAGCAGCCTTATTTATAATAGCCAGAAGCTTGAAAGAACCCAGATGTCCCTCAACAGAGGAATGGATACAGAAAATGTGGTACATTTACACAATGGAGTACTACTCAGCTATTAAAACAATGAATTGTCTCTCCTTTTCGGGCTGGAACCTTGGAGGCTGTTCCAGAGAAGAAAAAGAAGGTTCCTGCTGTGCTGGAAACCCTTAAGAAAAAACGAAAGAATTTTGTAGAGTTGAAGGTGAAGCGCCTGAGGAAGAAGTTTGCCCTGAAGACACTGCGAAAGGCAAGGAGGAAGCTCATCTATGAGAAGGCAAAGCATTATCACAAGGAGTACAGGCATATGTACGGGATGGAGATTTGGATGGCCAGGATGGCAAGGAAAGCTGGGAACTTCTCTGTGCCCGCAGATCCAAAATTGGTGTTAGTCATCAGAATTCGAGGTATCAATGGAGTAAGCCCAAAGGTCCGCAAGGAATTGCAGCTTCTTCATCTTCGACAGATCTTCAATGGTACCTTTGTTAAGCTCAATAAGGCTTCAATTAACATGCTGGGGACTGTGGAACTGTACATTACATGGGGGTACCCCAACCTGAAGTCAATCAATGAGCTCATCTACAAGCGAGGCTATGACAAGATCAATAAGAAGCGGGTTGCCTTGACAGGTAACTCCTTGATTGTTCAATCTCTTGGTAAATTTGGTATCATCTGCATGGAGGACCTAATTCACGAGATCTATTCAGTTGGAAAATGCTTCAAGGAAGCAAATAACTTCCTGTGGCCCTTCAAATTATCTTCCCCTCGAGGTGGAATGAAGAAAAACACAACTCACTTTGTAGAAGGTGGAGATTCTGGCAACAGGGAAGACCAGATAAACAGGCTTATTAGACGGATGAACTAAGGTGTCGCCCATGGTATTTTTGTAATCTGGTCAGTTAATAAACAGTCACAACTTGGCAAATTGAAAAAAAAATAAAAACAATGAATTCATGAAATTCTTAGGCAAATGTATGGAGCTAGAAAATATCATCCTGAGTGAGGTAACCCAACCACAAAAGAACATACGTGGTATGCAATCGCTGATATGTGGATATTAGCCCAAAAGCTCAGAACACCCAAGATACAACTCACAGACCACATGAAGCTCAAGAAGGAAGACCAAAGTGTGGATACTTTGATCCTTATTGTAAAGTGGATCAAAACACCCATAGCTCACAGCCAACCAATAGAATGAACATAGGATCCCCAATGGAGCAGCTAGAGAGAGGACCCAAGGAGCTGAAGAGGTTTGCAGCCCTGCAGGAGGAATAACAATATGTACCAACCAGTACCCCCAGAGCTTCCAGGGACTAAACCACCAACCAAAGAGTACACATGGAGGGACCATGACTCCAGCTACATATGTAGGAGAAGATGGCCATTTCAGACTTCAGTGAGAGGAGAGACCATGGGTGCTGTGAAGGCTCGCTTCCCCAGAATAGGGGAATGCAAGTCAGGAAATTGGGGGGGGGTCATCAGAGGGAGAGGGAATGGGATAGGGGATTTTTGGAGGGGTAACTTGGAAAGGGTTGGAATGTAAATACATTTACATTTGAAATGTAAATAAAGCAAATATGTAATTTTAAAAAGAAAAAAAAGCAAGGCGGGTTGGTGGGGGTGAGTGGGAGGGGGAGGGAAAGCAGTGAGATGGCTCTGCAGTTACAGGCATTTGTTACTAAGTCTGACAAACTGTGCTCTATCCCCAGAATTCATATGGTGGGAGGAGAGTACTGATCCCACAGAGATGTCCTCTTACCTCCACACATGCCCCAATACATGGACACACACAAATGAATGAATGAATGAATGAATGAAATAATAAATAACAATTTATTAAAAATAAACAAGCACACCAAGATTGGTAGGTCCTAAGGAATGATACTGTCTGGCCTCTACCCCACATGCATACACATGAACACACACACACTCACACTTATGCTGAGGATGTATTTCTGAGGTGAGGTAACTGACTTGCATAGCAAAGGTCCTGGGCTCTGAGCCCAGCATGGTGCTAGCAAGCTCCACTATGTGTGTACGTGTGTTTTGGGGCTGGGGGAAGGTGCTCCTTGCATAAATAAGGAAAGGGACAACAACCAAAAACCACAAAAAGCCTTCCAGGAGAAGACTACAGATTGGCTTTTTAAGCACAGAAGTGAAAAAGATATAAATGAGAACAAGTTATTAAAGTTATTAAATGATATTAAAGTTGTTTGAGGACAAGGGCGACGCTAGTGGGAAACTTTTGGCAATACTCATCAGAGTCATACCTCCTTAAACCTTTTTGAGTGACTTCACTTACAAACATTTTATCAGGAGTATATAAATACACTCATTGGTTTTACAACTTCTATAATAAAGTATCCATCTGCTGCCACTTTAGTTAGAAGCTTATGTAAGACTCATTGAGCGAAGCTCCTCTTGGGTGTGATATTAGGCAGTCATAAAGACAAGGAAGGAGGCTAGGGAGATGGCTTAGGTAGTAAAATGCTTGCTTTGCAAAAGTGAAGGTCTGTGTTTGATTCCCATGCATGGGAATGCATGTCTGCAGTTCCAGCACTGTAATACTGGAGATGTGGGGACAGGTAGAACCCTGGAGCTTGTTGGCCTGTCAGTCCAGCTTAATTAGAGACCATATCTTAAAACAAAACAAATCAAAAACCATACCAAACAAAACCCAAGGTAATAGCACCTGAGAAATGACAGCTGAAGTTGACCTCTACTCTCCACAAGCATGCATATACCACACCCACTCACTTCTGATTCCCCCCCCCACACACACACACAAAGTGACCAGGTACAGCAGTATCTGCCTTCAATCCCAACACTAGGGAGTCTGAGGGAGATAGTCCAAGGCCATCCTGGGTTACATAGCAAGACAATCTTGGACAAACCAAAGGAAGGTGTAAGAAGTGCCAGCCTGTGACTATCGTATAAACTCTAGGACTTGGACATTTTAAGTAGGTTCATTATTGGCTGAAAGAAAGAAAGAAAGAAAAAGAAAGAAAGACAGAAAGATAGATATAAAGATAGAAAGGAAGGAAGGAAGGAAGGAAGGGAGAAAGAAAGGAAGAAAGAAAAAACAAAACAATAAGAAATATTTACTTCCAAGACTCCAAGTGTCATTGGAAATTTGAGTAGTCCTGGTAGAGTCACCACACATTACTGGGGAAACTGACCTTCCTTCTTGGGATTCTAGTCTTGTTAATAAAATAATTTTTAAAAAGACTCAGAAGAAAAATCAATGGCAGCTTTATTAGCACTTAAAAGAAAATGCAGATCTTGTTAGTCTCATTTGGTTGATGTTCTGGGAGGCCTGCTCTTTTCTGAAGGGAAACAGAGAAGCAATGGATTGAGGGGGCAGGGGCTGCAGTCTGGATGTATTGAATGAAAGAAGAATAAATAAAAACAAAAAGAAGAGAAAAGAAAATGTAGACAAACTGTAAATCTTGTCACTTGCCTGAGGAAGAAGACAGAAAAGAGAGAAAACCATGCTGGCATGGAGGTCATCCACACTGCAGACAAGTACCATGTGTCAGAGCAGGTATTAGAGGAAGAGTAAAGCCCAAGGTGTTAGGGAAAGCCTGCTTAGAAAAGAGACATGAAGGAAAAGGTTAAGGTTTCCTTAGTAATTCAGAAAAGCAGGCCAATTTAGGAGGTTGCAGGTTCAGAGATATGTAAGAGACAGCTTAAGGTAGATTGACCTTTCTGAGTGGTGTTCCTTAGCTAGATGATTGACCCACTCCCCTGCAGTGCTGGGTCTCCACCCAGGTCAGAGATTCCATCCTCTGGATCAGAAGGGAGTGGCGTAGCCCTAATGGGCACACACACACACACACACACACACACACACACACACACACACAAGTTCCTAAAAATACTAAGCTAAAAAACCAAGGTGCAGGCTGGAGAGATGGCTCAGTGATTAAGAGCACTGACTGCTCTTCCAGAGGTCTTGAATTCAATTCCCAACAACAACATGGTGGTTCATAACCATCTGTCATTACATCTGATGCCCTCTTCTGTGTGTCTGAAGACAGCTACAGTGTACTCATATACATAAAATAAATAAATATTTTTTAAAATTTAATTTTATTTTTTACTTATTCACTTTACATCCCCCCACAGTCCTCCCACAGTCCTCCCATTACCTCTCCTCCTTCTCCTCTGAATGGGTGGGGGCTCTCCTGGGTGTCTCCCCACACTGGCAGTTCAAGTCTCTGTGAGGCTAGGTGCTTCCTCTCCCAATGTAGCCAGACAAAGCAGCCCAGCTAGAAGAACAAATCCCATGTACAGGTGACAGCTTTTGGGATAGTCCCCCCTCCCCTCCCCCTGCTCCAGTTGTTTGGGACCCACATGAAGTTCAAGCAGCACATCTGTTCCATTTGTTCAAGGAGGCCTAGGTCCAGCCTGTGTATATTCTTTGGTTGGTGGCTCAGACTCTGAGAGTCCCAAGGGTCCAGGTTAGTTGACTCTGTTGGTCTTCCTGTGGAGTTCCTATCTCCTTCCAGGATAAGTACTTATTCATATACATAAAATAAATAATTCTTAAAACAAACAAAATACAAAAAAAAAACCAAGGTGTAAGGTTTTGAAAAAGTTAAAAGTGGAATTTTCACGTGTTAATTATTTTTGATCTTAAATGTTCCTCCAAAACTCATGTGTTTCATGTGGTAAAGGCTTGCCCTAAGTGAAGCAGATGAGGGTTCTGACCTCACCAACGGATTTATCCATCATGGGTTGATCATTTAATGCATTCCTGGATAGGTAATTCCTTAGAAGCATCAGAGCCCCCTCCCTTCCTCCTTCCCTCCCTTGCTCCCTCCACACTCTGAACTCAGTTATAAAATGGGGATTTTTAAGGACTCTTGTTGTTATACAACATGACTTAGCCATGTCCTCCCTAGCTTGGGCTGTGACCTCTCCTATCTGTTGCAACAGGCGTGGGTTCTGGGCTGGCAGGAAGTCTTGCCATTATGAACTGGTTATTCAGCCCTGTGGTGCCATGTGCAAGGTACTTCAGGGAAAACTGGATAGAATCCAAACAGGAGGTAAAGAGAATCTTAACACCCAACTTCTGCTCCAGGGAATGAAGGGCCTCACAGAAGGAGAAGGTAGGGAGGAGGCAAGAAGCAAGAAGGCTGCCAGATCCCTAAGGTGGGTGGGAAGGAAGGATTCTACACCACCTGCCACAGAGAGGGAGGTCCAAGCCAAATGTGTCTATTGTTAGAGGTCCTTAGATGGACAGATCAGGCACACAGAGAGACAGACAGATAGACAGACAAGTCGAAATACATACACATACAGATACACAGAGATACAACTAATGGAAACACACATACACATATACACAGGTACATGCCAACACACACACACACACACACACACACACACACTCATACATATACACTCACAGAAACACAGAGATATACAGAAACAGAGACAGAAATACATGTAAACAGTTGCAGAAAAATATAGAGAAACACAGTTAACAGAGAAACAAGAGATACAGAGAAACACACATACCAATTCAAACACACTCACAGAAGAACACAGACAGACATAAACATAAACACAGACACATATACACACATATATGGAGATTGCCACATATACAGATATACATTTTGAATGAAAAATGAAGTTAAAAAACAGGACATGATTCCTTCTAGGTATGGTGGAGGAGAAGGTATATTGCAGGTAAAAGAGAGCACAGTCAGAAGCAGTGTCTTCCAGGAGGCACCAGAGTGAACATGACTCAGTTGGGCAATGTGAGGAGATGAGGGAAGGGAGATGAGAGAGAGGAGCCACTGACCAAGCGGGGCAGCCTGGGTCAAGAGACTGGCATAGCCAAAATGGCTGGATTGTTTAGGGACCAGAGGAGCTGCAGGGAAGAGAAGACCAGCCAAATACCTGGACTGGAGCCAGCAGGGAAGAAGGTAGAGTATGCCAGCAGGGAGGGCCCTGTAACAGGTAGAGACTGAAGGATGCTGAGAGAACCTGACTGTCAGCACTCACTTCGATATGTTAAGAGGGTACCTCAGCTAGCTATTTGTTCTGGGATTGAGATCTAACACACATATACACATGGTCAGAGGTACAGAGAAACACAAATGCCAATGCAATATATTGAAAGAAACAGATGACATACACATACACAGATAAACATACATACACCCACTGACAGACAAATGTACACAGACACACATAGAGACACAGAAAAATAGATGAACATATAAACACACAGACAGATAGACATATATACAGAGGAAAGAGACACACAAATATATACACACAGAAACACTCCAATAGAAGAAACACGCAAGCACACTCAGGAATACTCATACACATGGACAGAGAGAGACATATGTTTACCCTCAGACAGAGTGGAGAAATACACAGAGGAAACCAACACACAGTCATCTACCCAGGCTTGCAGATAGATGTCTCCAGGGATAGACACACCCTCCAGAAGCATCCAGACAATCACACAAAGAAGTGCACAGGTTCAGGTAAGTGGGCACACATGCAGGAGTGCCCGCACTTCCGGTGGTTACCCACTGCCGTTTCAACCTGCATCCGCTCTCTGTGCACAAGACCTTGTTCCAGGCTGTTTGGGCACTGGGATGGAGTGGGAACTCTCCAGGGAGGCCAACGATGTAGGTAAAGAGAACCAGGATAGAGAGGACTGTTGGGGGATGGGCCAGGCAAGCTGAGACTTTGGTGAAAAGTTGGAGAAAGGGAGGAGAAGAACCTTCTAGGCATAGTGAATAGTCCGTGCAAACAGTAAAGCTTTGCATCCCCATTCTCCTGTGCTCATGCCTACTCAGACCAAAGGTGGAGAGTGGTCACTCCCCTCTAGGTATCTGCCGCCCTTCCTTCAACTTCAGCTTGGTTATTTTCCTCTCCAAAATGGAAATATTGGTTCTAGAGATGTTGTGTCAGCACTCAAAGTCACACAGATTAAGAATCAGTTTATCTTCAACAGAAATCCCTTTTGGGACAGAGAATCCCCTGATTCCAGTGGAGAGCAGGGATCTTGCTTGGCAGAGGCCATGCCAGGGGAGACAGAACTGGGGACAGCTGAGCGATCAGCCCGCGGCCTACTGGCAGCTACTCGGGACTTCAGCCACATCCTTGTACGCCTGTCCTTCCAGAGCAGGGGTGTAGAGACAGGCAGAAAGATTGGGTGATTGAACATGGAGGGGCCTATGGATCTGGACTTGGAAGGGCCTGATGAGAAGGGTTCATCCTGCAGACAGATCTTTTGCTGGAAGGCTCTAGTCTATAGGATTTTCACAGTTGTCATTAGAGAAAACACTCACAAGTCTGCCGTTGCGATGGTACGTGTTTGTGATTTCAGCCATCCCCAGACATGTGTGTGCGTGTGGAAGCCGCATATCATTGTCAGGGAATCATCTTTGCAGGTGGATGGGGTAGTAGAATCACAAGTTGAAAGCCAATTTATTCTTTATTGTATTTATTTAGACATGGTCTCATGTAGGTAAGGATGGTCTTGAACTCATTATGCAGCCCTGAAGATGATTGTTGAACTCCTGATCATCCTGCTTCCACCTCCTGCTTCCTCCACATCTAGTGCCAGGATGTCTGTGCATGCCACTACAACTGGCCAGAAAAGGAAATGTGAAAAAGGTACAGGGAACAGGCATGGATAGTGCCTGCCATTCCTGCACTTGGGAGATGGAAGCAGGAGAATCATGAGTTTGAGCCCAGCCTGGGCTATATAGAGAGACCCCTGCTTGGAAAGAAAGAAAGAAAGAAAGAAAGAAAGAAAGAAAGAAAGAAAGAAAGAAAGAAAGAAAGAAAGAAAGACAGACAGACAGACAGACAGACAGACAGACAGAAAGAAAGAAAAGAACGGAAGAAAGAAAGAAGGAAAGGAAGGAAGGAAGGAAGGAAGGACAGACAGACAGACAGACAGACAGAAAGAAAGAAAGAAAGAAAGAAAGAAAGAAAGAAAAGAATGGAAGAAAGAAAGAAGGAAAGGAAGGAAGGAAGGAAAGAAAGAAAGACAGAAAGAAAGAAAGAAAGAAAGAAAGAAAGAAAGAAAGAAAGAAAGAAAGAAAGGAAGGAAGGAAGGAAAGGAAGGAAGGAAGGAAGAAAGAAGGAAAGAAAGAAAGGAAGAAAGAAGGAAGGAAAGAAAGAAAGAAAGGAAGGAAGGAAGAAAGAAGGAAGGAAGGAAGGAAGGAAAGAAAAGGAAACAAAGAAGGAAAGAAAGAAAACGCAGGTCCTCATACAGCAAGTGCTTTAACCACTGAGCCATCTCCCAGACCTGTGTGTTGTTTTACTTATCAAGTTTGTGCTCTCACTTTTTTCCTTCTTTTGTGATGGAGGGGAGCTATATAGTCTAGACTGTCCTGAGATTATAGGTTTGCACCACTATGCCTCTCTCTCTCTCTCTCTCTCTCTCTCTCTCTCTCTCTCTCTCTCTCTCTCTCTCTGTGTGTGTGTGTGTGTGTGTGTGTGTGTGTGTTGCTGGGGCTAGAACCCAGAACCTTTCACCTTCTAGCAAGGTTCTCTACCATTTAGCTCCCTCCTAGTCTTTTTCTTTTCTTATTCTTTCCTTTTTTTTTTTTCAAGACAGGGTCTCTCTATATAGTCCAGGATGGGCTCAAACTCATGATTTTCCTGCTTCCACCTCCCAAGTGCTGGAATGGCAGACACTACTCATGATGCTTGACCCCTGGATCTTTTTCTTTTTTAATATTCATTTATTTATTGATTTACATCCCAAATACTTCCCCCTCCTAATCCTCCCCTCACAGAGTCCCTCACTCCATCCTCCTCTCGTCCCCTACCATGGTGGGGCCCCCTGGATATCCACCCATTCTGGTTCATCAGTCTCTGAAGGATTAGGGACAGCCTCTCCCTCTGAGGTCAGATAAAACAGTCCTGTTGGGAATTGATTCCACACTCAGACTACAGTTTTAGGGACAGCTCCTGCTCTAGTTGTTGGGGAACCCATATGGAGACTGAGTTGCCCATCTGCTACCTAGGTGCTGGGAACCTAGGTCCAACTTATGTATATTTTTTGGTTGGTGGCTCAGTCTCTGGGAGCCCCCAGGGGTTTCTGGACCTTTTTTCACATTTCCTTTTTAGGCCAGTTGTAATGGCATATACACTTGTCATCCTGTTGCTGGATGTGGAGGAAGCAGCATACAATGTCTGCCTGTAATGTCAGCTTTGGAATAAGCTAGCTAGCAAGAGTAGCCACATTGGCCAACTCTGGATTCGGTTAAGAGACCTTGTCTCAGTGAATAAGGTGGAAGAATGGTTAAAGATGATTTCTGATATCAACTTAGGGCTTCTACATGCACACACACACACACACACACACCCACACACACACACACTCATACACAAGTGTTCCCATACAGTGAATTCCTACACATAAAAACAAAAACAAACAATAAAACCAAATCATGTGCATACACATATACAGACAAAATAGAAAAAGAAAGCAACACAGATTCTTACCTTGTTGGAGGGCAGCAATCTCAAACTGAGCTTACTCACTGCATTGGAATCCAAGGATATACAAGAAGACAACACAAATGTGAGCTGTGGGGAGAGCTTAGGATCACAGGGTAGAGTTGACATGACTTCCTATAGGTTGCAGAGGTACGGGAAGAGTTTATACTATGTCTTCCACAGTATGAGCTTGTGGTCAAGCTGTTTTAATTTCCTGGACATGGAGAGAGAGAAGATGGACCCATCTATTTGATGTATATCTGTTATTTAGGTTGTGTCACAGATATGTACTGATAGTGTGAAGTCCATTAGCCTGAGGCCTGGATACAGAATCAGCTATGGGGGAGGAGAGAGACTAGCTGCTGTTGGACATGGCCGTGGCAGAATCTGGTCTGGCCTGGGTCCCAATATTTAACAGGTGTCACTGGGACTCAGGCTCACAACTGCAAGCAATGCAGTGAAGACCCTGTGGTAACACCAGGCCCAAATGATCCTGAGTCATCTCCCTTCTTAAAGTCTTTCATGTTATCCCATGTGTAATCTTGTTTATCATGAGAAGTAACACATTTAAGGGCCAATGAAATGGATCAGGTAGTAAAAGCATTTACTGTTAAGCTCGATGACCTGAGTTCATTCCCCAGAACCGACGTAGTGGAAGGAAGGTCAGAACTGACTTTTGCAAGCTGCCTTCTGACCCCCACATATAGGCACATAAGTGTCTCCCTTAAATAGATATAAAATCAGATTGAAGTAACAAAGTCACAGACTTCAGAGGTCAGGAAAACCTCAGACTGTCTTGGCTAGTTTTATGTCAACTTGACACAAGCAAAAGTCTTCAGAGAAGGGAGCATCAATTGAGAAAATGCCTCCATGGTATCTGACTGAAGGCAAGCCTGTGGGGCATTTCCTTAATTAGTGATTGACAGGTGAAAGCCAGTCCCATTGTGAGTGGTGCCCTTCTTGAGCTAATGGTCCTGGCTTCTATAAGAAGTTCAGGCTGAGCAAGCCATGATAGCAATCCAGTAAGCAGTACTTGCCTATAGGTTCCTGCCCTGTTTGAATTCCTGTCCTGATTCCTTCAGTGGAGAACTACAACCCCAACTTGCTTTAGTCATGGTGTTTCATGCAGCAATAGAAATACTAAGGCGAGTTGCCACCAGGATTGTGTGGTATCGCTGTGACAGACCTGTCCATGTTATTGGCAGAATTGTAGATGTACTTTGGAGTTTTGAGCAAGAAAAGGCATTGAGTGTTCAATGAATGGTGAGCTGTTTTGTAGGAGCTTGGAAAAATGTTGAGGGCAATGTAGAAGATGCAAAGCTGGCTAATGAAGTTTCAGAGGGAAGCAAAGACTCTAATTGGGCTATTTGTGTGAAGAATCCGAAGTGTCTAATCAGGTGGAGTTGAAGAATCAGCTGTGATTAACAAGAGACCAGAACAACTAAAGTATAACCTTTGTTTTACTGGGACAATTGATGCTGTTTAGCTAGAGCTGAGAAATTTGAGGTGATTAAAAAGAGACTAGCATCATTGAGGAGAAATCTTCTGGGAAGTGTTTCCTGAGAGCACATAGAAGCTGTGTTCCAGAGGTGATCAAGGTCATACTTCATGCCAGTAGTAGAACTTGGTAGTATAAGAGTCACCCAAGCGGTACTGATTTCATTGCAGCAATATAAACCCCAAGACAGTGATCAGTTTTGAATAACTCTCTTGTGTTTAGCCTAGGCTTTGTGGGTCCAAGGGTCAAGTCTTCAGGCCTGGGCTCAATGAGCTCAGGTTCTGGAGAAGATCAATATAGGTGTCTACTTCAGACCCCCTAGTTGGAGACTGCGATGGTCAATATCTATTATCAACTTGATGAAATCTAGAATCACCTGGGAGAGGGACCTCTGGATATGCCTGTCAGTGGTTGTCTTCATCAGATTGAAATGGGAAGACTTGTGTACTGTGGTGACACTGCTGTCTGGATCCTAAAGTGTATAGAAAGTGGAAGATGAGCTAGGCAACCAGCATGTATCACTTTCTGATTCTTCACTGCAGTTGGAATGTGACCAGATGCCCCAGGCTTCTGACATCCTGACTTCTTCTTAGTTACATATATCTGGAACCATGAGCTAAAATAAATGCTTTCCTCCTAAATTGGTTTTGTCAGAATGTTTTATGGTAGCAACAAAAAAGTAATTAAAATGGGGGGAGGGGAGCAGCCCAGAGTTGCTTCCTGTATCTTAGCACTTAGTTGCTTCCTTAATCATTTGAGCCTCACATGGATGGGAAGATTACACAGGGTGTCAAAGTCTGTGTGTGAGTGTCAGGGTGGAGTGGGAGCTAGTGATAGGATATAGCTCAGTGATAGAGTGCTTTCCAAGCACGTAAGAAGTCCTGGGGGAACCTCATATGGTGGCTCACACTTAGAATTCCAGAGTTTAGGAATTAGGGGAGACAGTTGGATTAATAGGCCAAAATTGTCCTCAGGTACATAGAGATTTTGAGACCAGCTTGAGATATAAGAGATTCTATCTCAAAAATAACAATGAAAAAGAACTGAAAAGCAGCAACAGAGAGTCTGCAAGAGACAGAGCCTCCATCTCTCAGGCTTGAGATCCAGTCTTAGTTAGGATTCCCCTTCCCAGACAATACATACTGTATTCACCAGCTAAGAAATCTCCTATTATCTCATGCCTTCCAAGCACAGCTTCCTCTGTCTCTCTAAAACCCTGTCCATTTTGTTTCTAACTATTTTGGGTATACCATCTTCCTTCTACCGACCACCCCTGGGTCATGTCTTCCGGAACGACAAACTCCCCTACCTTCTACACTTCCATATTGCTCCTCTCATATAATCAAGTCCAAAATGGGTTATATCTCTACCTAGAGAACCCTGTGAGATTTCTTTGGAGGGCCCTACACTGCTGTCCCCTGATACTACTTTTAATTACATTGACATTTATTGATTTTGTGCAAACATGTGTATGTATGGGTACATAAAATAGAAGTCAAAAGACAACTTGTGGGAGTTGCTTCTCTTCTACCACCATGTTCTGGGTATTGAACTCAGGTTGTCAGACTTGGTGACAGACATCTTTACTTGCTGAGTTATCTTGTCAGCTGATGCTTCTTTTAATCTGTTAATTTACGCAGCTCCAAAGAGCCAGAGGTAGCTCCTTCCAAGAACACCTAACTACTCCCAGGCTGGGGACCAGGCCTAGGCATGTAAATAAAAAGCCGACACTCCGTTCTTCTTCAGTCATCCAACCTTGGCTGTAACTTCCACTGAAAATTTCTCCATGGCCCCTGCACAGTCAAATCCTCCACTTCTCTGTGGACCTCTGGCTTGGATTTCCATGTCACTATCAAGTGGCTCCCACAGTCTAAGTGCTTGGGAATACCCTGTGTGACTCTCTTCTTCCACTTAGGCAACACAAATTTCAGCGGGACAGAAAGAAAATAAAAGGTAAATATAGCCCCTTCCCTCGCTTAGTGGTGCATACCTATAATCCTAGCATGCAAGAGTCAGAGGCAGGAGGATTGCTGAGTTTGAGGCTAGAGTGTGTGTGTGTGTGTGTGTGTGTGTGTGTGTGGCATTGTCAAAAGAAAGACCTTGTCTCAAAAACTCAGGGAGGAAAAAAAAATGCATGGATGTTTATAATGGGTGGTCAATTCAGGATGGGCCACTCTGAGGAAGTGACTTAAAGTAGGAATATCTACTGTAATGGAACTTCCTGTAATGGGCCTTGGGTCTATCCTAGGACCCAGAGAGAATTGGCTTCTTATTTTATTTTTTGAATCAAGGTTTTCAGTAGCTTCCACGGCTTCTTGAGTGCTGGCATCTGAAGTCTATATGTCACAGTAGGTTTATCAAACTCAGGGATTCCTGTATGCTAGACAAGCAGTCTACCAATTGAGCTAGGCTTGATGTCCTATTAGAAGCCTCTTCCCTTCTACTGGTAACTGCATGCCCTAGAATTGTCTTCCTTCCAGTTGTACTAGGTAAGGAGAGGCCCAACATTCTCCTGCATTAATTATCCTGGGTCAAACAGTGGCAGCAGCTATCACCCACACTGATTTCTATCTCTCAGATCTCGCCTGACCTTTGCACCTCTCAAAACCATAGTTGACATATTAATGAAATCTTCCTTCTCCTTCTCAATCCTGTGGACAGCTCTTGGTGGGCCTAGGCCCAGCAATGCTCTAGGTTGGTCTGATCGACTCCAAGTACTCATGTCCTGGGGTGCTGAGGTCTGCGGAATGATCCAAGCTTCCTTTGCAGAGCCTAGCAGTGCAACTGAGAAATGGAGTACAGGCAGAAAGACAAGCCAGAGCATCACAAAGAAGAGACCTAGAACTGGAAAACAGGGATGAGATGAAGCAGAGAGAGTGCCCAGTAGACGCTGCTGGGTTAAAACGTCAGAGACAGGCTCTGCAGAAATCTACAGCATGGCTGGAGAAAGGCCAAGTGCCCAGAAGGCCTCCGGTCTGGGCGGGGCCTGACAAGGCTGGACTGGGCTGGGGATCAGGCCTTGGCAGTTAGAAGAGGCTGAAAGCAGGGATTGGGGTGAGGAGTGGCCGACCAGAGTAGAGTGGAGCTGGGGGCGGGTCCTGGCGGCCGCAGTGGGTGCTGTGGGCTGGGCCTGGAAGCTCTGTGCCAGATGGTAATAGTCTAGGGCAAAGCTTGGTTTTTCTCTAGGCAGGGTCGGCAGGAGGGAGGAACCCAAGGTCCAGGATTAGGGGCTGAGGGCGGGGTCTCGAGGCGACAAACAAACGATTATAGGGCGGGGTCTAGGGAGGGACCTGGTGGCGTGGGGGCGAGGCCAGGCCGCGGGTTGGGCAGTTCAGGGGTCTTGGACCAAGCAGTTCTTTGCGCGCACTGGGCCGGAGCGCACCGAAGCCACGCCCCTTTCCCTGCTCAGGCCACGCCCAAGGCCCCATCAAACCCCTCCCGGAGGCTCCCTCCGGTCCTATTTCCTCCCTCGCGGGTGGAGGCTCTGTCGAGAGTTGTTTCTCGGCCCAGCGCGGTCTGTGGCGTGTCTACAGCACCTTCGGGTTAGCTGATCTCCGTACCCGCCTCGGCCTGCATCTTGCTGTCTGCACCCCCAGGTACGTAAGCGCCCCTCTCTGGGGGCGCCGCCCTAGTAGCTACCCTAGAAACGTTCTCCTGTCTCCTCCAGGGCAAAAGAGCAGCCCGACCAGGAGCCAAAATGGTCATTGAGTTTCCCAGCATTCCTCCCACAAGGTATTTCTCAGGGTTTCCCATCTGGTCGGGGCTCAGGTTGCATCTCCGGAGTGCTGTGGTGTCCCGATGGCGCCGGTGCAGGTGGTGGACATGACTGGAAACGCGCGGGAGAGAATGGGGGCTGTCGTGACGCGGGGAATCCAGACTTGTGAACAGGCACTGCGCCACAGGAATGACTGTTATTGGAGAAATGGTGTGGAGCGCCTGTTTCCGACTCGACCAGCGAAGGCCATGGACACAGCATGGAACCACGTAGACCCGGCCTCTGGCAAACCAGAGAGTGTGTAGAGCACTATTCAAATACTGGAAGAAGGGAGTTGGAATGTTGTGAGGAAGCCTATGGTGTCAGAGGGAAAGGGGCAGCCTGTCTTGAGGGCACCTGCTATGGAGAGCTTTCTGGCCCCAGGCAACAAAATCCCAGAAAAAATGCCCAGGTTGGTGTGTTTGCAGACCAGAAAAGAGGCTGAAGCGTATACAGGCAAGAAAGGAGGTAGGGAGTGGTTGACCAGGGCTTGGAAGACAACGAGGAGCCCACAATTCTATTCTTTGGGCTGCGTGTACGAGGGATGCTTAAGGCAGCAAGTAACACTGTCTTGAGAGGAAGATCCTGCCCTATGTTGGGAAAGTTGAAAAAGACACCAGGGCAGCCCCGGCCACTGGCTGGGCCCCTGATGGAAGGTGTGTAAAGTGATAAGAAGTAAGTTGGAAATTTTTTATTTCCCTCCAAGAAGAATTGTGTTTCATGCTTGTTTGGAAGTGAGATGTGAGGGATGTCGGTGTAGAGCTTTCAAAGCTGGTCCTCTAAGAATTTGGAAAGGGTCTTATTTTATTTGGGGGAAGGGCTAGGTTGAATCTAGGGCCTCATACTAGGCAAGCAATCCACCACTGCAATACTTTGGTGGCTGTATGTGTACTCACTTGTGGTGTATATGTGTATATACATGTGTGAGCATTTGTGTGTGGAGGCCAGAGGTTGACTTCTTATGCCTTCCTCTATCACTCCGCATTATTTTCTGAGACCGACTCTTAACTGAACCTAGAGGTTATCATACTTGCATAGCAAGCACTGTACTCACTGAGCTATCATCAGCTTAGCCCGTAGGTTTTATTTTGAGACCATCTCCCTAACTTGTTTAAGCTGTCTCTGAACTCATTCGGTAAGCTAGCAAAATCTATGAGCTGATATGGGGATGTGGGAGACAGGGCTTCCCAAGACTGTGATTTGGGCCCAGTCAAGGTCCAAGACACCAGTGTGGTCTCCAGTGGGGTGACCTGGACCTATTGATTGGATGGAGATCCCCAAGAAAGGAATCTCAGACTATGAACTTGACTTGGAGGCCCCACATCCTTTACAGCTGGCATCTTCCCAGCTGTAAATGCACTTTGGGTGGAGTTCCAATAGCATCACTCAGCCTGCCTTGATCCTTCTCTGAAGGCCAGCCAAGTTGCAGGGAGTGTAGGGGTTCTTCTTTACCTAGCTTTTCACTTTACTCAAAGTGGGTTGTTTCCAGGAGTCAAGGAGAGAAGAGGCAATAGATAAAAGCTGGGAACTCCTGGCTGCAGGAAAGGGTTCTGAGTTTCTGTTTGCCCATCTGGAAAATGGGTCTGAAGTATGTTTCTCCTTAATGAGTCCACAGCTCTTAATAGTACTTGAAAATCTCAGTGCCCTTTACATTACTGAGAACCTGTGGTTGGTTACCAATCCCACTCTGAGATACAGAGAACACTGTCCACTTCCAAACCCAAGGCCATTGGCCAGTGGAAGGGTAGGTGGGACATTTAGTTGGCACAGTGCCTGGGAGGGAATGAACAATTAGGAAAGGAGCCTCTGGGCTTACTACAGATGACAAAGGGAGTGAGTAAAGGCCCCTCCCCCTCCTCCCACCCTGGGATGACACAAGAAAGCGTTGCAGTGGGGATGCTCCCCTCTGATCTCAGTGCCCCAGGTTACTCATGTCTCCAGCCTGGGCTTGCAGAGTGGTACAGCCCTCGGGCTAGTGGGTTTACCTCATTTTCCCCAGTTGTAAATGGGACCAATAGCATTTAAACACCCCATATAGTTAAAAGAACCGAGGACAATGCTTGGCTAGTTGTCAGTGTCTGATGAAACTAGTCTGTTAACATAGGAATATTGCAGAGTTCATGCCTCAGGGCAGAACTGAGTGCAGTAACATGACTTGGCCCAGGGAGAGTCAGGGAAGGCATCCTGGGTGGGTGACAGTTGTCTGTGTGTTCTGGGTGAAATGGGATGATTTGATTGAAGAAAGAAAGACACTGTGGGGTGGATTCATGCTTTCTCAAGAGGCTGGGGGATCAGCTTCTCAAGGATGGAATGCTAGCAGTTTCTTAGAAGTGCTTTAAAAAAATTATTTACTTTACATCCAGACTGCATTTTTCCCTCTCTCCTTTCCTCTCAGTCCTTTCCCTCACCCCCAGCCCTTGCCCATCCATTCCCTCTCCCTTTCTCTTCAGAAAAGGGGAGTCCTCCCGTGGATATCAGCTAGCCTTGGCTTAGCAAGTTGCAGTAAGGCTAGGTTCATCTTCTCTTGAGGCTAGATGAGGTAGCGCAGTTAGGGGAAAGGGATCTAAAGGCAGGCCACAGACTCTGAGACATGACTACCCAGGTGCGCAACTGTTACCCATGTACAGACAGCCTAGGCCAGCCCTATGCATGTTCTCCTGGAAGTGCTTCTTATTGTGACACAAAAGACACTTTTAGCAAGTTAATTTTTGTTTATCAAAACCTCATATCTGATCTAGGGCTTGTCTTGAAGGAACCATCACCTAAGCAATTCGAAGCCATACCTAGTTTCCCTGGTATGTCTCGGGACTAAGTTATGCAAAGGCTCTGAGAACAACCTCATAAAATCCCAGCTAGCAAGCACTGAGAAAAGGCTACTTCAAAGTCTAAGTGCCAGCCCTCTGGAATTCACGCCAGATAGAATGGCTCTGCTAAAATTGTGCTACGGTGATTCAGCTAAGGATGGATTGGGCAGAGGAACAGTATTCTGAACCAAAGAGAATCAGCAGATACAAGGCTCCAAGCACATTGCTGGGTGCTTGAAGGAGTAATTAGTAGAGATATGAAAGAACGTTGAGATCCGTGGGGCCTGGAGAGATTGCTCATTGGTAAGAGCACTTGTTCTTGCTTGCAGAGGACCTGAGTTCAGATCCCAGCACCCCCATTAGGTGGCTTACAACTACTTGGTGGCTGGAGAGATGGCTCAGTGAGTAAGAGCGCTGACTGCTCTTCTGAAGGTCCTGAGTTCAAATCCCAGCAACCACATGGTGGCTCACAACCATCCTTAATGAGATCTGACACCTTCTTCTGGTGTGTCTGAAGACAGTTACAGTGTACTTACATATAATAATAAATAAATCTTAAAAAAAAAAAAAAAGAAGTTGGACTAAACAACTACTTGGTGAAACTCTAGCTCCAGGGAATTTAATGCCCTCTTCTGGCCTCTTCAGGCACTGCAGTCATGTTCTTGTGTTCTCCTCTGGCCCTGCCCCAACATCTATCAACTAACCAACCCTCTCCTATCCCCCCCTCCCAAAAAAAGAAACCTTGAAGTCTAGAGGAGAGCAGAATGGCTAGGCTTCAACAGGGAGTTTATATGTTATTTTGATCCCAGAGATCAAAACAGTGGGTGTGTATGGTGCTTGTGATGGCAGGAGCCAGGATACCAGAATCGAGGTGACTATTCTAGATCAAATGGAGGTTTGGATGGGTGAGAATTCAATGGATCTTGGATGGACTAGGTGGGATGGGGCTGTGGGTAGAGAAGCCACTGATGTGTGTGGCTGGCATGAGGGGAACATTGTCATGTTCGAGTCAGCAATCTGTTTCTGATATCTGCCCTTTGTCATGTCTTTAGACCCCAAACTGGTGGAGGAGTGACACAGGGCAGGCTTTGGAGGAACAAAATGGGAGCTGACTGGGAGACAGTGCAGGAAGTAGGTGGGAACCAAGAACCAAGGGTGCTATGGGTTTAGTAAAGAGGAAGTCTGGCCAGCAATATAGCTCATTGAATAAAGACCCTTGCTGCCAAGTCTCATAACCTGAGGCAGATCTTCAGAATCCATATGGTGGAAAGACCCAACTCCTTCAAATTGTCCTTGAGCTTCACATACACTGTGGCACTCATGTACCCATATCCACATACATGAGTAAGTAAAATGTTGAAAGAAATAAAAGAAAGGTCATGTCTAGAGACCTAGGTCAAGGCAGAACTCTTGCTAGCATGTGTAAAGCCCTGATTAACGTCCCCAGCAGTACAAAATAAATACTTAAAATATAAATAAGAACTGTTTCTGAATGTCCTTACTGGCAAGAATCTTCCTCCCATATCTACCTATTCTTCCCCTCCTCAGCCCTTTATACAGCACTTTTACTTTATTCATGGTGGTGTGTGTGTGTGTGTGTGTGTGTGTGTGTGTCACGCACATGCATGCATGCACACAACTTGTAGGAGTCAGTTCTTCCACCATGTGGGTCTCAGACTGAATTGGGTCAACTTTGGTGGCAAATGCCTTTACCTGTGGGGCAATCCTGCCTCCTCCTTCAGACCTTCTCTAGGGCTTCTTTAGTCTCTTTCTAATGGGTCCTCTCAAACTCAGCATGGCCTTTCTCCTCCCTCAGTCTGGACTCTATATCTTTGTTAGTATGATGCTACCATCTATATTAACATGGGTAGTGCTCAGCAACTTTTAGGCTCCTGAAGCCATATTTTGGTCCAAGGTTCCATGACTGTCTTAAAAAGGATTTTTCGCTGGGCGGTGGTGGCGCACGCCTTTAATCCCAGTGCTTGGGAGGCAGAGGCAGGCGGATTTCTGAGTTCGAGGTTAGCCTGGTCTACAGAGTGAGTTCCAGGATAGCCAGGGCTACACAGAGAAACCCTGCCTCGAAAAACCAAAAAAAAAAAAAGGATTTTTCTCTGCCAGCAATACCTGGGGGTCCCCATTTGCCCTGTTATTGGTTTTTCTCTCCCTTCATACCTGCTTGTGTCATTTATATCCAGTGGTGTTAGGGACCTATTTTCCTGGAGGAAGAGACAGGAAAAAGGATGAGGAGACAGCCAGATGATGATGTGGAGGAGTCACATCAGAGGCAGAGGAACTGGAAGGTGCAAAGGCCCTTGGGCCCCACCCCCCAAACTTGGTGTGTGCTGGGGCGTGGCATGGAGGCTGGTGTGGCTGAACTAGAGTGAGTGGGAGGGAGAGTTCTAAGAAGATCAGAGTAAGAGGCTGAAGGTCCTCAAGGACCTGCAGACCGACCACAGCTGACTGTTGGAAGGCCCTTACTCAAGAGGAGAGGAGGAGTTGGAACTTTTTGCTTTCCAATTTTGTTCGTTTGTGTGTTGATGAGCCCTAGAAAGAGGAAGATAGGGCCATTTTTTTTTCCACCAGGGCAAGACATCTTCTCTTTACACATGGTGGGGGTGGCCCAGGGAAACTTCCGAGAGGGGCCCAGATTTCCTTCTTGCCCAGGGAGAGAATTCTGATTGTCAGTACGGAGGCAGGAGTTGATGAAAGCCGTACATAGAGCAGGGTAGCAGGGAGTAGGGACCTGAAGGGTGCAAAGATGGTGAGTCTGGAGGAGAAACCACAGAAGACAAGCAGCTGTGTTCTGAGGATGGGGCAGGTACTGACCAGTCACTGCTGTCTCCAGATGATGGGGATTAAACTTGTTCCTTTTCCCTGTACCTCACATGGGCAAGAGCTGGTGATTTGGTTCTGGTCACCTAACCCACTCCTACTACTGACTGAGCTATTCATCTGCTCTGGCTTCATGAGCAGATTTTGACCCCAGTTTGCTGGAATTAAGATCCAAAATTAATTAATTTTGAGGTAGAATCTTACTCTGTAGCCCTGGCCAGCCTGGAACTATCTATGTAAATCAGGCTGGCCTTTAATTCACAGAGATCTGCCTACCTTTGCCTCCCTAGTAGTGACTTTCAAGGTCTGCTACCATGCCTAACCTTTCCTGTGTCTGGATACTGTGCTGGGTGGTTGCCCACTGTCCCTGTCCAAATTTGTGGCAGGAACTCTTTCAACCTTTTTCTGCTTATAGTTGGGGCAGGTATAATGGGCTCACTTTTGAGGCTGAGGCAGAGGGCCTGTGTGGGTCCTCCTGCCTCGTGAATCATTGGCCAATCCAGTCCCTTCAAAGGGAGCAGACATCAAGGATGGTGTTGGTGGTGGTGGTGGTGGTGGTGGTGGTAGTTTGGAAGCCCTGTGAGTACACATGGTGAATAACCACATTGGGACCAGCCATCAGGAGGCAGATCAACTTTACTTAGGGTGCTTCAAAGTTTATAAAGTTTTGTAGGACAGAAAGTAGGTAGGAACATCCAGGATAGGCAAAGGTCATTGGCTGGAGGCTTAGGGTACCTGGAATGCCTTATTAGGATGGGGAAGCATTTCAAGAATCTCAGGTTCTAGCTGAACAGGTTTATCAAGAGAAAGGAAATTGATCCTGTAATCTAATTGAAGTATGTGACATTCCTCAGGTAGAGGCATATGTGGGGGCTTAGAATTCCTCAGACAAGGTCAGAGAAGAAGATGCCCCTCTAGTGTATGGAGTGTTCCATATTTTGCCAAGCCCAGAGGCTATCCAGTCATGGTGACTTTGGCCTTAGCAGAGTTTTTTCATAGGCCTGGACTTCTGGGAGATGACAGGGAATATGGAGAGTGATGGAGGGAAGAGAAGCAGGCCTGTGGCTAAGAGATTGGTGAGGACAGTTCTATATAAATGGCTGGCCCTTGCCTATTGTCATTTCTAACCAGTATTCCCTGTACCGTGGCCATGCCACTTTCTGTGTGTCTTCAATCCAATGTATAGTCCTGCCTCAGGCCTTTGGCCTGGCTGTTATTCTGGCTAGAATGACCTGTTTCTCCACTTTGGTTCCTGCATTTAAAATGTTACCATCTCAAGGAGGCTTTCCTGACCAATGTCTTGTTGTCTTTTCTTTTTTCTTTCTCTCTTCCCCCTTTTCTTTACTCTTTTCTTTCTTTCCCTCCCTTCTTTGTGTGTATGTTACTGTAAGCACTTGTGGAGGGCAGAGGGCAAACTTAAGTGCCCTTCCTTAGGAGCCATCCACCCTTACAGGGCCTCTCACTGGGACCTGGCAATTTCCAGTTAGGCTAGGATGGCTGGCCAGCAAGCCCCAACTGCCTCCCGAGTTCTGGGATTACAAGTGTGTACCCCAAGACCTGACTTCCTTTTTAAAATGTGGGTTCTGGAGATCAAACTCAGGCCCTCATACTTGTGGGATACACTTTACTGACCGAACCATCTCCTCTGACCTCTGTTTTTCAAATGCAGCCTCTGGGTTCCTCTGTATCCTGCTTCACATTCCCCTCCCTACCTTATTCTTTCTTCTCTCCACAAGACTGGTTTCTTCCTGATATAATGAAACAAATAATTAACAAAATGTACCATGTATCTCTCCCCTACTCTCTGAAAAACGTGAATTCTTGAGTTAGCAATACAGTTTGCTCAGTGCCCTGTGGAGGCTCTAGTGTGTAGGCCAGCACTGATGCACGGTAGGTAAGTGCTGATCTAACGATGGTAGCATCCAGGTACTCTGGATGCAGCCTAAGCAGAGGTCAGGCAGGATGTTAGGATGGGGCTCAGTTTGGGTACAGGTTCATAAAACAGGTAAGCTCACCGTCTGTTCTCAGCTTTCTACTTCCTCCCTTATGATCTTTGGTGATTCTGTGCCTCAGTTTCTCCAGCAAGCTACAAGATGGTAGAAGCAACCAGTCTTCAATAGAAATCTCAGCTGTGGCTTCTTGGAGACATAGTTAAAGGCCAAAAGGACTTGGGGATGAGTCTTGTTTAGTCAGACTTTCCTGGACCTCAAACACTGAAGCAGAGCAGTTAGATTTTCCTGTGATTTCTCTTTTTCCAGAATTTGTCTGAGGATGAAGGGGCTTCCTCTATTTTGTTTGGTGTAGGCTTCTCTCAAAGGGTGCTATTTAGGCTGAGGCTGGATTTGGATCCAGCAATAGACACTGTGTTAGGATTCAATAGAACAGTGGTTCACAACCTTCCTAATGCTGTGACCCTTTAATACAGTTCCTCATGTTGTGGTGACTCTCAACCATAAAATTATTTTGTTACTACTTCCTAACTGTCATTTTGCTACTATTATGAATTGTAATATAAATATCTGATGTGCAGGATATCTGATATGTGATCCCTGTGGGAGTTGTGACTCACATTTGAGAACTGCTACTCAAGAGGAACAGAACTGATAGACTCAATATATATTACAAAGGGGATTTGTTAGGCAGGCTCACATGACATACACTGGGCAGTCCAAGAGTGGCTGCATGCATGTTGGAGAGGGTAAGAACCCAGTAGCTGTTCAGTCCTAAAGGTTGGGTAACTCAGCTGTTCAGGGGAATGTGAGAACACAGTATGCAGTGTTGTGGTTCAAATTAATATGAATTGGGTTTTTTTTTAACCCAGCCTTTGATCATTCATTTCCTAGATAAAAGACAAAAAAACCTTTACATTTATAATAAGCCTTAACACATTAGAGCTGGGCAGATATCAACCCTCTATTGCTATTTTGTCTACTTTCCTGTCAGTAACCTTGAGTTACAATTTGTCATGGTCCACTTGGGCTGCTCTTATCCCGACTGGCCAGTCCTCATGGCCATGCTCTTATGGCCAGGCTTCTATGATTCACCTACCCCATGGTGTCTTGAGATGGTTCAGTGGGTAACAGTGATTGCTGCTCATCCTGAAGTTCTGAGTTCGATCCCTGGAGTTCACATTGTAGAAAAGAGAACTGACTCCTAAAAGTTGTCCTCTGATCTCCACATACATACCATGGTCTACATCCATGCATAAGTGTGCAATAAACAAACAAACAAATAATAAAAAAAACCCCTGAGAATATAGTTCTGGGATGTAGCTACATGGTAAAGTGTTTGCCTAATACATGCCCTAGGTTCTATGTCCATCCCCACACCAAATATATACAGCACAGCAACCACATAAACTGACAACACAGGTTCCCATTATTGTTGTGTTAGTCTGCTTTCCGCTAGGTTTGCTTTGCCTTGAAACTTTTGGATATTTATGAGTGGGTGGTTATATTTCTTTTAGGGCACTAGTGAGGGAGAAACCCAGTAGGCACAAAATGATTTAGTTAAGAAAGCACAGTGACAGCCGGGCAGTGGTGGCGCACGCCTTTAATCCCAGCACTTGGGAGGCAGAGGCAGGCAGATTTCTGAGTTCGAGGCCAGCCTGGTCTACAGAGTGAGTTCCAGGACAGCCAGGGCTACACAGAGAAACCCTGTCTCGAAAAACCAAAAAAAAAAAAAAGAAGAAAGCACAGTGACAGGATTTAGGGTGGAAAGGGGGTAGTTATGAGATTGTGGACACAGTTCCAGGGCCGTGTGTGGACAGGACAGGTATAGGGTGTTATCTGGAGTGTTGCAGATGCCTGTTTCTCCCCCCCTCTTCTTTTTTGAGATAGGATATCCTGTAACCCAGGCTAATGTCAAACTATTTATGTATTGTAGTTGAGGATGACCTTGAACTCCTAATTCTCCTTTCTCTGAGTGCTGGGGTGACAGGCATGGCCATGTCTGGCTTGTACAGGATTGAGGGTAGAACTCAGGGCTTTATGCATGCTAGGTACATGCCCTACCAGCTGAACTACAGCCATTCTTGGGTAGGTGGTAGATTCTTGGCCACCAGCCCTGAGTAAAAAAGAAAGTGTACTAGTGGGATGACTTGGGGTGACATATCTGGGTAAGAAATAATGAGATGATGTTGGATATATAGGTTTGGCCTTGACAGAGAAATCAGGAAATTCGTGGTGCGAATGTGCTGATCATAGCTTCTGAGTGGGCAAGGTTCCTGGGGGGTGGGGCGGGGGCGGGTGGATGACAAGAGATCCAAGCATGATCTGAGGACAAAGGAAAGAAAACAGCATGGATTGGAGCCAGTGTAGCTGAGAGGAGGCAAACAAGAAGTCTGCAGTTCTTGGAAGCAGGTGTAGATAGATGTCCTATCAAAGGCCACAAACACTGGGAATGTCCTTGGTGGGAAAGTATCACAGAAGACCCTGGTGAAAGGCAAGGCCTTTACCGTAGGGTAGACACATGAAGAATCCTACTTGCTTCCCAGCTGGCCATAGTGGTTCACATGGTCACAGCACTCAATAGGCTCAAATAGGATGCTCACAGCTTTGAGGCTAGTCTGAGTTGGAGACCCTCTCTCAAAACAAAGAAACAGTGTCGTTGAGATGGCTCATCAGGTACAGGAAGTTGCTCCCAAGCCTGACAATCTGAGTTTGATCCCCAGAGCCCACATGGTGGAAGGAGAGCTTAGATTTTTATAGGATGTCCTTTGACCTCCTCATAAATGCTGAGGGCCATGAGTGCCAATAAACAGACAAATGTAGTAAAAATCAAACAACCTACGAAAACAAACCGACAAACCTTTGTTTCTTTTTTTTTTTTTAAAAAAATCTTTCTATTGAGTCTTTGTGAATTCACATCATATACCTCATTCCCACTCATTTCTCCAACCCCTCATACCTGCCCTGGCATCTTCTGCCCCAAAAGGGGGAAAACAAAAACAAAAATAAAAACAAAAACAGCAACAAAGAAAAAGAATCTCATGTGGAAGCAGTAGTGTGACAGACACCGTGTGTCCCACACGGTGTCCCACACAGTGTCTGTCCCACAGTATGCCCTTCTGTCCACCCTTCTGTTCATACTTCTTTGCAGTAGTGTGACACGGTGTGTCCCACAGTACACCCTTCTGTCCATATTTCTTTGCTTGCAAATTTTATTGCAATGAGTCATTGGTCTGGCTTCTATACTGTCAGTGTTGGATCCTCTCGTGACTCCTGTCCAGTATCCTGTTGTTGACCTGTGTCACGGAGATTCTGCAGTTTGGGTCTGAGCTCCTTCATGTGCTCTATCAGTTCACCGATGGGGTAGATGTTGGGGTAGGCCAACTCAAAGCCCTGGCTCTGGGCCTGTGTGGTAGCTGAATTGGTCAGTCTGACAGCTCTTCTGTACTCACACCACCAGGGTGAGCTCTTTAGCACTGCTCAGGCTCCCTGCCCTGGGGATTACCTCAGGCATCTTTTTCTTATGTCTTCAACCATTTATTTTATTTCCCATTATGTACTTGTGTGCCTCCAGGTACACATAGACATGTGGAACCCAGAGGTATACATTGGGTATTTTTCTAAGTTGCTGTCTACCTTGTTTGTTTGTTTTGTGAGACAGGTCTCTCCCTCACTGGCAGCTCTCCAGTTCACCTAGATTGGTTCTCCTCATAGGCCCAGTGTAAGGATTTAAATGAGATGGATCAGAAAAGAGCATCATGCACATGTGAAGATCAAAGGACAACTATTGCCTTCCATGATTGAGGCAGGCTGTCCATGTCGGTTGATGAGTATGTCGGGCTGAGGGACCCATGAGCTACCAGGGAACCTCCTGTCTTGATGCAGGAGCCCTGGGATTATAGATACTCACACTTCTGGCTTCATATGAGTGTTGGGGACCCAAGTCATATCTTATTGCAGTAAGAACATTACCCATTGAGCCACCTCCCAGCCTTATTGTTTGATTGATTATTAATTAATTAATTAATTTGAGACACATTTCTGTTTCTCCTGCCTCTACCTCCCAAGTTCTGGATAACAAGGTTTTCACCCTTCAGCTGGCTTTATTTAGCACTGGGGATGGAATCTAGCATTCTATGCATGTTGGGCCATTGTTGCACCAACTAAGCCACCTCCCCTTGATTTTTTTTCCTTCACCCTCTAGTATTCCAATCCTATGTGCATGTGTGAGAGGCCTTTTTGACATTATCCTAAAAGTTACTCAGACTCTTCACATGTTTAGCCTTTTAGACATTTTTGTTGTATTGTGTTTGGGTGCAAGAAGTATGTTACAGTCTTCTCTCTAGTAGAACTTTTCAGAGTCAGCCTTTCTCTTTCCATCATGTAAGTTCTAAGGGTTGAACTCAGGGCATCAGGCCTGGCAGCAATCACCTTCTCCTGAAGAGCTTTCGTGATGACCCCCTATATATCCTTACATAATGGTAAAAAAATGTAAAACATAAAATGGATCTTCCTTCCCTATTCCCTGCCTCTCTCCCCTTTCTCTTCCTCCCGTTCTTCCTATTTTTTCCCCTTTTAGGAGACAGGGTCTTGTGTATCCTGTAACTCATCATGATTTTCCTGCTTCAACCTCCTGAGAGCTGGAGTACAGGCATCAGCAACTTCATTTAGCTCATTTCTGGATCTTTTCACTGTCTAGAACATGTTGTGTGATGATGGAAACCTATGGAAACCTCTTAAATCAGCCTTGGCAGGCATAGTGATGCTACCCATATGTGGCAGTTGAATATATATCTAATAACTGGTAGGACTGAGGGACTGTGCATGCGGGGTGTGCGAGTGTGTGTTCATGCACACACATGCATGTGGAGGTCAGGGATCAGCTTCAAGTGAATTCCTTTATTGCTCTACACCTACTGTTGTGAGACAAGGTCCTTCACTGAATCTGGAGCTTACCAATTTGGCTAGCTGGCTAGCCGAGAGTCACTTGTTTCTGTTCCCCAGTGCTAGAATTGCAGATGCATGCTGTCATGTCCAGGTTTTATGTGAGTTCTGGGAAGTGTGTGTGAGTGTGTGTGTGTGTGTTTTAATGGGGATGAAATTTACAGCCTCCAGTATGCCTCCAGGACAAACTAGTTTAACATTAAGTAGCCACTTGCTTTTGGGAGGCTGAAGCAGAAAGATTGAGAACTTGAGGCCATTGTAGCGTCCATAATAAGTTTCAGACTAACCCGGGCACATTGCAAGACTCTATCTTAAATTAAGATTTATTATATTTTATAATTGAAAAATAAAACTTAAATAGCTTCACGCGGTGTACAATTCCTAGGTACTGTTTCTTCCCCAAACATATAATAATAATAATAATAACAACAACAACAATAATTTCATGATGCTGGGGATATTTACCAAGCTTTTCTGTGTATTGGGTAAGTGTTCACATTTAGCCATGCATGTAGATTAGGCAAGTGTTCATATTTAGTTCCTTACTAGTGGATTCCAGTCAGGTGCTCTACTAGCGAACTCATTCTGTAATCCAGGCTGTCCTGGAACTTGCTATTTTCTGTGTCAGCCTTCCTTGTGGCTCTATTTCTTGGCATGTTGCAGCCTCACCTGACTCAGTAGTTCTTTTATATTTTGCCTACAATTTACCATTAACATCTGCAAATCTGATGAGGCTTCCTCTACTATTACCCCAACTGAACTGTGTTGGTGGTTTTTCACTACGTAGATTACAAAGGTGGCCATTAGTGACTTCCTGTGTTTTGATTTTGTTTTTTTTAAACTTTTTGATCTGCCCACACCAGACAGCATAACTCGTTTAATTCCCCTGTCATCTCTACCCAGCTTTGGGTAATTTTTGTTGATTAAAACAAATAATTGTGATGAGCTGCACGTAGAAGTTAGCCACCTTAACTATTTTAAGTGCACAGTTTGGCATTTCTAATTTATTCGCATAGCTGAGTCCCCAGTTTACAGAATGTTTTCGTCTTGTACAATTCAAACTATAATCATTAAACATTAACCTCCCAGTTCTCCCTCTTCCCTGCCAAGCTCTAGAAATCTCTATTTTACACACACACACAGACACACACACACACTCACACACACACATGCACTCACACACTCACTCTCACATACACATGCACCCACTCACACACACACATGCACACACGCTCAAGTGCATGTTTTCTGGCATCAGGTGTCTTCCTCAATTGCTCTTCATCTAGTTTTTAAAGACTCACACTGAACCCAGAGCTCCCTGATAAAGCTAGACTGGCTGGCCAGCCAGCTCTGGGGATCCTGTCTTTTTCTCTACTTCTCCATGTCTAAATTTCTTATTTAGGTTCTGGGATTCTTGCACTGCAAGCACTTTACCCATTGAGTCATGTCCCCAGCCCTTCTGTCCTTGAATTTGACTGCCTAGAGACCTCTTTCTTTTTTTCCTTATGAATATTTTTTTTATTTTCTATATTTTTTTATTTACATTCCGAATGATTTCCGCTTTCCCGTTTCCTCCCTCCCCGAAAGTCCCGTAAGCCCTCTTCCCTCCCCCTGTTCCCCATTCAACCGCCTCTCGCTTCTCTGTCCTGGTATTCCCCTACATCCAGTCTTTCCAGGACCAGGGGTCACCTAGAGACCTCTTATCATTGGAATTGTGGCAGGATTTGTCTTGTCTTCTTCTACACACTATAATGTCTCCAGGGTTTATCCAAAGTGTATCTTTCTCCTCCTTTTAAATTTCCTGTGATATCCTATAGTATGGAATCTTAGAGATGTCTTACCCCAAGTGTTGCACATCAAGACTGCTTGAGGGAGGAGAAACTCAAAAGGGACACAAGAACATTTTGGGGAAGGGATGGATATGTTCATTATTATGTTTGAAGCAATGACTTCATGGGCTTTGATATATGTTAAAATAAATTAGATTGTGCTGGACATGGTGTTGCATGCCTGTGCTATTCCAACATTTGGAAAGTAGAGGCAGAAGAATGAGGAGCTTAAGGGTAGTCTCAGTTATATAGTGAATTTGAGGTCACCTGGGCTCATTGAAATCACAATGAGACCTTGTCCATTTAAAAAAAAAAAGTGTGCATGTGTATATAACCACACATTTTAAGCACATAGTTTTCTCATTTTTCTTTTTTTCTTTTAAATTTCTTTCCCTTCCTATCCTCCCTCCCTTTTCTTTTCTCCCTTCCCCCTTCCCCCTTCTGTTCTTCCCCTCTGTCCCTCCCTAGGCTCTCACTATGTACCTTAGGCTGGCCTGGAACTTACCATCCTCCTGCCTTACAGCTCTCCAGTACTGGAATGACAGATCTGCCCACTATATCCAGCTGATCCCGAGTGACCTGCTGGTATCTCTGGAGTAATGCTATTTGTGTGGGGACCCAGCTTCAGCCGTGTTCATTCCAAGTCCTGTGGAAGTGGTGGTGGTGAGAGTGAAGCTTTGGGGGGTGGTTTCAGAGGTCAGAGGCCACCATCCCTAGCTTGTGATGAGGCAGAACCTCCAGACATATGGCAGAGCAGACTGCTCCCCTCATGGGATCCAGGGCAAAGGGGGAAGGGGGAGGAAGGGGAGAGCAGAGGACAGAGAAGAGAGGGCAAGAGAGAGAGAGAGAACTGTGGAGGAGAGAGGAGGAAAGAGATGAGGAGAGCCAGAGGGAGAAGAGGCAGAGAGGGAAGAGTGGTGGGGAGAGAGAGAGGGGAGAGGAAGGAGGAGGGATAGAAAAAGACAGGAGGAAGAGGAAGGAGAGATGAAGGAGGGAGAGTGAGGAGGAAAGGGGGGAGATAGATAGGGAGATACAAAGATAGAGACGAGAGTCTCTTCACTAGCGACCTGCTTTTGTGTTGCCATATCTGCTAAGTTTCCACTGCTCTCGCAGCCCATTAAGCTATGACTCCATCAGTGTGTCAGCTTAATCCAGAACCATCATGATCCAGTTGTATCCAACAGCCTCCCTTGCGGAACACTGTTGTACCAGAGATCAAGTCCTCAACGCATATGCTTTTGGGGGACATTTATAATCCAAGTCACCATGGGAGAAAGTTTCACAGGTTCCAGCAGTCAAAAGACACACCACGCTCAGCAATTGAGGGGTGAAGGAAAGGAGCAAAGCCAACGCCTGGCCGCATGGTGGCTATGTTGGATTTGGTCTGAGACTTGTGGGGGTGGTGAGAAGTGAGTTGAGTAGAGAAGGTTAAAACATAGTCAACTTGCAGATGCCTGAGGAATGTGTTTTATTAAAACACTTAAAAGATTTTTTTTAACCTTCACTTTTTTATTTTGCAATTCTCATGAGGGTTTATTCAAACTTGCGACATAAACCTTTCCTGATGCACCAGGTTAGGTGAGTGACCATGAGGTTTAGGGGTAGGAGTTTTTTAAAGGAAAAAAAACACATGTGGGGTCTCTAAGCCTTGCCATTATATGTTTGGGTAAGAGGTTTATAGGCAAGTTGACTTTTTTTTTTAATTGAAAAAGGAAGTAAAATCATTTTATGATAAAATTAAAGATTTACATGGAAAATATTTCTGAAAAAATTGAAAAAATATAAAGAAAAGCATGTTAAAATTGACAATTTTCATGGAAAATTAAAGAGTAAAATGGTAGACACAAAGAACATTGCTAAATTATTTGAAAAAGGAAGTAGAAACATTTTATGATAGAATTGAAGACTTATGTGAGAAATATTTCTGATAAAATTGTAGAAAAATATAGAATAACATGTTAAAATTCAAGGTTATCATGGAAAATTGTAGGTTATCAGATAAAATGGTAGGCGTAAAATATTTCTAAGTAGATTGAAAGTGTAATTATAAACATTTTCTGATAAAATTGAAGATTTACATGGAAAATATTTCTGATAAAATTGAAGAAATATATAGAAAAACATGTTAAAATTGAAGATTATCATGGAAAATAATACAGATAAAATGATAGGCATAAAAACATTACTAAATTAATCGGAAGAGGAATTACAAACATTTTTTGATAAAATTGAAGATTTACATGAAAAATACTTCTGTTAGTCAATGCCTTTTTACTGGGGAATTGAGTCCATTGATGTTAAGAAATATTAAGGAATAGTAATTGTGGCTTCTTGTTATTTTTGGTGTTATTTTTATGTTTCTGTGGTTACTTTCTTTTGGGTTTCTTGGAAGAAGATTACTTTCTTGCCTTTTCTAGGGTGTAGTTTCCCTCCTTGTGTTGGTGTTTTCCATCTATTATCCTATGTGGACTGGATTTGTGGAAAGATATTGTGTAAATTTGGTTTTATCATGGAATATCTTGGTTTCTCCATCCATGGTGATTGAGAGTTTTGCTGGGTATAGTAGTCTGGGCTGGCATTTGTGTTCTCTTAGGTTTTGTATGACATCTACCCAGTATCTTCTAGCTTTCATTATCTCCAGTGAGAAGTCTGGTGTAATTCTGATAGGTCTTCCTTTATTAGTTACTTGACCTTTTCCCCTGTACTGCTTTTAATATTCTTTTTTTGTTTAGTGCATTTGGTGTTTTGATTATTATGTGACAGGAGGACTTTCTGTTCTGGTCCAGTTTGGAGTTCTGTAGGCTTCTTGTATGTTTATGGGCATCTCTTTCATTAGGTTAGGGAAGTTTTCTTGTATAATATTGCTGAAGATATTTACTGGCCCTTTAAGTTGTAAATCTTCACTCTCTTCTGTACCTATAATCCTTAGGTTTGGTCTTCTCATTGTGTCCTGGATTTCCTGGATGTTTTGGCTCAGGAGCTTTTTGCATTTTGCATTTTCTTTGACTGTAGAGTCAATGCTTTCTATGGTATCTTCAGCACCTGAGATTCTTTCTTCTATCTCTTGCATCCTGTTGTTGATGTTTGCATCTATGACTCCTGATTTCTTTCCAAGGTTTCTATCTCCATAGTTGTCTCCCTTTGTGATTTCTTCATTGTTTCTACTTCCAATTTTAGATCCTGGGTGATTTTGTGCAGTTCCTTCACTTGTTTGTTTGTATTTTCCTGTAATTCTTTAAGGAATTTTTGTGTTTCCTCTTTAAGGGCTTCTACCTGTTGACCCATGTTCTCCTGTATTTCTTTAAGGGAGTTATTTATGTCCTTCTTGAAGTCCTCTATCAGCATCAAGAGATACGATTTTAAATCGAACTCTTGCTTTTCCAGTGTGTTGGGGTATCCAGGCCTTGCTGTTGTGGGAACACTTGGTTTTGATGTTGCCAAGTAGCCTTGGTTTCCATTGGTAGGGTTCTTGTGCTTGCCTTTCGCCATCTGGCTATCTCTGGTGTTAGTTGGTCTTGTTGTCTCTGGCTGGAGCTTGTCCCTCCTGTGGGCCTGTAAGCCTGTGTCTGTACTCCTGGGAGACCAACTCTTTTCTGTCAGGGTCTGTGTACAGATGGCTGTGGAGCCTCCTGGCTCCCTTGTGCAAATGGTGACTAGAAGACTCCTGGTGACTAGCAGCTCCATTGATCGTATGCCCCGGTGTGCTCCTAGCTATCCCCCTCCAGAGAGAAGGTGGAGATCTCACCTTTGCACTCAGAAGTGAAAGCACTGCTGGGAGATCACTCTCTCCTGGCAGGCCGTGCACTGAAGGCTGTGGAGCTGCCTGCCTCCCTGGTGCAAATGGCGGCTGGAAGACTCCTGTCCCAGCAGCTCCTTTAACCTTCACTTCTATATGTATTGGTGTTTTGCTTGCATTTATGTCTGTGCACCATGTATGTGCAGTGCCCACAGAGGCCAGGGGAAGGCACCAAATCCACTAGAACTGGACTGACAGAACAGTGGGTGCTGGGCATTGAACCTGGGTCCTTTGGAGGAGTTGAGTGCTGGGCATTGAACTTGGATCCTTTGCAAGAGGTGGGTGCTGGGTATTGAACCTGGGTTCTCTGCAACAGCAGTCAATGATCTTAATGAATGAACCTTCTTTAGCACTTCACTAAAAATCTTGAAACTCAATATATTGTGATACTTAACAACCTTTTCCATTTCATTTTATGTTTTACATTCTGTTATTTTGTGTGTACTTGCGTGTCCGTGTGGGCAAACATGTCACAGAGCACATGCTGAAGTCACAGCATACCTTGAGGGGTGAGTGCGCTCCCTTTCCATTATCGGAGTCTCAGCAATTGCACTCAGGTCATCAGACTTAGTGGCACACCCTTTACTTGCTGAGTCATCTTGCCATTCTGTTTTAATTTTTATTGTTTTGAAGCAAAGTCTGACATAGCATGGACTGTCCTTAAACTCCTAACCAATAGTGATCTTGAACTTCTGATCCTATCTGCCTCCACCTCCCAAATGTAGGGATTGCAGTCATACACCACCACTCCTATGAAATGCTGGTGCTGGAACCTGGAGCCTCACGCATGCTGGGTAATCACTCTACCAATTGAGCCATAGCCTGGTCCTTTCTTTTCAAAATATAGGCTAAACTGCTGACCTGGAACTTGCATTTTTCCTGCCTATGCTTCCCACGGGCTATGATGACAGATGTATGCCACACCCAGCTCCTAGCATTGACATTTAAAACACTTTTTAAAAATGTGTGAGTGCACGTGCACACACATGTGGTACTCAGATGGCAACTTGTTGTAAGTAGTTGGCTCTCTCCTCCACCTTGAGGAGGCTTGGCAACAAGTGCTCCCACCCACTGAGGTCCTAGGCCATGAACAAGGTAAAGTAGAAGCTCAACAAGCTGTCTTATTGAGAATTGAATTGGGAGGGGATGATCAGGGTCCAAGTAGGGAGGGCGGAAGCATGGCAACCTCTGAGGGGCTTGGGCAAGGCAGAGTCTTAGACTTAGGACCCTCCTTGGGGTCTTTGTGAGGTGTATCCTGGACTTTCAGTATGTCTGGTCGTCAGCATTCCCTGACTGTCCTGGGGTAGTCAGGGCCATTTGGAAAGGACAGCTGGGACTCCAGTGCAGGACTGGCTTTAGCAATCCAAAAACACTCCCCTCACCTTGTGAGAGCCCCGTGTGTTAAGGTCTGGGCCTCTGCCTGCAAGAATCAGGTGACTCCAGGTAGGAATGCACCTCCCTCCTGTGAGTAAATGTGCCAGTGAGGTCTTGATTGAATTACTTTCCCATAATCTTGTTTTCAGGAAGTCAGAAAACAAAGCAAAGCAGTCCCTGCCCCCTACAAAGTTCTGATGGTTGATGAGGGGTACTGGTGTGATAGGATTTGGGGTGACAGCCTGTGCTCCAACAAGCCAGATTTGATCACTTATCCTCCATATGTCAATTAGAACAGCCAAATTAATAGTGAAAAGCAGGAGATTTACTCAATGTGGCTACACTGTGAAGTGGGACAAAGAGATTTAGAGATTCTCCCAAATCTATGATAGGGAGGTGAAGAGTTAAATAGAAACGCACATCTAAGCCATCTCAGTCAAGGTGTGGTCCCATCCAATGCTGTCTGGGTTCTACATCTCCAGCGAGGTGGTCTGACAAGTTGTTGGCACAGTGTGAAACCTCATTCCTGGAGAAAGTTCCCCTCTGTTGGCCCAGGCTTTAGACTTTCTTCTCTCCCAGCTGGAGGTTCCTGGGGCGGGGGGGGGGGGGGAGCTGGAGGAATTCCAGTTTATTGGGGCTCATTGTTTCAATACTCTGATAACCAAAAAGAGGGACCCAAGTGTTTGTTTAGAGTGGATTTATCCCTGTTAGGCTGGTTACAGTGGGAATTTCAGAACAGCTAGGATCAAAGTTAAACACATAGCACCCCTCAACACCCACCATAGGCAGGGTTACTTCATTTCTCCACTTCCCTTGCCTTTCTTCTCTCCCCTCCTCCCTGCCTCATTCCTCAGTTTAGCTGGTCCCTGTGCTGGCCCCTCAGCACAAAGCCCTGGTCTCTCTCTCCTCACATACAGGGATATTTTTAGTCAGTAAGAGGGATTATCAGCTGAGTTCCAGGTGGCAGGGGCCTGGCTGGGAGAGGAGCCAGCTGGGCTTCAAAGAGTTGGCAAGCTGAGGGAGGAGGGAGAAACCAGGGGTGGGCAGGCCTTGAGGATAATGGACAAGTTGGCATTGACTCTTTGGTTGACCTCGCTCACATTCACTTACCCTGTAGGCTGCTCTGGTCTAACCCAGCTTGAGCACAGGCACAGAATTTAAGGGAAGGACAGTGGAGGTCAGGAGGGTTTCCAGGCAGCATGAACCTGCTAGGAACTGCCTAGAAATCATCTAGAAAACCTGTGGTGATGCATACTTTCCATCCCAGAACTGGGGAGGCAGAGGCAGGAGGATTTTGAATGCTAGGATATCCTGGATTACTTAGGGACACCCTGACTTTGAAGACCAGGGGCTGGGTGTGTGTGTGGTGGGGATGGCTCACTGGTGAGTGCTTGACTAGCATCTGAGGGGCCATAGGACCAATCCCAGCACTGCAAATATAATAGTGATCTTATTATACCAGATGTGGTGATGTGTGCCCTTTATCTCAGCATTTGGGAAGTGGAAGCAAGACTGGGCAAGATTTTCTACTTTAAAACTAAGGGTTGGGATGTGGTTTGGCAGTAGATCATATTCTCCTAGCATCCTCCAGCAAGGAGCTGGAATTGTATGTCTCAGCTGTAGAGTCCTTACCTGGAATCTACTAGGAGGGCTGGACCTGCCTAGGATCCTCTAATAAGAGGCTGGGAGGGAGGATGATTTGTCAGTATAGCACAGGCTTAGAATCTACCATTGTGGATCTGGGAGTGTGACTCAGTGGTAAAGTCCCTTTCAAGAATTCCCCAGTGAGGAGCTAGGGTCATGCCTTAGTGGTAGAGTGCTATCTAGGGCTGGGGTCAGGGCTCAGTAGTAGATTATCTGCCTAGAATCTACCAATGATGGACTAGGTATGTGTCTTATTGGAGAGCATTTGCCTAACCTGGCCAAGGTTCTGGGTTCCACTCTCAGAACTGGGGGTCTGGGGACCTACTATGCAAGCAAGAAGACACTCACAAGCTGGGTTAGGCCAGAGCAGCCTACACCCCTTTGCTATGCAAGCAAGAAGACAGTCACAGAAATGCCTGATACCAATGCTGGGGATTAGAGACAGGAGGATCCTGGGTACTCACTGGGCAGTCCAGCCAACTTGTAAGCTATAGGTATAGTGAGAAACCCTGTCTCAAAAAATAAAGTGGAAAACAATTTAGGAAGATAACCTAGTGTCTATTTCTGTGCTCCTCATGTGCATGCAGAGCTCATGGACTTGCCCATGTATACATATACCACCCAGAACACAAAGAATTATCCAGAAGCTGCCACATACCAGTGACCTCTCAGCCTTTCTCAAACCACTTCTCTCCCCCAAATCATTACTGACACTGTTACTCACACTCACACCACTGTAGGCATCATTTCCAGTCTCCTACTAGGAAGGAACTATTGTGGATCCCAGTTATAGATGGGAAAACTGAATCAGAGAGAGAGAGAGAGAGAGCAAGGCATCTACTCCCAAGGTTACAGAATTGATAAATGACTGAACCAGGAATTAAACCAACCAGGATGGAGTGTTTATGAACTGATGAGCCATCACCCCCTGTTCCCACCTCCACTCCATTCCCCAGTAAAGTAGGGATCTGTTGTACTCCTTTTTCAGACTGGACATACGAGATGTGAGGAGATGGAACTGAGTTTCAAAGGAAAAAGTGGAAACTGGGGAACCCTGAAGCCCTTCATCTTACTTCCTCAAGAGTGACTGCTTAGAATCCCTGAGTTAGGAGCTGGGGGGCATAGCCCAGATGTAGAATTTTGAGTTTTGTTGCTGGAAAAGGTGATATTCAGATTCTCCCAGGAGCCTCCAGGGGAGACCAGTGTGGCACCTTGATTTGAGCCCAGTGAGATCCATTTGGAACTACTGACCTATATATAGAGCTGCCGGACAACCAGTTTGGAAGAGTAGCCACAGGAAGCGAACCAACCTCAGCAGCATAGATTTATTTGACCTAATTTTGAATTTTATGTTGATAGCATTTTGTGTGCTAGTGTGCATGTGAAGTGCTTTTGTGTTTTGAAGAGGGAGGAGGGGAGAGGGCACTGAGGATTAAACTGGACTCTCCTGTATTGTAGGCAGGTATTCTACTGAATGACACCCACAGTTCTCATAATTGATTTGTTATTTCTTTCCTGCCATTGTGAATTTGATTTTTCTTTTTGATTTAGGGTCTTGTATAGCCTCAAGTTCACTATGCAGCCAAGGGTGGTGACCTTGACCCCCCCCAAAAAAAACCCCAAAACCAAGATCATATAAGCATATTTCAGACCTCAGTTAAGTGATCTCATCACTGTGACAAAACATGTATCATAAACATGATACATGAAAAGATTTATTCTGGGTTACATTTGAGTGTCATTACATCATGGTGGGGAGGGTGTAGTGGAGTAGAGCAATTTGAGACATGGTGGCCAGGAAGCAGAAGAAAGCAATAGAAGGAGGCCTCAGGCCAGACACAGCCACAAGAACACCTCCAAGGCTCTTCCTACTTTTAGCTGTATCCTAATACTGTAAACCCTTCAAGGATTAACTGTGGAATAGGCCAGAACCTCCAGGATCTAACTGTGGAAATGGTTTCTTAGATAAATCAGAAATACCACTTAACCTGGCTTTAAAAACTTCATTTTTATGTGTGCCTTAGTCACTGTCCTATTACTGTGACGAAACACTGGCCAAAACGACCTATAAAAGAAGTTATTTAATTGGAGCTCGCTTACAGTTTCAGAGGGGTTGTTAGTTCTTTATCACTAAGTTGGCGAGCATGGCAGCAAGCAGGCAGAAATGGCACTGAAGCAGTAGCTGAGAGCTTACATCCTGACCTGCAGGTAGTAGACAGAGAGACACTGGTCCTGGAGTGGGCTTTGCCAACTCTCAGTGATATACCTCCTCCAACAAGGCCACAGCTCCTAATTTTTCTTAAACAGTCCACCAACTAGGGACCAAACATTCAAATATATGAGCCTATGGATGCATTCTCATTCAAACCACCATAATCTATATGGATGCTCTGCTCTGCATGGCTGTGCACCACATTGGGTGCATTGCCTATGGGAGTCAGAAGAGGGTATTGGCTCTCTCAGGATTGGAGTTGCAAATGGTTGTTAGCTGCTGTGTGGGTCCTCTGGAAGATCAGCCAGTGCTCTAAACCGCTGAACCATCTCTCCAGTATTCCCCTTCTGATGTTTCTTCAAGTAGAATGCTCTGTGACTCTGCAGATTCAGCTCCTCCTACTGTACACACTTTTGAGTTGAGTTGTGTTTACCTGATTGTGTATCCACAGCATGTCGTTCAGCTTGAGTGAGTGGCTGTGGCAGGAGACATACTGGTTACCACCCAATGTCACATGGGCACAGTTGGAGGACCGTGATGGCCTAGTGTTTGCCCACCCTCACCACGTGCTTGCTGCCTTGCCAATGGCCCTGGTCCTGGTGGTTGTGCGTATCATCTTTGAGAGGTGAGTGCCATTCTGTAGCTGGTGAAGTCCTGCATGTGTATGCGTGTGTGTGTGTGTGTGTGTGTGTGTGTGTGTGTGTGTGTGTGTATACCATGCAGGTGCCCAAAGAAGGCAGAAAATGCCAGATTCCTTGGACCTGGAGTTATAGGTGGTTACATCTGATGTGAGCGCTGGGATATAAACTACAGTCCTCTGGAAATACAGCAAGTACTCTTAACTGCTGAGCCATCTCTCTAGTCCCTTGAACTTTTTTTTTCCTGCCACCAGTTCTTAAGCATTGGATGACAGGCTCCCACTACCACTTCCAATTTTTACAGAGCCCTTGGTCCATCTCAGGAGAATCCCTTTTTAGGTCCTATCCCTGATCAGGAATGCATCTTGGTTTGTGGTTCCCACTCATCAAAGGGTTCCTGAGCTCTTGGCCCTTGGAACACAGACAGAATGTGAAGGAACATTCACTGAAGTTATATTTACTTCATAGACTTAAATAAAAGTTTTGTGTGTATGTGTGTGTGTGTGTGTGTGTGGTGAATTTGGTGTATGTGTGTGTATCAAGGTCAGAGGACATCAAGATGTCCTTTATTATTCTCTTAGTACCTTCAGATAGGTTCCCTAAATGAGCCTGGAGCTAGGCTGTTGGGTAGTAAAGCCCTAGAGATCCCTCAATCTGCCAGAGAGATGAGGTTACAGGCAGACATGTGGCCATACCCAGGTTTGTGCATGGGGGCTGGGGATTTGAACTCATGTATTCAATGCTTGTATGGTAAATATTCTTACTGAACCATCTCTCCAGAGCCTTCATATACTTCTTTTTTAAGGCTTCTTTGTCATTTTCAGCTCTAAGATGTATGTGTGTCTTAACTCAATGCTTGATGCCAATATATGACATGGTACTATTATTACTCTCATTTTACAGAAGGAGAAATGGAGATACAGAAAGGTTTAGTAACATGACTAAGAATATACAGTGTGTAAGATCAGCTGGACCTGTAGGAATTCTGGGAAGCTCAGGTCAGATAGGCCTTAAGGAAGGGGTTGACTTCCTTAAAGAACTGATGTTGAGTCTCTATCTGTGGTCTTGGGGTGCCCTCTGGTGGGCAATGTGGGGACTGATTAACCAGGTATCTTTGCTGCAGGAAGGATAGCAAGATACCAGACTGAACAGGTAGTGTACCTAGTCCCTCCCCTGAGGAGCCTGATGAAGAAAGACTAAGACCCAGGTCACCAGGATACAGGTAGTGTGTCTTAGTCAGGGTTTCTATTCCTGCACAAACATCATGACCAAGAAGCAATTTGGGTAGGAAAGAGTTTATTCAGCTTACATTTCCACACAGCTGTTCATCACCAAAGGAAGTCAGGACTGGAACTCAAGCAGGTCAGGAAACAGGAGCTGATGCAGAGGCCATGGGGGGGATGTTTCTTACTGGCTTGCTTCCCCTGGTTTGCTCAGCCTGCTCTTATATAGACCCCAAAAATACCAGCCCAGAGATGGCACAACCCATAAGGGGCCCTCCCTGCTTGATCACTAATTGAGAAAATGCTTTACAGCTGGATCTCATGGAGGCACTTCCCCAACTGAAACTCCTTTCTCTGTGATAACTCCAGCCTGTGTCAAGTTGACAGAAGCAGCCAGTACATAGTGAGAAGACTTCATTCTGGTTGAGGATGGGTGAAGGAAACTGGGTTCCCAATGAATTGGTCTGAGCATCTCTCTCCTGAAGACAAAGTTAGTGTCTTTTCTTAGGTTTGGTCTGATGCAGTATACAGGTAATCCCTTTGGGCCTTGAGGGATTAAGCCTGGAAGTAGTGACAGAAAATTCTGTCCTGCCACGTGGGCATTTTGGCTCTGGGCTTCCAAACCTTCTTTTCAGATAGAATTGAATTATACATATTGATGAAGCTTGCCCAAGTCTCAGGTCCTCTTACTTTTCTCCTGTTACAGTCACGTCCCTTCATTTGAGTTCTACTGAGTTCTGTCTCTCTTACACTCAGATTTGTGGCCTTGCCCCTGAGCCGGTGGATGGGTGTGCAGGATCCAATCAGGAGGAAGATAAAGCCCAACCCAGTGCTGGAGAAATACTTCCTCAGGATGAAGCAGAGTCCAGTGGAGGTGAGCCCCGTATCCTCTTGACAGCTGCATGGTGATCGCCCTGGGACCCAGGCATAGAAGTGGTGTGTGTCCCTTATTAGAGGTGGGATAGGGACCTCTGACACACTCTACACTCAACTTGAATCCCCAGATTCCCTGGTACATGAGGCTCTGCTCCTCTTCTGCTGGTTTGTGAGACTCCACCCCTTCCCACTGTGCAGAGACTAGTGGACCAGTCACATCCGTCCTGGGTTCTGTGGGGCTTGAAACCACTTCTCTCCCAGCAATGAAGCTGCCCTTTCTAGTCTCGGGTCCCCTAGGTTTTAAAGCTCCATCCCTCATATCTCTCCTGAAAGCAAGGCCATGCTCTTCATTTCCCTGTGCCAAGAGTGTCTGCCCCTTTCAGGCTTCCTGGGTAATGAGGCCCTGCCCTTTCTGGTCTCTTTGGGATCTGGAGGAAACCTTACTTTTAAGGTCTCGAGTTGTGAAATTGTCCCTTCTTAGACTTCCTGGGACATGAGGCCATGCCTTTCCTGGTCTCCCTAAGACTTGAAGGTCCCATCCTTCTCAGGGTCCCCAGAGTTTGAAACTGGCATTCCAGCCTTCCTAGATCCTGGGTACCTGTACCTCTAGTCTTCTTGGGGCTTGAGGCCCTGCCCCTTCCTCCCAGGCTTCTTTGGTCATGAAGTTCTACCCCTGTGAGGCTCCCTGGCGTATGAGGCCCTCATCTCCTGGTCTGGAACATCAACCTTATGATCACTCAACAAACAGATACTGGGATCACATTATGAAGAGTAGGTTTCTTCCTAGTTCTGGGAAGGGACAAGATGCTTTTGATCAAGTGGAGTGGCTGGAGTATCAGAAACAGCCCTGTGGTTCTGCCTCCATTCCCATCCTTGGTGTGGCAGCCCAGTTGGCCTGGTCTGGGTCAGGTTCTGTCGGGTAAGGTAGAAGTGATGGCAGTGTGCCCTGGCTGGGTATAGGATAGCTTCTATAGAGCAGAGAGCTGAATGCCTGCCTAGGGTAGTGTCCTCCTCTACTGCTTCTTGTAGAGCAAACACCAAATGCAAGCTGGAGAAGAAAGGCTTCATTTCAACTTAAACTTTCAGGTAACATCCATTGCTGAGGGAAGTGAAGTCAAAGCAAGAACTGAAATAGATGCCACTGTACCACTCCTCTCTTTCCTCTGTGGGAAAGATCTTAAGCTTCAGTGGGGAATCAAAGTGGGACCAGAGACAAAGGGTGGGAAATCAGCACTGGGCCTATATAATCCTTCCCCCTCATTACTCCCTTCTCAGACCCAGATGGTCCTCCTGGCTTCCCAGTGTGGCCTCACACTGCGACAGACTCAACGCTGGTTCAGGAGACGTCGGAACCAGGATCGGCCTTGCCCATCCAAGAAATTCTGTGAATCCAGGTAATTGTGGGGTTCAGGGGGAGGTTACGTCTGTCTGAATGATGAGGCCCCATTCCTCCTGGATGATGAAACCCTGCCTCTCCTAGTCCATCTGGGTAAGAGGGCTTCCTCCTCCTAGACTTCTTGGTACTTGAGGTCCTTCCCTTCCCAGATTCCCTGAGATGTGAGCCACACTCCCTTTCAGTCTCCCTTGTCAGATGAGGCTCCACCTCTGGGTCCTGGACACTGCTTTTTTGGCAGCTGCCTTACTAGCTTATTCCCCTTCTGCAGCTGGAGGTTTGTCTTCTATCTGTGTTCCTTCGTGGGTGGCACCTCTGTCCTCTACCATGTGAGTAAACCTGAGGGTAGAAGTGAAGGCCCTTACCATACAAGCATCCACAGGTGCTTACTGAAGACCTACTGTGCACCAGAAGCTGGCCATCTGCAGTGAATGAATCTGCTGGGGAGGAGTGGGAGGCAGAACAGGAACAAGGGAAGAGAGAGGAGGGCTGAGCTGTGGCCAAGGAAGGAGCATGCTGTCCTAGCTTTTGTTTTGTTTTCTATTGCTGTAATAACATATCCTGACAAAAGCAGCTCAAGGGAGAAAGGATTTATTTTATATTTTAGCTCATGGTTCCAGGTACAATCTGTTATAGCAGGGGAGGTAGCCTGAGGGAGTTAGTTATATTCACAATAAGGAATAGACAGCAAGGAATACATGCACATCAGCGTTCAGCTCACTCTCTTTTTCATCTAATCTAAGGCCCACCTCATGAAATTGGGCTATCCACATTCAGAATGGTTCTTTCCATCTCAACCTCATTAAGAAAGTCTCTCCTATAGGCACACCCACAGACCTACATAATATAGACAAAACTTCATCGAGAGCATCTTTCCAGGTGATTCTTAATTGTGTTGACCACAAACCAACCATCAGACTTAACACTCAGGAGTTGAAGGCAGAAGGATTATGAACTTGATGGCAATGCGGGCTACATAGTGAAAAATATAAAATATAAATATAAAAATAAAATATAAAATCAGGGAAGAATGGAATTGGTACCTAGAAGGCTGTGGAAGCCTTGGTAATGGGGATTCAGATCCAGGGTAGGAGGCCGACTTTTGCCTTTGGAGAGCTTGAGATTCTTTGTTCCTTCATAGGAGTCATGGTTGTGGACACCGGCATTGTGCTGGGAGAATTACCCACATCAGGTGAGTGACAGGGGCTGTGGAGAAGCTCAGTTCTTGTGGTCAAGGCAAAAGAGCCAAGCTGTCTAGCTGATGAGGCCCAGCCCCAATAATTGACTGTATGATGAGGCCCTGCCCTTCTTACCTGCTTTTATTATGATGCTCCTCCCCTCCTACCTGCCTGTGTGATGAAGCCTGGCCTTTCATAACCTACCTCAGTGCTGAGGGCCCAGTCTTTATCCTCTTTAGTATCCCAGGCAGATAAGTTGAGTCCTTATAACTTCCCATAACTCTTTTGGTTATGATGCCTAGTCTCTTCTGGTCTCCTGGGATTTGAAGATATGTCTCAATTCCCTAGTCCATGAAGCCCCACATCTTGGGGCCTCCCTGGGCCATGAGATCCCATTCTTCTCTGACTCTTGAATGTGAGGACACTGCACGCCCAACTCTATTTTTGATTCTTCTTTGGAGGGAGGAAAATAAGACCAGGAGCTGCCCTAGATCACTATTCTTGATTACCTTCAGGGATGGGGGTTACATGGTTTTCTCACTAATCATTCAAGTGTCCAGGTTATGGGCAACCTGGAGAATCTCCATCCAAGCCCATTTCAGATAGGAGCCTCCATATTTCACAGCTAATCTTCCCTTACTCTGCTGTAGACCCTGAATTTGGGCCTGTACTGGTGGTACCTCCTGGAGCTGAGCTTCTACATTTCACTGCTAATTACTCTGCCCTTTGACATCAAACGCAAGGTGAGTTATGAGCCAGGAGTCTAGCTGGAGATGTGGGTACCATGGGGGAATACGTTCCAATTTCTGGGTAGGGCCTGAAGTGGGAAGAATTGGCCTCAACATTGTATCCTGAGGCACCCTTGATTCCTCACAGAAGGTATGGGGTCCAGAGGTCTTATGGATCTTCTGAAAGACTTGCTTCCAGGCATGTGGCCATCCAGCCACAGAGGCTTGTCCAGATGGTGACCCACTGTCTTCTGCAGGACTTCAAAGAGCAGGTGCTGCACCACTTCGTGACCGTGGGACTGATAGCCTTCTCCTATAGCCTCAACTTGCTCCGCATTGGCTCTGTGGTACTGTTGTTGCATGACTGCTCCGACTACCTGCTGGAGGTGGGTTCACCTCTCCAATTGCCCTGCTATTTTCTTGGCCATGGAGAGGAGGCCCTGCCATAACCGGGGTATCTGATGAGACCTTGCCCCTCCTAATCTGCTAGGGTGATAAGGCCCTGCCCACTCAACCTCTCTGGAAGGTGAAAGCTCAACCCTCCCTATTTAGTTTCCCTGTGACATAAGGCCTATTCCCTCCTGGTCTCTCTGGGACAGGAAGTTCCCATTTCTGTCTGACTCCTTTATATGAGACCCTCCTGCTCCGTGCCTTTCAGGGACTAGAGGTACCACTCACTAGTCTCCCTGGAGATGAAATTATCTGTCTGTCTGTCTGTCTTGTCTCTGCCACTCTTTCATTCTTTATCCTTTCTAGGTAGTTCTGGACATATGACCTTGCTTCAGTTCACTTGACTTCACCCCATAGTTTATTGTCTCCATCATGTGATCCATCACTTTCCATGGGTTTTTGGTCCTGAGCCTGTTTCTCTTTGTTTTTCTCCCCAGGGTTGTAAGTTGCTCAACTATGCCCACTTTCAGCGAGGGTGTGATGCTCTCTTCATCGTCTTCGCCTTAGTCTTCTTCTACACGCGCCTCATATTCTTCCCTACCCAGTAAGTCCTGAGGGTTTAGGGAGAGGGTAGGGTGTGTCCAGGATCCAGGAAGGCCTTATCCTTGGTGCCCTACTTCAGTGCACTGGAGGTGTTGGCTAGGATTTTTTGCAGAGTACAACATAGGCAAAGGCACAGAGATAAGAGAAACAGAAAACTGAGTGCAACACTAATGTAATGCAGTGCATTCCCAGAACAGGAAGAGAGGAGAAGGCTGTCTGAGGCCTGGTTGCTAAGATTGTCTAGTAAGTACATTTTTATATTTTTTGAGCCTGGAATGTGTCAGAGGGTGAAGAAATATCAAAGAGAGCAATGCGGTCGACTGCCCTCCTGGAGCTAACTGATGTGAGTGAGAAAAAGGAGAGATAGGCAAATAAGCAGAAAAGATGTCACAAAGCAATGATAGCACTGAAGAGGAAGTAAAACTGGAAGTGTGCAGGAAGCAGGTATGTAGGTAGTTGACCTTGGATGAATATCCCTTAAGGAACATTTCACTGATAGCCATAGTATATAGAGAATGAATGGGGTTCACGAATCATACTGATCATAGAGGAAGATGGTCTAGGTGGAGGGAACAGCATATGCTAAGGCTCTGAGGCTAGACTGTGTTCCAGTATTGGAAGAACAGAAATGAGTTCACATGGTTGCAACAGAGAAAAGGATAAGATGAATGCAGGTAGGTGACCAGGGGAAGTCATGAAGAATCCTATGGGATGTCCTCTGAAGGGAGGTAGGCACCATGGGGAGTTGAGGGCAGATGCTGGGGAGCTGGGGCAGAGGAACCAGAACAGGTAAGAGGAGACCAGATTAAAGAGACACCTTTGGGGCTAAGAGAAACTTCAGGGGGCATCAGGAGTCCTGCGACTTTGTTCTGGTTTTGAGCAGCCTATGCTCCTTTGTAGACATAGGGGAGGCAAATGGCATGTCAGGCTGAGCTTTCTAGAAGTGTGGGGTGTAAATGCAGGAGTTGCCAGTTTGTATGTCTTTGTAGCAGGAGGCTGGACAGTGTTACCTGGAGGTAAGGTATGGATACAAGCCAAATCCTGGAGCTCCCTTGATATTTGTTGGAGACTGATGGAGAAGTTATAAAACATGTAGCAAGGCTCAGTGTTAAAGAGTTTGCCTAATGCCTGTTAGGTACAGGATTGGTGAGGGGAGAGAGAAGAGGACAGGGAAGGAAGAGAGAGAAGGAAGGAGAAAAGAATGTAAAGGGAGAAGATGGAGGAAAAGATGGAAGAAAGAAGGTAAAAAGGAAAGAGGAGAGGAAGAAGAAAAATGGAGAAGATAGAAAAAAGAAGGATGTGGAAGATGGAGAAGGAGGAGAAGTGTGGAGGAGGAGGAGGGAAGGAGGTGAGTGTGGAGGAGGAGGAGAAAGGGAGATAAGATGAGTGTAGAAGAGGGGTGAAGGAGAGGAGGAGTAAGAGGAGAAGGAAGGAGAATAATGTGGAGGAGGGAGGAGGGTGTGGCTCCTAGAAGGCACAAGAGATTCCAGGGGAAAAGAAATGAAGTAGCTGGGGGCAAAGATTGATCAAGGGTGTGTGGCTGGATTTTTTTTTTCTTTTTTGCATATGAAATAACAGCTGGATTGGTTTTGATGGTAATGGGTGTGTGTGTGTAGGAAACAAGAGCTGTGACCTTGCAAAACAGATGGTATAATCAGAGTTGGGGTTAAAGACTGCTGGGGACAACTGGCAAGATGGTAGAGGTATAGGATCAGCAGGTTCAGGAACATTGTTTCTGAATGGTTTCTGGTAGCTCTGTGAGATGAGCAGGTGGGTCTCAAGTTGATGTAAAGAGTCATTGTGTATCTAAGGACAGATGAGTAGCCACAAAGGATCACTGAGAAGGGCTGGTGAGACACTAGGTACTGCCTTGGAGTTTGTAGTTCAGAAAGGCCAGCTGACAAACTTGTATGTTCTATTGTCTTAGTATAAGCAGGTGAAGAGAGGTACCATCTAAGGATGGGGGATCCAGGGAGGTTTGGGAGTGCAGAGTCCATCCACGCAGATTCATAGAACAAGGAATTCATATACTGCTTGGTGAAAATCCTTTCTGCTTCCTGCCTAGGGTCATCTACACTTCTGTGTTTGACTCCATCAAGAACTTTGGCCCCTTCTTTGGCTACTACTTCTTTAATGTGCTCCTGATGATGCTACAGATTCTTCATGTGTATTGGTTCTGCCTCATCCTCCGCATGCTGTCCAATTTCCTGAGGAAGGGTCAGGTATGGAAGCCTGACAGGGTCAGTTCCCAGGACTCCTCCATGGCCCAGAGCTCCTTACTGTGTTCTAAGATCTGACCCCATCTGTTTTCACAGATGAGAGAGGACATTCGTAGTGATGTGGAAGAACCAGACTCCAGTGATGACGAGGCAGTTTCTGAAGGTCCCCAGCTGAAGAATGGGATGGCTCGAGGGTCTAGAGCAGCTATTACCAATGGCCCGCGGAGCCGGGCAGCGGCATGCCTGACCAATGGGCACACCCGGGCCACATAGACAACATTGGACTGACATCAAGGGGTTGCCTCCAGCATTGTGGATATCCAGATGCTAGGCTGGTGACTCTGGGAGACAGGGAGGCCCTACCTCAAGGTAGGAAGAAGACTGATGATCTGTTTCCCTTCTGTTCCTCTCATTTTATTCCTTTGAGCAACTTGACAGAACCTGGGGGACCAGTGGACTCTGCATCTGGCCAGAGCCACCCCCAGGCTGTAGCTTGGGGGCTTTGGGGAGCCTTGGCTCCAAGGACCAATAAAACTTCAACAGCGATGAATTCTCTGCCCCTGAGCTTGAGTTCCCTTCACAGACCTTCCTCTCCATTACTTACTCTGTTGACAGGATTCCTCACTGCCACATCAAGATTTATGTTCACTCTTGCCCATATAGAACCGCAGCATGAAGATACTCCCTGCTCCTCAGTCAGTGCCTTCACTTTGTTCTACTTCAGAGTAGCCCTCCAGGACGTTGGTGTTAGCTAATACAGGCTGGCTTTTAGGAAAGAAATTACTAAGCATAGATGCAGCCTCTCCATCTGCAGTCTAAGCCAGAGGGTAGAGCAGAAACCTGTGGATGTTCTTGTAGTCCATTGTTTAAAGCAACCTGTAGTCCATCCTGGGGTCTTTATACTCCCTTGGGACAGTGGAGACCTAAGATTTGGTGTGAGGTCACTGTCTTTAGGAGTGCTATAGGAAAGCATCCTCTGCCAAGATAGAGGCTGGGTGACCAGTGTTACTTAACTCAGAAATCAAAGCCAGAGGATCCATGTATGGTTAGACCATTCCATCTTTGGAAGTATGCAATAGGAACTGAGTGTCATGGAAGAATGAGAATCAGAGAGTGAGGAGAAGAGGTCATCTCATTAGACATCCAAAAATAAAGGATCTTGGCACAAAAAGCAGAGCCTGGCATGGCGACTCATGACTGTCATTTAACACCAGGGAGGAAGAAACCAATAAACTGGGAGAGCATATAAGCCTGGGATACAAAGCAGGGCCCAGTCTCAAACAATGGGGGGAGGGGGGGTCAAGGAACAGGTACTCCAGAAGAGAAAACTAGACAAAAATCCAAGACAGAAACAGCTAAGAAAAGGATGGAAAAAGGATGGGGCAAGAATGAGGGCCAACTCTGGGTGCAGAGCGGGATGGTGAGATAAGATATGGATTTTTGTCTTCTGGAGAAATATGGGAAAAAGGAAGAGAAATGTAGCTTTTGTTGAGAGAACAAGAGTTTAGGAGAAACAGAAGTAACACTGGTAGAGAATGCATAGGGACTTGTGAAAGAGACACTGATAGGAAAGGATTGGCTTGGGAGGGATGAAGAAAACAGAAGAAAAAAAAGAAAGAAATGCTGTAGATAGTGCATGGATGAGAAAACTGGAAAAGAACAGGAAAGGGTATTTGAAAAGGAAGGCAGAGGGTCATTGGCAAGAAAAACAGCTTCTAGAGAACTTGAGGGATGGAAACAAGGTGTGGCCACAAGTCTGAAATCACAGTACTCCGGATGCTGAGACAGGAAGATCATAGGTTTGAGGTCAGCCTGGGAAGGAACACACAACCTAGAAAAGCAACAACCACAACAAAAAAAAAAAAAAGGCAGTGGAAATCCATAGAGGTACATGGACACAATGTGGTTTTGTTTTTGTTTTTGTTTTTGGTTCTTAAATCTGTAAAGAATACATCATGATAGCTGCAGAAAAAATGGATGCAACTGGAAATCATGTTTGGTAGAATAAGACACACTCAGACAAATACTGTTTTCTTTTACGCAAAACTTAGATTCAAATGATATATATTTGTGTATATGTATGTGTGTATGTTTACATTTATATATTTATAGGTCATGAAAATATAGGGATCATGGGTCAGGCATGGTGGTATATGCCTCTAATCCCAGCACTTGGGAGGCAGAGGTAAGCAGATCTCTGAGTTCGAGGCCAGCCTGGTCTACAAAGGAAGTCTAGGACAGGGTTCTTGCACAGAGAAACCCTGTCTTGAAAAAAAATAAAAGAAAGAAAGAAAGATAAGTAAGTTGAAGAATGTAATTCATGTGACATGGAAACAGAAGAGAAAAGAACCAACCAGAAAGGGACAGCATGGGGGAGGAGCACAGGAAGAATAATGAGTGAATGAGTGAATGATTCATGTTTATAAAGATGTCAGGATGAAACACATTAGTTTTTATGTAAACATGAAAAAAATAGGACCAATAAACTTAAAATGCACACTGATCTTACTAATAACCTCAGTACAGAGTATTGCTGGATTCTTAACATAGTAGTTGTGATGGCTAACCTCCATTGTTAGCTGGATGAAATCTAGAACCGTCTGGGAGATGGGCCTCTAGGGAGTATTTTGATTAAGTTAATTGAAGTGAGGAGACTTGCTCACTTGAGTGACACCATTTTCTGCTAAGAAGAATGCGTATAGCCAAATATGATTGTTAATATTGATTGAATGGAATATTCTGTATATGCTAAGTCCATTTCCTCTATGGTATATCTTTGTTAACTTTTAGTTTGGATGACCTCCTCTATATGAAAATTTAGTATTGAATTCACCTACTAGTATCATATAGGGATCTATTTTTCCATTTGATGTTTGTTTTATAAAGTAGGAGCCCCAACATTTGGTGTGTTTGGTTTTAATGCTCTTGATAGAATGTTTTCCATCTTTTGATTTTTATCAGTGCGGGTGTGTTTCTTGGAGATAGCATAGAGTTGGATCTAGGTTTTTCCCCTTAAATATATGAATAGATTTTATTTTCATTTTATAAGAATTATTTAGTTGCCGGGTGGTGGGTGGTGGCATGCCTTTACTCCCAGCACTTGGGAGGCAGATACAGGTGGATCTCTGTGAGTTTGAGGCCAGTGTGGTCTATAGAGCTAGGTCCAGGACAGGCAGGGATACACAAAGAAACTCTTATTCAAAATTATTTAGAGCTTGAAGTTTATAAGAATGTTGAGAGGTTTCTTTTTTTCCTTTTTTTTTCTATATTTTTATTTACATTCCTAATGATTTCCCCTTTCCCAGTCCCCCCCTCCCCAAAAGTCCCATAAGCCCTCTTCCCTCCCCCTGTTCCCCAGTCAACCCCCTCCTGCTTCTCTGACCTGGTATTCCCCTACACTGCTACATCCAGTCTTTCCAGGACCAGGGTTCTCTCCTTAGTGAGGTAACCCAATCACAAAAGAACACACATGGTATGCAGTCACTGATAAGTGGATATTAACCCAGAAGCTCGGAATACCCTAGACACAATTCACATATCAATTGATTTCCAAGAAGAAGGAAGGAGAGACCCCTGGTCCTGTTGAGAGGTTTCATTGCTCCCTTTCCTCATCATGTGTAAGCCTCTCCCATCATCAACATCTTTCCATCATAGTGCTGTATGTAGTACAGTCCATACTGACACATCCTCACCCAAAATCCACACTTCATATTAGTGTTCATTATTTCCTCCTTGTTCTTTTTTATTTAATGCAGGATTTTATCTGTAGCCCAGGCTACCTTTCAGCTTGCCCTTTCAACAGCCTCCCAAATGCTGCAATTGTATGTGTGCCCATTATACCAAACTGGGGTTCATATATTGTGCCTCACATTTAGTAGGTATTGACAAATATGTAATGACCTCACTGAAATACCATACAGAGTCATTTCACAGCTCCTAGTCCTCCATGTTCTTCTTAGTCAACTCTGTCACGTAGTGTCCTTCCACCATTCTCCATGGAGTTCCTTTTCAGTTTTTAATCCAGTCCCTCAGTTTGCATCTCTTTTTTGTCAAGTTGAGGCCATTACATGTAGATTATCACTGAGAAATATTGACTGATTTTTGTCATTTTGTTGGTTGGATTATTGTTTGTTCTTTATATTGTCCCCCATTAGTATCTGGTTTACTTTGTTGGAAATAATGGGTTCCTTCCAGCTCTCCTTTCTTTGTTCAGCTAGTCTGTTCATGAAATATATTCTTTCCTGTGTGGTCCTGTGATTGAAATTTCTTCTGTTGCTTATAGTATTCCTTTAATGTTTTCTGCAGTGCTGACTTTGTGGTCAGGGACTCCTTCAGTTGTGTTTATATTGAAATGTCCTTATTTCTTTTCAAATTCAGAAGACCACTTGGCTTGCATAGTAGTTTTTCCTGGCAATTATCTGCTTTTGAGACTTGAAATACATCATTTCAGGACTTCTTGGTTCAGGGTTTGCTGATGGTACTCTAGTGCTTTGCTTTTGTAGGTGAGCTGGTGTTTTTCCTATACAGCATTTAATACTGGTTCTTTGCTTCGTATTTTTGACATCTTGACTATGACTATAAGATGCCATGGAGAGGTTCTTCCCTGGTCCTGTCTGTTTGGTGGTCTGAATGTCTCTTGTAGTTGACTGTTTGTTTCTTCTTGAGGGCTTGAGGAATTTTCTGCCTTAATATTGTTAAGTGGATTTCCTGTACCTTTGATGTTTACTTCACTAGTCCTGTGGGTTCTTGGGTTTGGTCTTCCTTGGATATTGTGGTTTGATCATTTACTTTTTGCTTGTTGGTTTCTATATGTATTATTTCTCATCCCATCCCCATCCTGATATTCTTTCTTCTGCTTTCTTGAGTTCATGTTTCACACTATGCTTTTTTTTTTCTTCTTCCATTTTCAACCCTTTTGTCCCTCTTCTCAGTTTCATTGCTTAAGTTTTCTTTAATGTTGCTGAATTTTTTTTCATCTCTTTTGCTGCCTTTTTCTTTTGTATTGATGACTTTCTCCATAGTTCCTGTATTGAATTAATTTTCCCATTGAGTATTCACTTTCAGGTCATTGATCATTTTTTTTTACAAGAAAACTTTGGAATATTCATCTGATATTTTACTTATCTCAGAATTTTGCCTTTCCTTTTAATATTTCTTGTGTTTTGTATTGTAGTCTACACATCTTCTTGTTTATATGTTTCTTCTGGATTTTGGAGATGTGGTGGTGGTGGAAAATTTCATAGGCAGCTTAGACTATAGGGAAAGTAAGTGCCACAAGTTCACTGATCTCTTTGCCAGTCTCTACAAAATCAGAAACCTGACCCAACACCTAATCTTTTTTCCTTTGTGATTTTTATTACCTATTATTTAATAGTTTTTTTTAACCACTGTATAAGACAGTATAGAAGTTACTCAAAAAATTAAAAATAGAACTACTATTGAATCTAACCATACCACTCTTGGGTATATAGACCCAGAAGACATCTATAGAGGTATTTGTACATCCATGGATATTGTTGTACTTGCATGATAGTTAAAAAAGGGAAGAATACTAGGTATCTATCAACAGATGAAGAGATAAAGTAAATACAGAACATATTCATAGTGACATTTATTCAGCCTTTTTTTTATTTTATTTTTTTAATTTACATTCCAAATCACTTCCCCTTTCCCGTTTCCTCCCTCCCCGAAAGTCCCATAAGCCCCCTTCCCTCCCTCTTTTCTCCATTCAACCCCCTCTCGTTACTCTGTCCTGGCGTTCCCCTACATCCAGTCTTTCCAGGACCAGGGGTCTCTCCTTCCATCTTTTTAGAAATTTATTGATATGCGGATTGTGTCTAGGGTATTCCGAGATTCTGGGTCAATATCCCCTTATCAGTGACTGCATACCATGTGTGTTCTTTTGTGATTGGGTTACCTCACTAAGGATGATATTTTCAAGTTCTGACCATTTGCCTAGGAATTTCGTGAATTCATTGTTTTTAATTGCAGAGTAGTATTCCATTGTGTAGATATACCACATCTTCTGAATCCATTCCTCCGTTGAGGGACATCTGGGTTCTTTCCAGCTTCTGGCTATTATAAATAAGGCTGCTATGAACATAGTGGAGCATGTGTCCTTATTGCATGCAGGTAAAGTCTCTGGGTATATGCCCAGGAGTGGTATAGCCGGATCCTCCGGGAGTGTCATGCCCAGTTTTCTGAGGAACCGCCAGACTGCTTTCCAGAGTGGTTGTACCAGCCTGCAGTGGAGGAGTGTTCCTCTTTCTCCACATCCTCGCCAACAACTGCTGTCTCCTGTGTTTTTGATCTTAGCCATCCTGACTGGTGTGAGATGGAATCTCAGGGTTGTTTTGATTTGCATTTCCCTAATGACTAAGGATGATGAACATCTCTTTAGGTGCTTCTCAGCCATTAGATATTCTTCAGGTGAGAACTCTTTGTGTAGCTCTGTACCCCATTTTTTAATAGGGTTACTTGCCTCTCTGGAGTTTAACTTCTTGAGTTCTTTGTATATCTTGGATATTAGCCCTCTGTCGGATGTAAGGTTGGTAAAGATCCTTTCCCAGTTAGTTGGTTGCCCCTTTGTCTTTTTGACAGTGTCTTTTGCCTTGCAAAAACTTTGTAATTTAATGAGGTCCCATTTGTCTATTCTTGATCTTAGAGCATAAGCTATTGGAGTTCTGTTCAGGAAATTCTCCCCTGTGCCCATATGTTCAAGGTTCTTCCCTAGTTTCCCTTCTATTAGTTTCAGTGTGTCTGGTTTTATGTGGAGATCTTTGATCCACTTAGAATTGAGCTTAGTGCAAGGAGATAAGGATGGGTCAATTTGCATTCTTCTGCATGTTGACCTCCAGTTGAGCCAGCACCATTTGTTGAAAAGGCTATCTTTTTTCCACTGGATGGTTTTAGCTCCTTTGTCAAAGATCAAGTGACCATAGGAGTGTGGATTCATTTCTGGGTCTTCAATTCTGTTCCATTGATCTACATGTCTGTTACTGTACCAATACCATGCAGTTTTTAACACTATTGCTCTGTAGTACAGCTTGAGGTCCGGGATACTGATTCCCCCAGAGGTTCTTTTACTCTTGAGAATAGTTTTAGCTATTCTGGGTTTTCTGTTATTCCAGATGAATTTTTGAATTGCTCTTTCTAACTCTATGAAGAATTGAGTTGGGATTTTGATGGGGATTGCATTCAATCTGTGTATTACTTTTGGTAAGATGCTCATTTTTACTATATTAATCCTGCCAATCCATGAGCATGGCAGATTTTTCCATCTTCTGAGGTCTTCTTCAATTTCTTTCTTCAGAGACTTGAAGTTCTTGTCATACAGATCTTTCACTTGTTTGGTTAGAGTCACGCCAAGATACTTAATATGGTTTGTGGCTATCGTGAAGATGAAGAGATAAAGTAAATACAGAACATATTCATAGTGACATTTATTCAGCCTTAAAAATGAATAAAGTCATGACATTTAAGAGGAAAATTATGGATTTAGAAATTGTTAAATTATGTGACTTAAATCATGGTCATAAGTATAAATAACATAGGCAACTGGCATTAATTCTCTCTTTCCCCAATAACATGAAAGTAGAAAGTAGTCAAGAGAGGGGAGAAAGTGAGGGAGCTGGGAAAGAGGGGGATAATATTCATATATATATATATATATATATGAATATAGAAATAAAGATTGTTTTAAGATAAGGAACAAGAGGAGACAGATAGAGGGGATGGGGGTATTATCAGTTTGTTAGGGGGATGAATAGGAACAAACTATATGTATGAAAATGTAATAATGTACTAACTTGAAAAATTAATAAAAATTTTATTAAGTCTTATAACTATAATGTATTTTGTCCCTGTGACCCTGAATAGAGTTCCTTTGTGGTCTTAACAAAATGATGTAGCACTTGGGGGCAAAGATATAGCCTAGAAGTCCTGCACTGGAGGCCAAGATGGAGAAGACCTCCATGGCCACCATGACCTTCCCCTTGGTACTGTGGTAGACAGGAAGGAAGGTGATCCAGATGCTGCAGAACACCAACATGCTAAATGTCAGGAACTTGGCTTCATTGAAGGTGTCAGGTAGGTTCCTGGCCAAGATAGCCATGGTGAAGCTTCCCAGGGCCAAAGCCCCCCAGATAGCCCAGCACACAGTAGAAGGCAGTGACTGAGCCCTTGTTGCACATGATGATAATATGTTCATGTTCAGAACGTGTATCTTTGTCAATGAAGGGAGGAGAGTTTCCCAGCCAGACTCCACACAAGATAATTTGGATCAAGGTGCAGATAGGAACTATGAAGTTAGATGTCCGTGTTACCAACAACCACCTGATTCTTCTTCCTGGAGCGGTGACCTTGAAGGCCATAACCACAGTAATAGTTTTGGCCAAGACAGTGGAAATAGTCACAGTGAACACCACTCCAAATGTGGTCTGCTGTAGGATGCAAGTGACTGTATTCGGATGGCCAATGAAGAGAAAAGAACAGAGAAAACACAAGTTAAGGGTGACGAGCAGGATGTAGCTGAGAGTGCGGTTATTTGCCTTCATAATGGGAGTGTTTTTCTGCTTCAGAAAGATGCCAAGAGCTAGAGTTGACAGTGCAGAGAAGCACAAGGCTATGCAGGACAAACCTATCCCCATGGGATCTTCATAATCCAGGAAGGTCATAGATTTTTGGAGGCAGTGAGTGGTCTTGTGCTGTGTTGGCATATTGATGATCTAGGCACTGCATATGCTGATCTGCATCTGGTGAAAATGTACATTTTTGTTATTTCATGTTCGTTATTCTTTTGTTCATAGCCTCTCTTCTTCACCCACTTATTTGAGTAGGTTAGCCTGAAAGCCTTCCTTTGTTACTTCAGACATCAAGAACATTATGTAGAGAATAATGTGACTACTGCATCATGACATGTACAAAGTTGTGATTTCTCTTCCTAATTTAATTATACATTGGTTTGAAGATTCTGATACCATTATTTTTCTCCTTTCTGGAAATTTAGGAACTTACACTGAACAGTTTCAGTTTAGTTACAATATTGCCTCCATATGAAGCATTTCCTGGGCTGGGGACAGATGGTTCACCAGGTAAATGTACTTGCTACACAAGCCTGATGACCTGAGTTTGGATTCCCAGGACCCAGGTAAAGGCTGGATGTAGCAGCACAAATGTCTGTAGTGCACCCCTACAGTAAGATGAGAGACAGAGACAGGATTTGTCTCGGGAACTCGTGGGACATCTAGCCTAGCTAACCCATCTGTGAAGAAACATGGTCTCAAGCAAAATAGAAGGGTGATGACTGACCCCCCCCCAATTCCATATGTGCACTACAGTATATGCATTCCCACTCATATGATCTCTCTCTCTCTCGATTTAGAAAAATAACAAATTTAGTGACGTTTGCCATATTTGAGCAGTGGTATTTTCAATCTTGGAGTCTTTATATTATGTGTGTATAAGTGAATATTTGTAGTTGTGCAGGTGCATATGTGTGCATGAATATGCATGCTTGTATTTGTACATGTGGCACCCAGAGGTCAACTTAAGGTACATTCCTCATGAGCCGTCTAATTTGTTTTATAATATTTGATTTCTCTGGGGATTGCTGATTAGGCTAGTCTGGCCGGCCAGGGAGTGCCAGGGATTTGTATTTCTGTAAACCCCTCCACCCCCAGTGCTGGAATTACAGGCACAGATCACACCTGACTTTTTATGTGATTGTTTGTTGGAAGACCCTGCTACTAAGTTTGCAGTTCATGTCTGGAAAAGCTCTCTTTATTGCCCTTACTGCCTGTAACCCCCACATAGCCTATGGCCAGATTATAGGATCAACTTCCTCTTTCCTTACAAGAACCTTTCCCTTCATATAAATGAAGCATTCCCACTCTAGCCATTAATGTATATCCATCCACCTTTGAATTTCCTACCCATTCTTCAAGATCTATGTAATCCTGCTCACCCTAAATAAAGTTGAGCTGTCTTACTGAAGTTTATCTTAGAAGTGAATCTGTCCATCTGTACTCACATCCTCTGGATCTTCCTTCCTCCCCCCCCCCAACTCTCCTTGTCCTTGATAGCCAATGGCCAGCATCCCTGGGTGAGAAGGGAGATTCACAATTGTTAAAAATTTACCAAAGCTCCCATGCTTATGAGTAAGAACTTTACTTACTGAGCCATCTCCCCAATGCAATTCTCTCTTCTTTAGCCTATGGCTTGTTAAAAGATAGTAAATGTTAGATTTACAAAAGCTACAGCTGACCTCAACATAGGCCACCAAACAAAATGTTAAGGAAGTGGGGATGTTATGAATGTTATGTCACTTCTCCTCTACTCTAGGGTAAAAGCCAAAGAGAAAAGGAGACTCTCCAGAAACAATCCCAGTAAACCAAAGATTTGGATGGGATATGCATCCTTCCTCTCAAAGCTTAGGGGCCATCATTGAAGAGGAGGTAGAAAGAATATAAGAGCAAAATGGTGAGGAGAAATGCTGCAGGACTACCTTCTGGACATGATATGGCAGCCACACTGCCACCCATTAACTCATAGCAGATGTGTTTGCCTGAACAAGACTTGCATAAGATCAAGACAGCTAACATTTTCATATGGATCAAGGAACGGCTTATGAGTTCCCACTCTAGCTGAGTCTATGAGGAGTAAGGCTTTGGGGGGAAGGAAAGTCAGTTTCCTTCTGGGATGTTCCTGGTAAGTCAACCATTTTCTAGTAGATGTGGGTTTTAGCAGCAATAATTGAATTTAGTGGGTTATAAAATCAAAAGCAATCAAACAAAAAAAATAAAGATAACATGAAATTGAGAGGGGGATATGGGAGGATCCAGGTATAAAACTACTAGAGAACACATTTTAAAAATATTTTTGAGTGGCAGGTCCTAGAAGCAAACTGTTAGAAGACATGTTCTGTATGAAATAGATGCTGAGAAGGGACATGGTGCCAGCTGTGTCAAGTAACTTATTAAAGTTGGACAAAGAGGAAGTAGATCATAGACAAAATCCACTGAGGGGACTGGAAGAATGTCTTAGTAAAATGTATGTCATATAAGTAGGAAGACTTGAGTTCAACTCCCAGCACCCATGTAAAAGTGCACGTCTAACTCCAAACACCTATAATCTCAGAACTGGTTTGGCAGAGACAGGAAGGTCTCTCAAGTTTGCTCACTAGCTAGTGTAGCCAAATTAGGCTGCAGTTTCAGTGAAAGATCCTGTCTCAAAAAAGAAGGTAGAGAGTGATACATGCATGCATGTGCTTACATGCACACATCCCCCTACACGCCACACTACTACTTCCATCAGCACCACCACTGTGCTTGAGAAAGTAGAAAGCTTGGTTTTCCTGTCTCTAAAGTCTATCCCATATACTAAGAATGCAAGGGCCCACAGAACACTCTAAACATCCACAGAAGCTGCCCTGAACTCTAATTCACTCTACATCAACATACTCAGGTAGAAGCTTAAGGGTGCCAGTGGGGGAGGGGTCGTGCTTTTAACCAAACTTATCCAGTTGTAGGCACTGGCAAGATTGTTTAGTTGGGGAAAGCACTTGCTCTGTAAGCCTGACAACTTGAGTTATATTCCTGGACCTGCAAAAAGGTGAAAGGAGAGAACTGATCTCCCACAGTTGTCTTCACATTTCCACTTGCATGCCATGTGTGTTGTGGTGGTTTGAATAAGAATGGCACCGTAGCTATTTGGATACCCAGTCATCAGTGAATGGCAGTACTTGAGAAGGATTGGAAGGTGTGGTCTTGTCGGAGGAAGTGTGTCACTGTGGGTAAGCTTTGAGGCTTTCAAAAGCCAAAGTCTGGCCCAGTGGCTCTCTTCCTGTTGCCTGCAAATCCAGATGTAGAACTCTGAGCTATTTCTTCAGTACCATGTCTGACTGTGTGCCATCAGGCTTCCTACTATGAATCAGGCTTCCTACTATGATGATAATGGACTAAACCTCTCAAACTAAGCAAGCCCCAACTAAATGCTTTCTTTTATAGGAGTTGTCATGGTCATTGTGGATCTTCACAGATGTAGAACAATGACCAAGTCAGCAGTTGATAACAGGACTGAGTTGTTGCTGTGACTGGCCTGAACATGTTTCTTGTAGGAATGTGGAAGACTTTTGGATTTTGAATTAGAACAGTGGTTAGATGATTTAAGTGGGGTTAATGTGCTGTCCTAGTTGGAACATGGAAGATAGTGGTGCAGAGAGCAATGTAGATTATGATGGCCTGGCTCAAAAGGCTTCACAGGAGAAGAATATTACTAACTAGCTTAGAGATTGTTCTCATATTTTGGAGAAGAATGTGGCAGCTTTCTGGCTTTGTCCAAAACATAATCTGTCTGAGGCTAAACTGAAGAAATTTAGATTAATGGCACTGGTAGAGGAAATTTCAAGACAGTCTAGTATTGATTGCTACATGGTTGTTAGTGGTCACCCTTTTGCAGCTCTATAATGAAAAGGAGTAATCTGAGCAAGGAAAAAACCAAAATGTATGGTTTGAGGAGATTATGAACACCAGAAAATGTAATGGTGCTAAGACCAGGGTTCAAGGAGATAATACATTTAAAGAAAAGCCTAATACTAAATAAAGGGATTGGTGAACTCAGAGAAAGATTTCACCTGGCTAAGCTTCCAAATTTGTGGAAAGAAATTAAGGAAAAGCTTAAGAAGTGAAAGAAACCATTGACAACAGAAAGCAAATGAAGATATAGTTGAATGGGGAGTTGGAGATGTTCCAGCCCCATAGTGGAGTGGTGTATTTAGATTCAAGAAGGAGATGTGGAATCTTCCTCCATAGCTAAGGAAATTACCAAGCTTGCTTTAGGGGTGTCCCTTAATTGAGGCCTAAAGGGGCCACTGAGTGAAGTTGTAAAGGTGAAGTCTAGATTGTGTTGGAGACCCTAAGATGTTGGAAATGCCACAGTTGTGGGATATCTGCTGAGGAACACTGCTGACCAGGTGTGGGATGAATCCAAGAGAGAGAAGTGTGTTACAGACAACAAAGCTGGAAGGAGTTGGAATACTGAAAAACGATTTGGCATCAGAAATGGGGATGCAGAATTTGGTTTGCCCTGCTGGTTTTTGGTCTTGCACTGATCCAGTATTTCTTCACTTTGGTCCTTTTCTTCCCTTTTGTGTCATTTTGTGTTGGAAGTATGTGATCAATATTTTGACTTATATTTTACTTGGGGGTTACAACTAAGAGATTGCCTTGAGTTTCAGAAGAGACTTTGAACTTTGGACTTTTAAATAGTATTGAGAATGTTATAGACTATGGGAATTTTGGAAATTGGAATAACTGCATTTTGAAATACAATATGGCCTCATTCCTGTGTATGGGGCCCAGCAGAGAATGGAATCTTTGTTCTGGGAAGCATTTCTCACCTAGACCTGTGTAGTTCAGAACTGTGGGGAACTGATCAGAACTGTCTTAACTCACAGAATGAGGTAAAAAGTGGTTCCCTTGAAAACATGAAAAATATTTTTAGATACCTCTTTGAGTCTAATGGAGAGGAGAGCTGCCTATTTTTTGAGCCTGGAGGCAAGTGTGAGAGTTCTAAGAATGAGGGTGGTATATCATGTCTGTCTGTCTTCTCTCTTTCATCACAGATAGTTGAAGATCTGTCACCCTTGACCATATTCAGAGATATCTGGAGAAACACCCACTAGGGAAACATTTGCCCTGACTTCAGAGTGATGAAAAATCTGAAAATAACCTGTTTCATTCCAAATCCCACACCTGCTCTTCCCAGTATGTAAAGAAGGAGGGAGGAATTTTAACTACTATCACATTCAAATCACTTCTGCCAATCATCTTTTGTGTACTGAAACCTGAATGACACAGAATGTGAATGTGAGTGTGAAAGCACCTAGTCATTCTCTGCGTGTTGTATGTAACCTCAGAAGACACAGAGAAGAACACTGATTAAAGTCCTCTAAGTCCTGGGGTAGCAATCAAAGACATCTGTTACAAGGCAATTTATTTGCCATAAAATTATCTTTAAAACAAGTTCTCATTATATAGTCCTGACTGTCCTGGAACTTGTTACAAAAACCATGCTGGTTGTAAACTCAGAGATCTACTTATCTCTGACTCCTGAATGCAGAAGGTGCACCACTACACTTTGCTTAACATTCATTTTCTTATTAATAAACAACTTGGGCTAGGGAGATGGCTCATAGTGTAAAGTGTTTGCAGTAAATGTGAGAATCTGAGTTCAGATGTCCCCAATCCATATCAAAAAGGAACTCTTAATTAGAAGTAGAGATTTTTTTCCATACAGCACACACTTACCTGTCTCATTGGAAATTTCATTCTCTGGGCATGGAATGCAGTCAAAACAACAGGTCACTTTTCCTTCTCATTGGGATTTTCTTTTTTCTTTTTTTTTTAATTTTTTTATTAGGTATATTCTTTATTTACATTTCAAATGCTTTCCCTCTTACTGGTTCCCCCCACTCCCCAAAAGTCCCATATGCCCTCTTCCTTCCCCCTGCTCCCCAACCAACCCACTCCTGCCTCCCCTTCCTGGTATTCCCCTACACTGCCACATTGAGCCCTTCCAGGACCAGGCGCCTCTCCTTCCTTCTTCTTGGGTATTCCAAGCTTCTGGGCTAATATCCGCTTATCAGTGAGTGCATATCATGTGTGATTTTTTGTGAATGGGTCACCTCACTCAGGATGACATTCTCCGGTTCCACCCACTTGCCTAAGAATTTCATGAATTCATTGTTTTTAATAGCTGAGTAGTATTCCATAGTGTAAATAGACCACATTTTCTGTATCCATTCCTCCTTTGAGGGACATCTGGGTTCTTTCCAGCTTCTGGCTATTATAAATAAGGCTGCTATGAACATAGTGGAGCATGTGTCCTTATTGCATGTTGTAGAGTCCTCTGGGTATATGCCCAGAAGTGGTATAGCTGGGTCCTCCAGTAGTATTATGCCGAGTTTTCTGAGGAACTGCCAAACTGATTTCCAGAGTGGTTTTACCAGCTTGCAATCCCACCAGCAGTGGAGGAGTGTTCCTCTTTCTCCACATCCTCGCCAGCACCGGCTGTCTTGGAGGGATTTTCTGAATCCAGGATCACAACTTTCACTGCATACAGACTGGGGAGTCTGAGGAAAATTATATATGTGTAAGTTATAGTTCTGATTTTTTGCCTACTACTCCAGTCAGAATATTGTTCATAGATCTGGATCATTAATGAACATAGTTTTTGTATCTGTAAATAACTGTATGTTGCTATTGCATGTACATGACACATCCAATTAATGGTGATGACCTTTAACCTGTGGTGTGACTTGGACATAGTGAAGCCTTTAAGTGGAGAGATCTTGGGCTTGGGATAATGGCATAATATAAGAGCATGTAACGCTCTTGCAGAGGTGCTGAATTTGGTTCCCAGAACCCATATTACATGGCTCAAAACTGCCTGTAACTCCTGATTCAGGAGATCAAATAGCCTAGTTAGGCCTCCATAGGTACCTGCACTCAACAGGTAGATACTTGTATATTCATACAAATAATGAAAAATAGGAACAAATATTTTTTAAAGGAAAGGAATTTAGTGATTGGAGGTTTGTCATTGGGAGGCATATTGTAACAATGGCCTAATTGTATCTCTATTTTTGGTACCTGGATGTTATGAGGTGAGTGGCTTCTACTTCCACAATCCAAACCATTGTACATCACCACAAATTCAAAAGTAACAGCTAAATGGGTTTCTGATATAAACCTCCAAAATCATCCTGAAGACATGTTGTCAATAATGAAAACCAGAGCATTTACATACACATTAGTAGTGAACATGTTTTAGTTACATATAGTAGATAGGAAAATTCTCTTCCTTAAATTGGAAATATAAAATTTAAAAAATATTTTCATGGTTCAGGGGATTACTGGGTGTGATGATGGATTAAAAGTTGCTTCTGAAAGATTCAGTGAAAGACTAGAGTCTCAGTAAGGAACAATAGACTCTACTTTTAACATAGAAAGAAAAAAAGAGAAAAAGAAATAAGCTTATTGGAATTTTTCTTTCCAAAGGAATAGCCAAAGTAACACCAAGTTTCACCAGCTTGTCTGCACCAGGTCAAGGACAAAGGTAGCAGCCAATGAGGTTCTTTTCCCTCTAGACATGGACACTAGGAAAACAGCAGGTGGAAACATGTCAACCTAGTGTACAGAGAGGCAAGCAGTGGGTGACTTGATGACTGGAGCATAACAAGGTGAGCATATGGAAGCTGAAATGAGGCACAGGAGCTTAGAGTTGGGCTTCTCTCTGGACATCCTGGAGATAATTGCCTGCACAGAATACACTAGCCAGTGCCTTGGGGAAGTACTGTGAGATATTTTATCTGTTATTATTCATGCCCGTAAAGCATGTGCTATGCTTCTCATTCATACTTTATTCTCTCTATCCTCATCTCAATTCCCTCCTCATTTTGCTACTTAATGATAGATACTGTTAGCTCTAAAAATCTGTGATGCATATTTTCTCTAACCAGTACTCTAATGATGCTTTCTCTGAACCATGGTAGGGAAACAGGAAAAACATACAAGTGTCTTCTAATGCAAGTTCACCTCAATATTTCTATGAAATCACTGTATTTGTTATTGTCATTGACTTTTCTTCACCATAAACAGTAATTGATGGAAAGACATCACATGCTCAAAGATGGGTAGATTTAATATCATGAAAATAACCATTCCATCAATCTATGTATAGATTCAACACAATCTCAATTGAAATCCACATCTTATTCTTCACAGAAATAGGACTATCCTAAAATTTATATGAAGCTGCAAAAGGTCCTGGATAGAAAAAATAATCTGAACAGAAAGAAAAAGTGCTGAAGAGAAAACAATTCCAGATCTTAAGATACATCACAGAGCCAAAGTCACAAGTCATAAGGTATTGACACAAGAACAGACATGTACATCACTGAAACAAAATTGAAGATCCAAAAATGAGTACATGTAACTTTAGCTACTTAATATTTGACAAAAATTGAAAAACTAAAGCTGGAGAAAAGAAAGCACTTTCAACAAATGGTGCTGGGGAAACTTGCTGTCCATGTTTAGAAAAAGAAAATTATATCTGTGTCTATCATGCTGCACAGAAACTAACTCCAAATGGACCAAAGGCTTAACCACTAAACCTAAAACATTCAAACTGCTAGAGGAAATCTAGGCAGCATCCTATATGACATGAGTGTAGGAAAGGACTTTTGGACTATAACTTTATTTGCCTCAAAATTAAGGTCAACAGTTGACAATCGGAATCTCATAAAACTCAAACACTTGTGAACAGCTTAAATGAAGAGGAAGCTCTCAGAATAGGAATCTTTATCAGCTATTCATCATGTGGCAGAGGTTTAACACTGACAGTAGATAAAGAACTAAAAAAAAAAAAAAAGAAGAAAAGAAAATGAAACAAACAACAACCCCCTCCCCAATTAAAAAACAAAACAAATGACCCATCAAAAATGGTCTGGAACCTGAATAGAGAGTTCTCTATAGAATAAAATAAGATAAAAATAAAAATAATAAAAATAAAATGGCTGAGTAGAGGCTGAAGAGATGACTCAGTGGTTGAGAGCACTGACTGCTCTTCTAGAGGACCTAAGTTCAATTCCCGGCATACACATTGCAGCTCATAACTGTATAATGTAAAGATCTGATTTCCTCACACAGACATATATGCAGACAAAACACAAGTACACATAAATAAATAAATAACAGTAATAACCAGTACACATAAATAAATTTTAAAAGTGGCTAAAAAAAAATCTCAAAAAAGGTTTAACACCTCTGGAAATTAGGTAAATGCAAATTAAATAGCTTTGAGATTTTGTTTTACCACAATCAGAATGGAAATGCTCCATGGAACAAGCTGCAATAAATGCTTTAGGGGTCTTGGGGAAAAGGCAAAGCCCATTTACTGTTTGTGAGATTGGAAACTGGTATCACCACTAAGAAAATCAGTGCGAAAAATTCTCAGAAAAGCAAAAATCAATCTATCATATAACCCAGCTATACCACTCTTTGTAATGTGTCCAAAGTACTTAACACCCTGCTGCAGAGATACCGTCTCATTGCTGCTCAGTTCGTAATAGCTAGGAAATTGGAGGTGGGGGTGGGGACATCCTCTTAAAGATGGGGAGAGGGGAGAAGGTATGGGATGGGGAGCAGTCGGGGTCAGACCAGGAGGGGGATGAAGACTGTAAAAATGGATTAAAGAATAAAAAAAAGGCTATGAATTTGAAAGAGAGGGTAAATATTGCAGGTGTTTAAGAAAGGAGAGAAGGATGTATATATGGGAGGATGTTTGAGACCATCAGCCTCTTGCGTGCTGGGATTAAAGACAATTGGCATCAGACATATTTCTGGTGTTTCGGAGGGGTTAAAAATGTTGGGATAGAACTTATCATTGTAAGTTGGCATTATGTAATTGGGAGTTTGATATACATAAAGATATTTGGTTAACTATTCAAGTTTAAGAGTCATACTTTACCAGATACTTGGAAGGAGTGGGGCAGAGGTCTGGTGGGGCGGTACTCTTATAAATTACTACCCACTACACTAGTGACACTCTTCATAAAAAAGAAAGAAGTCTAAAATAACTATGGAAAAGTAAAAGACCCTAAATAGCCAAAGCAACCCTGAGCAGAAATAATAATGCTGGAAATATCACAACATGATTAAATGATACTTCAGAGCCACACTGATAAAGATAGCACAGTTTTGACAGATCAAAAATGCAGAAAAACAGATACAATAGTTGGCCTTAAAAAATCCCACAGAACTAAAGACTTAGTATTTTTCACAAAAGTATCAAAAGCACACTGGAAAATAAGATTGTTAAATAAATTGTATTGCAGAAATCTTGATCCTCAAATATGGACAAATGAAATTAGATCCTTTTCTCTTTCTCTTAGAAATAAGCTTATGAATGGATACAGAAGATGTGGTATATTTACACAATGGAATACTACTCTGCAATTAAAAACAATGAATTCATGAAATTCTTAGGCAAATGGTCAGAACTGGAAAATGTCATCCTTAGTGAGATAACCCAATCACAAAAGAACACACATGGTATGCAGGCACTGATAAGGGGATATTAACCCAGAAACTCGGAATACTCAAGACACAATTCACATATCAATAGATTTCCAAGAAGATGAAAGTAGAGACCCCTGGTCCTGGAAAGACTGAATGTAGGGGAATACCAGGACAGAGAAGTGAGAGGGAGTTGAATGGGGAGTAGGGGGAGGGAAAGAGGGCTTATGGGACTTTCGGGGAGGGAGGAACCCGGAAAAGGGAAATCATTGGGAATGTAAATAAAAAAAATATAGAAAGTAAAAATTTAAAAAAAGAAATAAGCTTATGATATATAAGGACATTGATAGAAGACCTGCAATTCTGAAACTGCTAGAGAAATATTCAGGAAAACAAACCTAAATAAAGGAGTAGGCATTTTTTTTTTCTGAAACAGTCTCCAACAACATAAGACATAACTCCAAGGACTGACAAATAGAATTACATAAAAGTTTTTAAAATTCTATACAGCATAGTATATCACTAGTACAGTGAAGGGGAAAACTACAGAGTTGGAAAAATTTTTAGCTAACTATAAGTAAAGAAGTGATTAATGTCTAAAATACATATGGAACTGCTAAAATTAAATTCTCATCCCCCAATCCTCAATCAAGAAATATGCTAATGACCTCTGTAAATAGGTCTCAGAAGAAGATATGGTGGTTAATAAATACCTGTAAAGATGTTGGCTTTCCTTAGCCATTGGGGAGATGTCAATTGCAACTGTTTTATGATTGTCTCACCACAGTTAGAATTACTCACATTGGAGCTGTGCCCTGCCTTCTGAGCTCCATATTAGGGCCCAAGGCTCTGCCTGCATTTCTGGAGGCCTGTTGGAACCAGAGACATCTAGGTTAGACCACTCCCCCCAACCCCCTACCTGCCAAGTCCCTCTAAAGCACACTCAACAGCTGTAAACTGCACCTTGTCTTTTGCACTATTTTCTGGCCCCAAACTCTGCCTGTATTCTGGTGGCCTGCTTGCACCAGGAACACACAGATGGCTATAGGCCAGCATAAGAACACAATCATCAATAGTCAGGGCAATATGGTACCACTAGAGCCCAGCTATCCTACTACAGAAAGCCTGGATATGGTAACACAGCTAAAGCACAAGAAAATGACCTTAAACCAATCTTATGAAGATGATGGAATCCTTTGAAGAGGAAATGAATGGATTCCTTAAGGAAATACAGGAGAATACAATCAATCAGGTAAAGAAAATGAATAAAACTGTTCAAGACATGAAAATGGATATAGAAGCAATAAAGAAAACATAAACTTAGGGAATCCTGGAGATGAGAAAAAAACTGAGGTAAAATAATAGGAACTACAGAAATAGACATTATCAACAGAATATAAGATATTAAAGAAGAGAATCTCAGACTTAGAAGATACAATAGAAGAAACCCATACATCAGTAAAAGAAAATGTTAAACCTTAAATGTTCCTGATATAAAATATCGAGGAAATCTAGGAAACTATGAAAACACCAAAGCGAAGAGTAATAGGAATAGAAGAGGGAGAAAACTCTCCTAGCTCCAAGTCCCAGAAAAATTTTTCAACAAAATTGTAGAAGAAAATTCCCCCAACCTAGAGAAAGAGATGTCTATAAATACACAAGATGCTTAAAGAAAACCAATTAGATTGAACCGAAAAGTAAGTCCCCCTGCCACATAATAATAAAAACACTAAATCTGTAGAACAAAGAAAGAATATTAAAAAGGGCAATGAAAAAGCCCAAGTAACATACAAAGGCACCTATCAGAATTATACCTGACTTCTCAAAAGAAACTCTAAAACCCAAATGGGCCTGGACAGTTTTCTCGTACTCTCTAAAAGACCATAGATACCAGCACAGATTATGATACACAGCAAAATTTTCAATCACCATAGATGAAGAAAACAAGATATTACATGACAAAACTAAATTTAAATGATATCCATGCACAAATTCATCCCTACAGAGCATACCAGAATAAAATTTCCAACAAAAGAGTTTAACTAAACCCAAGGGGGAAAAAAACAGGAGGTAAATAACTCCACATTACACACACACACACACACACACACACACACACACACAAACATGCATGCACTATAACTACCAACATCAAAATAAAGAGAATTAACAATCATTGGTCATTAATATCTCTGAATGTGTATGGATTCAATCCTCCAGTAAAAAGACACAGGGTAAAAGAATGGATGTGAAAGCAGGATCTATCATTCTGCTGCATACAAAAAACACATTTTAGCAGCAAAGATAGACATTATATCAGAGTAAAGGGCTGGAAAAAAAAGGTTTTCCAAACAAACAGACCCAGGATTAAAAGTGAAGTAGCCATTCTTTTTTTTTTTCTCTGTGTCTTGGTATTTTTATTGCTGTAAATAAACACTATGATGTAAAAGCAAGTTGGGAAGGAAAGAATGTATTAAGCTTCTACTTCTACCGTGCTGTTCATCATTTAAGAAAGTCATGACAAGAACTCAAAAGGAGCAGGAATCTGGAAACAGGAGCTAATACAGAGGTCATGCAGGAGTGCTGCTTACTGGCTTGCTCCTTATAATTTGTTCAGCTTACATTCTTATAGAACCCAGAGGCATTATTTCACAGGTATCACCACCCACAAAGGGCTGGGCTCTTCTCCCATAGACCACTAGTTTGAGAAAAATGCCTTAGAGCTGTATCTGTCTGAAGGAGGCATTTCATCAACTGTCACTCTATTCTAATAGACAATAAAATAGACTTTCAACTCCTACAACACCCAGAGGAAGCTCGACTCCAGAGTGCTCTAACATGTCTAGGATCACAGGTGAGGCCACAACATCTGCCCCAACACCCAGAGTAACTGGGATCCTGGGGTTCCAGGGACAAAGGAATGCCAGCCTAGCCAGAGGCACTGGATTTTTCCAGTTTGAACCTGTGCCTGGAGCAGACCTGGGGCACTGACTTTGCACCCACTCTTACAACACCCAGAGGAAGCCCGACTCCCAGGTACTCTGAAATGCCTGGGATCACAGGTGCTGACACACCCAGGATCACAGGATCACAGAGGAAGCTCGACTCTCAGGAGATCGGACATACCCAGAATCACTGGAGGTCTGACATACTCAAGATCACAGTTGAGACTGGGAGAGAGTGCACCTGAACAGGGCGGGAGCACACCAGTCTCCCTTGGCGACCTCTGCTCTGGGATCGACTGCACTGAGCATCCAGGTACCCAGGGACTCCCCAATATAACATCGCTTGGGACACAGCCCAAGAGCGGGGCAGCTCTGCGGTCTTCTGGGTGCCAGCTCTGCTGTGGGCCATCTCCCCTACAGAGTGATCTGCACCAAGAGAGTGCAGAGTGCACTCCGCCATCTTTGCTCCGGCAACAGGGCAACTGGGACCTCCAGACACAGGGACAATCAAGCATAATATCAATTGGGTCTCAGCCAGCTTGTGTGCTCCCTGCTGCCAAGAGCAGCTCTGCGGTCACCTACGCGCCAGCTCTGCTGTGGGACATCTGCCCTGCAGAGGGACCCCCCCTCCCCGCACTGGGTGAGAGCGCACCCGCACAGGGCAGGAGCGCACCAGCCTCCCCTTGGCGGCCTCTGCTCCAGGGATCAACTACACTGAGCCTCTGGATGTGCAGGGATTCCCCAATATAACATCACTTGGGGTAAGGCACATCAGGGCTCCAAAGTCACTCAGGAGCAGGGCAGGCCACAGAAATCGGTGCCAGGGGGATCCCGGTAATTCGGGGTGGGGTGGGGGGGCAGAAATAGTCTTGCAGGCTCACAGAAGGTCCAACCAACAGCCAGTGACAGCAGGACCAACTAACACCAGAGGTAACCAGATGGCAAAAGGCTAATATAGGAAATCAAGGCAATCCATCCGAACCCAACTCTCCAACAGCAGCAAGTCCTGGATACCCCATCACACCCGAAAGGCAAGATCTGGATTTAAAATCACTTCCATGATGCTATTAGAGGATTTCAAGGACACAAATAAATCTCATAAAGAAATACAGGAGAACATGAATCAACGGGTAGAAGCCCTTACAAAGTAAACACAAAAATCACTTAGAGAAATGTAGGAGAATATGGGTCAACTGATGGAGGCCCATAAGGAGGCAATACAAAAAAAGCTTAAAGAAATGAATCAATGGGTAGATGCCCTTACAAAGGAATCACAAAAATCTCTTAAAGAAATGCAAAAGAATATGGGTCAACAGATGGAGGCCCATAAGGAGGCAACACAAAAATCGCTTAAAGAAACAGGTAGATGCCCTTACAAAGGAAACACAAGAATCACTTAAAGAAATGCAGGAGAATATGGATCAACAGATGGAAGCCCATGAGGAGGAAACACAAAAAATCGCTTAGAGAAATACAGGAGAACTTGGGTCAACAGGCAGAAACCCTGAAGAGGAAATGCAAAAATATCTTAAAGAAATACAGGAAAATACAAATAAAAAAGTGAAGGAGCTGAACAAATCTATCCAGGATCTAAAAACGGTAGTAGAAACAACTGAGAGATCACAAAGGGAGACAACTTTGGAGATAGAAAACCTTGGGAAGAAATCAGGAGTCATAGATGCAAACATTAACAATAGAATACAAGAGATGGAAGAAAGAATCTCAGGGGCTGAAGATACCATAGAAAGCATCGACTCAACAGTCAAAGAAAATGCAAAATGCAAAAACCGTGTAACCCAAAACATCCAGGAAATCCAGGACACAATGAGAAGACCAAACCTAAGGATTATAGGTATAGATGAGAGTGAAAATTTGCAACTTAAAGGACCAGTAAATATCTTCAACAAAATTATGGAGGAAAACTTCCCTAACCTAAAGAGAGAGATGCCGATGAATGTAAAAAAAAGCCTACAGAACTCCAAACAGACTGGATCAGAACAGAAAGTCCTCCTGACACATAATAATCAAAACACCAAATGTACTAAACAAAGAAAGAATACTAAAAGCATTAAAAGAAAAAGGCCAAGTAACATATAAAGGAAGACCTATCCGAATCACATCAGACTTCTCACCAGCGACTATGAAAGCCAGAAGATCCTGGGCAGATCTCATGCAGATTCTAAGAGAACACAAATGCCAGCCTAGACTACTATACCCAGCAAAACTCTCAATCACCATAGATGGAGAGACCAAGATATTCCATGATAAAACCAAATTTACACAATATCTTTCCACAAACCCAGCCATGCAAAGGATAATAGGTGGAAATCGCCAATACAAAGAGGGAAACTACACCCTGGAAAAAACGAGATAGTAACCTTCTTGCATCAAACCCAAAAGTAGATAACCATTCAAACATAAAGATAGTGTCAAGAATAGCAGGTGGCAATAATCACTATTCTTTAATCTCTCTTAATATCAATGGTCTCAATTCCCCAATAAAAAGACATAGACTAACAGACTGGATACGTAAACAGGACCCAGCATTTTTCTGCGTGCAGGAAACGCACCTCAGTGTCAAAGACAAACACTACCTCAGAGTAAAAGGCTGGAAAACAATTTTGCAAGCAAATGGTCCCAGGAAACGAGCTGGAGTAGCCATCCTAATATCAGATAAAATTGACTTTCAACCTAAAGTCATCAAAAAAGACACAGAAGGACACTATATACGGATCAAAGGAAAAATCCACCAAGAAGAACTCTCAATTCTGAATATCTATGCTCCAAATGCAAGGGCACCCTCATTCATAAAAGAAACTTTACTAAAGCTCAAAGCACACATCGCACTTCACACAATAATAGTGGTGACTTCAACACCCCGCTCTCTGAAATGGATCATTCAGGAAAGCAGGGACACAGTGAATCTAATTGAAGCCTTGGACCAAATGGAACTAACAGATATATATATAGAACATTTCATCCTAAAGCAAAAGAATACACCTTCTTCTCAGCACCTCATGGTACCTTCTCCAAAATTGACCATATAATTGGTCACAAAACAGACCTCAACAGATATAAGATGATCAAACTAATCCCATGCCTCCTATCAGATCACTATGGAATAAGGGTGGTCTTCAATAGCAACAAAAACAACAGAGAGCCCACATACACGTGGAAGCTGAACAATGCCCTACTCAATGATACCTTGATCAAGGAGGAAATAAAGAAAGAAATCAAAGACTTTAAAATTTAATGAAAATGAAGGCACAACATACCCTAATTTATGGGACACAATGGAAGTGGTGCTAAGAGGAAAATTCATAACCCTGACTGCCTCCAAAAAGAAACGGGAGAGAGCATACACTAGCAGCTTAATGGCACACCTGAAAGCCCTGGAACAAAAAGAAGCAAATACACCCAAGTGGAGTAGAAGGCAGGAAATCATCAAACTCAGAGCTGAAATCAATCAAGTAGAAACAAATAAAACCATACAAAGAATCAACAAAACTAGGAGTTGGTTCTTTGAGAAAATCAACAAGATAGATAAGCCCTTAGCCAGACTAACCAGAGGGCACAGAGACAGTATCCAAATTAACAAAATCAGAAACGAAAAGGGAGAGATAACAACAGAAACTGAGGAAATCCAAAAAATCATCAGATCCTAATACAAAAGCCTGTATTCAACGCAACTAGAAAATCTCGAGGAAATGGACAATTTCCTAGACAGATACCAAATACCAAAATTAAATCAGGATCAAATAGACCATCTAAACCATCCTATAACCCCTGAAGAAATAGAAGTGGTCATTGGAAGTCTTCCAACCAAAAAAAGCACAGGTCCAGACAGTTTTAGTGCAGAATTCTATCAGACCTTCAAAGAAGACCTAACACCAATACTCTTCAAACTATTCCACAAAATAGAAACAGAAGGAACACTACTCAACTCGTTCTATGAAGCCACAATTACGCTAATACCAAAATCACACAAAGATCTGACAAAGAAAGAGAATCTCAGACCAATCTCTCTTATGAATTTCGATGCAAAAATACTCAATAAAATTTTTGCCAACCGAATCCAAGAACACATCAAAACGATCATTCACCACGATCAAATAGGCTTCATCCAGGGATGCAGGGATGGTTCAATATAAGGAAGTCCATCAATGTAATCTACTACATAAACAATCTCAAAGAAAAAAAACCACAAGGTCATTTCATTAGATGCGGAGAAAGCATTTGACAAAATTCAGCATCCTTTCATGCTAAAGGTCTTGGAAAGATCAAGAATTCAAGGCCCATACCTAAACATAGTAAAAGCAATTTACAGCAAACCGGTAGCCAACATCAATCTAAATGGAGAGAAACTTGAAGCAATCCCACTAAAATCAGGGACTAGACAAGGCTGCCCTCTCTCTCCATATCTTTTCAATATAGTACTTGAAGTTCTAGCTAGAGCAATTAGAAAACAAAAGGAGGTCAAAGGGATACAAATTGGAAAGAAGAAGTCAAACTATCACTATTTGCAGACGATATGAAAGTATATTTAGGCGACCCAAAGAACTCCACCAGAGAACTCCTACAGCTGATAAACAACTTCAGCAAAGTGGCCGGATATAAAATCAACTCAAGCAAGTCAGTAGCCTTCCTATACTCAAAGGATAAGCAGGCTGAGAAAGAAGAGAAATGATACCCTTCACGATAGCCATAAACCATATAAAGTATCTTGGTGTGACTCTAACCAAACAAGTGAAAGATCTGTATGACAAGAACTTCAAGTCTCTGAAGAAAGAAATTGAAGAAGACCTCAGAAGATGGAAAAATTTGCCATGCTCATGGATTGGCAGGATTAATATAGTAAAAATGACCAACTTGCCAAAAGCAATATACAGATTCAATGCAATCCCCATTAAAATCCCAACTCAATTCTTCATAGAGTTAGAAAGAGATATTCAAAAATTCATCTGGAATAACAGAAAACCCAGGATAACTAAAACTATTCTCAAGAGTAAAAGAACCTCTGGGGGAATCAGTATCCCGGATCTCAAGCTGTACTACAGAGCAATAGTGTTAAAAACTGCATGGTATTGGTACAGTGTCAGGCATGTAGATCAATGGAACAGAATTGAAGACCCAGAAATGAATCCACACTCCTATGGTCACTTGATCTTTGTCAAAGGAGCTAAAACCATCCAGTGGAAGAAAGATAGCCTTTTCAACAAATGGTGCTGGCTCAACTGGAGGTCAACATGCAGAAGAATGCAAATTGATCCATTCTTATCTCCTTTCACTAAGCTCAATTCCAAGTGGATCAAGGACCTCCACATAAAACCAGACACACTGAAACTAATAGAAGGGAAACTAGGGAAGAGCCTTGAACATATGGGCACAGGGGAGAATTTCCTGAACAGAACTCCAATAGTTCATGCTCTAAGATCAAGAATTGACAAATGGGACCTCATAAAATTACAAAGTTTCTGTAAGGCAAAGGACACTGTCAAAAGGACAAAGTGGCAACCAACAAACTGGGAAATGATCTTTACCAACCCTACATCCAACAGAGGGCTAATATCCAATATATACAAAGAACTCAAGAAGTTAGACTCCAGAGAGCCAAGTAACCCTATTAAAAAATGGGGTACAGAGCTAAACAAAGAGTTCTCACCTGAAGAATATCTATTGGCTGAGAAGCATCTAAAGAGATGTTCATCATCCTTAGTCATTAGGGAAATGCAAATCAAAACAACCCTGAGATTCCATCTCACACCAGTCAGAATGGCTAAGATCAAAAACACAAGAGACAGCAGTTGTTGGCGAGGATGTGGAGAAAGAGAAACACTCCTCCACTGCTGGTGAGATTGCAAGCTGGTACAACCACTCTGGAAAGCAGTCTGGCGGTTCCTCAGAAAACTGGGCATGACACTCCCGGAGGATCCGACTATACCACTCCTCGGCATATACCCAGAGGCTTCCCCTGCATGCAATAAGGACACATGCTCCACTATGTTCATAGCAGCCTTATTTATAATAGCCAGAAGCTGGAAAGAACCCAGATGTCCCTCAACGGAGGAATGGATTCAGAAGATGTGGTATATTTACACAATGGAATACTACTCTGCAATTAAAAACAATGAATTCACGAAATTCCTAGGCAAATGGTCAGAACTTGAAAATATCATCCTTAGTGAGGTAACCCAATCACAAAAGAACACACATGGTATGCAGTCACTGATAAGGGGATATTAACCCAGAACTCGGAATACCCAAGACACATTTCGCATATCAATAGATTTCCAAGACGATGGAAGGAGAGACCCCTGGTCCTGGAAAGACTGGATGTAGGGGAATGCCAGGACAGAGTAGTGAGAGGGGGTTGATTGGGGAACAGAAGGAGGGAAGGGGGCATATGGGACTTTCAGGGAGGGAGGAAACGGGAAAGGGGAAATCATTTGGAATATAAATTAAAAAACTTAGAAAATAAAAAAAAGCCGGGCGGTGGTGGCACACGCCTTTAATCCCAGCACTTGGGAGGCAGAGGCAGGAGGATTTCTGAGTTCGAGGCCAGCCTGGTCTACACAGTGAGTTCCAGGACAGCCAAGGCTACACAGAGAAACCCTGTCTCAAAAAACCAGAAAAAAAAAAGAAAAGAAAAAAAACTTAGATCCTTGTTTTGTATCATTACTCAAGTACAAATTCCTTTTATAGAAGCAAGCAGGCTGCCACCTGCCAGTTCTGCTGTGGTAGAGTCCCAGAGCTTCTGAGACTCACTATCCAGCAACCATCAATCCTCCAGAATACCACTCCACTTCCGTTCCCTCTCCCCCTTCCTATGCTGCCGCCTGCCTGTTCTGGGGTGGTAGACTCCTGCCAGTTCTGCCACAGGGAATAAACCATCTCCTGAAACATTATAGAGAACCAGCAGCATGCAGGGCATTCAACCCTTGCCAGGTCTGCCACAGGGAAGACCCTCCTGGAGAACCAACCGTATGCAGGGCATTTGAGAGAAAAGGAATCCCAGGAGTACAGATACACAGGCTTGCAGGACAGAGAAGCCACAGTCAGAGACAGAAAGACCAGCTAACACCAGAGATAACTAGATGGCAAAAGGCAAACACAAGATCATTATCAACAGAAACCAAGGAAACATGGCACCATCAGAACCAGTCCTCCCACAACTGAAAATCCTGGATATTCCATCACATCGAAAAGCAAGAGCTGGATTTAAAATCACATCTCATGCTGTTGATAGAGGACTTCAAGAAGGACATGAACAACTCCCTTAAGGAAATACAGGAGAATATGGGTCAACAGGTAGAAGCCCTTAAAGAGGCAAAACAAAAAACCCATAGGGAATTACAGGTGAACATGGGTCAACAGGTAGAAGCCCTTAAATAGGAAGTACAAAAATATCTTAAAGAATTACAGGAAAACACAAACAAAAAAGTGAAGGAACTGAACAAAACTATCCAGGATCTAAAAATGGAAGTAGAAACAATAAAGGAATCACAAAGTGAGACATCTCTGAAGATAGAAAACCTTGGAAAGAATTCAGGAGTCATAGATGCAAGCATCAACAAGAGAATTCAAGAGATAGAAGAAAGAATCTCAGGGGCTGAAGATACCATAGAAAGCATCAACTCAAGAGTCAAAGAAAATGCAAAATGCAAAAACCATGTAACCCAAAACATCCAGGACATCCAGGACACAATGAGAAGACCAAACCTAAGGATTATAGGTATAGATGAGAGTGAAGATTTGCAACTTAAAGGACCAGTAAATATCTTCAACAAAATTATGGAGGAAAACTTCCCTAACCTAGAGAAAGAGATGCCCATGAACATACAAGAAGCCTACCGAACTCCAAACAGACTGAACCAGAACAGAAATTCCTCCCGAAACATAATAATCAAAACACCAAATGTACTAAACAAAGAAAGAATATTAAAATCACTAAAGGAAAAAGGTCAAGTAATATATAAAAGCAGACCTATCAGAATTACACCAGATTTCTCACAAGAAACTATGAAAGCTAGAAGATCCTGGGCAGATGTCATACAGACCCTAAAAGAACATAAATGTCAGTACAGACTATTATACCCAGCAAAACTCCCAATAGATGGAGAAAACAAGACATTCCATGATGAAAACAAGTTTGCACAATATCTTTCCACAAATCCAGCTCTACAAAAGATAGTGGGTAGAAAATACCAGCACAAGGCAGGAAACCACACCCTAGAAAAAGCAATAAAGTATTCTTTCAACAAACCCAAAAGAAGATAGCCACAAAACAGAATTCCACCTGTAACAAAGAAGATAACAGTAAGCAACAATCACTTTTCCTTAACATCTCTTAACATCAATGGTCTCAATTCCCCAATAAAAAGACACAGACTGGATACTTAAACAGGACCCAACATTTTGCTGAATACAAGAAACCCACTTCAATGACAAAGAGACTAACTACCTCAGAGTCAAAGGTTGGAAAACAATTTTCCAAGCAAATGGTCCCAAGAAACAAGCTGGAGTGGCCAATCTTATATCGGATAAAATCAATTTTCAACCAAAAGGTGTCAACAAAGATAAGGAGGGAGGAAAAGTCTACCAAGGTGAACTCTCAGTTTTGAACATCTATGCTCCAAATGCAAGGGCACCTACATTCATAAAAGAAACTTTACTAAAGCTCAAAGCATACATTGCACCCCAAACAATAATAGTGGGAGACTTCAACACCACACTCTCAACAATGCACAAATCATGGAAACAGAAACTGAACAGAGACACAATGAAATGAACTGAAGTTATGGACCAAATGGATCTAACAGATATTTATAGAACATTCCACCCTAAAGAAAATGAATATACCTTCTTCTCAGCACCTCATGGTACCTTCTCCAAAATTGACCATATAATTGGTCACATAACAGGCCTCAACAGATACAGAAATATTGAAATAATTTCATGCACCTCATCAGATCACCACGGCCTAAGGATGGTCTTAAGTTCAAACAAAAACAATGGAAAACACATACACATGGACATTGAACAATACTCTTCTCAATGATAGCTTGGTCAAGGAAGAAATAAAGAAAGAAATTAAAGCCTTTTTAGAATTTAATAAAAATGAGGACACATCATACCAAAACTTATGGGACACAATGAAAGCAGTGCAAAGAGGAAAACTGATAGCTCTAAATGCCTCCAAAAGAAACTGGAGAGAGCTTACACTAGCAGTTTGACAACACCCCTGAAAGCTCTAAAACAGAAAGAAGCAAATGCACCCAAGAGGAGTAGATGGCAGGAAATAATTAAACTCAGGGCCATAATCAACCAAATAGAAACAAAAAGAACCTTACAAAGAATCAACAAAACCAGGAGTTGGTTCTTTGAGAAAATCAACAAGATAGATAAACCCTTAGCCAGACTAACCAGAGGGCACAGAGGCACTACCCAAATTAATAAAATCAGAAATGAAAAGGGAGACATAACAACAGAAACGGTGGAAATTCAAAAAATAATCAGATCCTACTACAAGAACTGGAAAATCTGGATGAAATGAACAATTTTCTAGACACATACCAGGTGCCAATGTTAAAACAGGATCAGATAAACCATCTAAATAGTCCCATAAGTCCTGAGGAAATAGAAGCAGTTGTTAATAATCTTCCAAAAAAAAAAAACCCGGACCATATGTGCTTAGTGGGGAATTCTATCAGATCTTCAAAGAAGAGCTAATATCAATATTCTTCAAACTATTCCACAAAATAGAAACTCAAGGAACACTACCCAACTCACTCTATGAAACCACAATAACACTTATACCTAAACCAAACAAAGACAAAACATGGAAAGAGAACTTAAGACCAATCTCCCTTATGAACATTGATGCAAAAATACTCAATGAGATTCTGGCCAACCGAATCCAAGAATGCATCAAAACTATCATTCACCACAATCAAGTAGGCTTCATCCCAGGGATGCAGGAATGGTTCAATATATGGAAATCCATCAATGTAATCCACTACAAAAACAAACTCAAGGAAAAAAAAACACATGGTCATTTCTTTAGATGCTGAAAAGGCTTTTGACAAAATTCAGCATCACTTCATGATAAACGTCTTGGAGAGATTGGGAATTCAAGGCTCATACCTAAACACAGTGAAAGCAATATACTGCAAACCTGTAGCCAATATCAAACTAAATGGAGAGAAACTTGAAGCAATCCCACTAAAATCGGAGACCAGACAAGGCTGCCCACTCTCTCCCTATCTATTTACTGCAGTACTTGAAGTTCTAGCTAGAGCAATCAGACAATAAAAGGAGATCAAAAGTATACAAATTGGAAAGGAATAAGTAAAAATATCACTATTTGCAGATGATATGATTGTGTACTTAAGTGACCCCAAAACTTCCACCAGAGAACTCCTAAAGCTGATAAACAACTTCAGCAAAGTGATTGGATATAAAATTAACTCAAACAAATCAGTTGCCTTCCTCTACTCAAAGGATAAACAAGCTGAGAAAGAAATCAGGGAAATGGTACTCTTTACAATAGCCAAAAATAATATTACATACCTTGGTATGACTCTAACCAAGCAAGTGAAAGATCTGAATGACAAGAACTTCAAGCCTCTGAAGAAAGAAATTGTAGAAGATCTCAGAAGATGGAAAGCTCTTCCATGCTCATGAATTGGAAGGATTATTATAGTAAAAATGGCCATCTTGCCAAAAGCAATCTACAGATTCAAAGCAATCCCCATCAAAATTCCAAATCAATTCTTCATAGAACTACAAAGAGCAATCTGTAAATTCATCTGGAATAACAAAAAACCCAGGATATCACAAACTATTCTCCAAAACAAAAGATCTCCTGGGGAATCACCATCCCTGACCTCAAGCTCTACTTCAGAGCAATAGTGATGAAAACTGTATGGTATTGGTACAGAGACAGGCAGGAAGATCAATGGAATAGAGTTGAAGACCCAGAAAAGAACCAACACACCTACAGTCACTTGATATTTGACAAAGGAGCTAAAAACATTCAGTGGAAAAAAAGACAGCATTTTTAACAAATGGTGCTGGATAAACTGGAGGTCAGCATGCAGAAAAATGCAAATCGACCCATTCTTATCTCCTTGTACAAAGCTCAATTCCATGTGGATCAAGGACCTCCACATAAAACCAGACACATCGAAGCTTATAGAGAAGAAAGTGGGGAAGAGCCTTGAACACATGGACACAGGGGAAATTTTCCTGAATAGAACACCAATAGCTTATTCTCTAAGAAGAATCAACAAATGGGACCTCATAAAACTGCAAAGCTTCTGTAAAGCAAAGGACACTGTCAATAGGACAAAATGGCAACTAACAGATTGGGAAAAGATCTTTACCAGTTCTACATCCGATAGAGGGCAAATATCCAATGTATACAAAGAACTCAAGAAGTTAGACTCCAGAGAGTCAAATAACTCTATTAAAAAATGGGAAACAGGAAATTCTCAACTGAGGAAACTCGAATGGCTCTGAAACACCTAAAGAAATGTTCAGCATCCTTAGTTATCAGGGAAATGCAAATCAGTTTGACGGTTCCTCAGAAAATTAGACATAGTACTAACTGAGGACCCCGTTATACCACTCTTCCACATATACCCAGGAGATCCTCCAACATGTAATAAGGACACATGCTCCACTATGTTCATAGCAACCTTATTTATAATAGACAGAAGCTGGAAAGAACCCAGATGTCCTTCAACAGAGGAATGGATACAGAAATTTTGGTTTATATACACAATAGAGTACTGTTCAGGTGTTAAAAACAATGAATTCATGAAATTCTTAGGCAAATGGATGGAACTAGAAAGTGTCATCCTGAGTGAGGTAACCCAATCACATAAAAACATACATGGTTTGCACTCACTGATAAGTGGATATTAGCCCCATAGCTCAAAATAAACATGTTACAATTCACAGACCACAGGAAGCTCAAGAAGAAGAAGGACTCAAGTGGGGGTGCTTTGGTTTCTCTGAGAAAGGGAACAATATACTCACAGGAGCAATTATGGAGACAAAGTGTGGAGCAGAGACTGAAGGAAAGGCCACCCAGAGACTGCCCTACCTGAGGATTCATCCTATAAACAGTCACCAAACCCTGACACTATTATGGACGACAAGAAATGCATACTGAAAGGAGCCTGTTATGGTTGTCTCTGGAGAGGCCCTGTCAGATCCTTACAGATACAGAGACAGATGCTAGCAGCCAACCATTGGACTGAGCGTGATGTCCACAATTGAGGAGTTGAAGGGGGGACTGGAGGATCCGAAGGGGTTTGCAGCCCCATTGTAAGAACAATCATGTTGGCCACCTAGATGCCTCAGGACTTCCAGGGTTAAACCATCAACCAAGGCTTACACATGGTTCCATTCAAAAGTGTGGCAAAGGAATGCCTTGTCCGGCATCATTGAGAGATGTCCTTGGTCCTGTGAAGGTTCAATAGATGCCCCCAACAAAGGGAAATCGAGGCAGGAGGTGGGCGTGGGTCGGGAGGAGGAACATATACTTGGAGCCAGGGGAGTGGGAGGAGAGTTGGTGATTTTCGGGGAGGGGGGAAACTGGGAAAGGTTTTAGCATTTGAAATATAAATGAAGAATATATTCAATAAAAAAAGAAAGAACAACAACAACAGAGAAGCAAGCAATACCCTATCAAGCAAGAGAGGCGGTAAAACCATTGCTGACATATAAAAATAATGGAATAGTGTACAAGTTATCATCATGTTCAATTAAGACTAGAATATTAAAACTTGTTAGGAACAAATTCAGAATAAATCAGCAAGGATCATAGATCACACACTTGGTAAACTTTAAAGTTTATCCTTAACATTAAAAAATGAGGGAAGATGAAGAGCTAAGGTAAATTAGAATAACGCTATGAAAATAAATATTAAGAGGAACCCATACTGGAAAATTATGCTAACAGAGAATGTTAGCATAATTAGCAAGTGAGAAATCTTAGGATTAAATAAAATATTGGTACATATAGGCCAAATACTTTTTCTAATTGTTTGATAGAAGGAACTTTAAGGTATCCTGGCAGACTTGTAAAAAAACAGCCATTAGAGACTTCCGCCTTTGTCCAGCACTTAAAACTAGATATAGACATTGAATGTCACTTGTAACATGATCTCATGAACAATTGAATTATAGACTATAAATTGATTTCATTGGACTATATGTTTACATTCTTCTAGATATAGGCACAGGGCGAAAAAATGTCTTAGATCAGACCTGTTGGCAACATTATACACATCCTGGTGTTGGATGGCCAGATATTGTTGCTCAGTAATTGTTGAGTCAGAACAAGGAACACACTTTCCAAGATTTAATGACCAGTGGTGGTCCCAGTTTATGGTCATACAAAGGGACTTTGATCTGTCATGTTAGCCCGATGCAGCTGGTAATATACAAAGAAGGAATGGCCTATAATGTTATAATTACCAAGTTATTATAATTCAAAGATATCCCTTTAAAAAGGTGATTGAAATTGTATTCTATGAGTTAATTATGAGACCAAAATTAAAGAGAGCCTCTCCTTTAAGCTATTAAATCAGACTTAGAGTTAGAACAACCACCAGATTTCAGAGCACACAGAATAATTTCCTACAACAGAAATACTCAAACTTCAAATAGACAAAATTTGTGGTACCTGGAACAGGTACACAATCTGAACTACAGATGAGAAGGGATATCTGAACCTTAGAAATTTAGATGATCTATAAGCATAATGTGCCTAGGACTTAATCCAATATATTTGATCTGCACCTTATCAGGATAGTAGTCATTTTAGGATTAATTTATTCAGCACTGTTGTACATTCTGCCCAGACACAGAGAAATAACACATGGCAAGGCAGACCCACAACAAATTATACCCTATGTCTCACAGAAACTTTGACAAGGAAAAAAAAGAACAGAAAATGGAACAATGACATGATATTGATCAGGGCTAAAACACCTAGGATATTGTTTCCTGGATTATTTCTTTTGAATTCTTTTCATTTAATATTACCCAATTAGTCAATCACAGTGTCTTCAACAATGCTATTTTTCTACCTCATCATCACCAATCCTTTGAACTCATCAGAATTAAGGACACCATCACTTTCATCAACAACCATCTCTAAAGCAGAAGTAGCAATGAATAAAGCAACTATCATACCAACAGCTACAATAACAAATAAACCAAGAGTTAAGTATGATATTGGTGACTTACTGTAATGCACCATCAATGGATTCCTACCATAATACTGGGACCATGAACACTTCATCGAATACCAGGACACCTGGTGGTATATGAACACCTCACATATACCAGGAATGCATTCAATGTTCAATATGCTCATTGTGAAACTATTGGGAATACAGTTTGGTACAGGTTTGTGTTGAATGGAGAAAGGCTAATTCATGTCCATATTGCACCAATTCTGAGAACCACAGTCACCAATAACCAAGAAGAAGATAAAAACATCATTTATAATAAAAGAAGCCCACTGACATGCCATTTAACACAGAGTTGGGGAAACATCACAACAGCATCAGACATCTACAACTTCTACTGCAGAGAAATGTCTTTTAAACCATCTCTGCATTTTGTAATGACGAACAAGGGGAAAATAATATTTGAAATGCCAGGCAGGGAAGACTCCATGTTTGACTGTGAAATAGCAGCAAACACATATTCCTCTCAGCATTATTTGACCCATACATATAGCAAACGAATCCTGTGTTTGGTTACCGGTACAATAAAACTACCAGAATTACAAATGAAAATGTATATGATTATCCAAATTGGGAGAAGAATGAGGAACCAGGTCAATAAACTGAGGAGACATCAACATCAACTCAGTAAATCCATGTAATCTCATGATTTGGCAGAACTGTGCTTTTGATCCAGACATTGATAGGAGAACATCATGGAAGCATTCTCTGTCTTGGAATACAATACCACCACCATATGGATTTAAATGCCCAATTTCAATATTTTGAACTATACCCACAACTGAATAGGACAAACATCACTTTGTTGTATGTGGTCAAATTTCCGAACCTACCCTACCATAGTAGGATGGACATATGAAATAACCACTTGATATGGAAGGTAGAAAATGATTCATTTCCTTCTAGTAATGACTAGCTGGAAATTGCAGCATTGGGGATACAACATTACAGATTTCCATTGATCTTGACTGAATTATTGCCACAAACCTTTGCATCTTATGATATTGAAGCCTTACCACATGAGGAGAACTCAGGTAGACAACTGGACATTCTATGAATTCATGGTATACTACAGAACTCATATTATACCATAATATAGCCAGCCATATTTTGTTCAGACAACCTATATATCACCACAGCATTTGATGCAAAAGGCATTATCCCCCATAATATAATTTCTGGGATATGTACCAACCAATGCAAACTGGACTAATGTACTGACCTATGTCACTTCTTGCATATAGGATATCCTCTCAATGCAATCTCCCAATTCACACTGGTCTTGTGAGGGTAAGTCTATTCAAATTGACTTAAAGTCCACCAATGGCTCCAATGTCAACTGTACCACCACAAGTTTTAATATTCCACCCACAAAACAATTCTAAATGATGGGAGAAACAATGGAGTGACATAACTGACCTACCAGTCATTTTCATACACCACTCTCAGAAGATTTATAACTTGAGAGGAACAATAGATTTTACTAATTATACACTGAAACCCATTTTAAAAACCAGAAAATCTGCTTGTTAAATGATGAAAATGTTTGGAGCTGTTATTCTATACATACATTTCATTACAGTGAAAGACAGATTTCCCAATTCCCCTGAATATACATGTCAGGGACATCATACATTTCTTTCCTCCTAGAATACAGACTATTGGTTCCCAGTCTATTGAAAATTTAGCCTAGACTTACACTGCCTACCAGATTGATTATATAAACACAGGCATAGGCATAACACAATTGGCAGCAAGAGGATGCTCTAGATCCCATGACTCCTTGTGTCAAGGTATTAAATTACAAAAGGCAGACCACAGAATTTTGATGGAAAACTGTATCTTTCCAAACTGGAATATTGGTATTTCACACCTAGGTCTTCCCCATTATTTCTACATGATTCTTCACTACCACAGAATAAGGAATGAAGACTTTGTGGCTCAAAAGCCCATGTTCAAAATATCATCTGAAGATAAACCTGATGGAGGAAGAAGTAGAACAGTACACAGTGTATAATCTGACATGTCATTCAGCATACAGGTGAGAAAACACAAAGTGCCCAAGGCCAGTGCAGTGGCTCCTTTCTTTGCCTTCACCAAAATCTCCCCAGGGGATTGGAGCCTCCCCTACTGGTCCATGGACAGGGTCATGGACTGGCAAGTCAGCTTCTATTAAACATCACAGGTTGCACCTGGATTTGGCATTGAATACATCAACATGCCCTAGTTAGCTAAAAAGCTATAAATAAGCATACATAATAAGCAATATAGTTAGATCTGTATTCTGATGCTGGTCTCTGGAGTCTGATTTTCAGGCACCATCTCGAACTCTGTCTCCAATTACCTCTCACTTTCCAGTCCCTATTCTCACAGAAGCCTACTACAAGCCATCATTCAAGTCCCCTACTTCCTGACCAATGCTTAGAGTACCTATGATGATGCCTGACCTAAGCCTACATGCAAGACTTATTATTACACCCAGGATGCATATGATCTTACTTATCTTCAACCTCAAATCATGGCAGCCTAAGAAACTTCTCTGAGCCTGAATTGAGAATACCAATCTTCTAGTTCTCCTCAGGAAATAACTTTGCTGCAAGAAATCTTTATGGTCGCTGTTTGCTGGAGCTATGTTGATTGGCTCCTTACTTGGAGCTGACATAGCATCTTCTGTTCTTTCAGACATCAATGTGGATATAGCAGATATCAGAAACTTTACTGAACATCAAACACTGACTATTAATTAATTCCTTATCCCACGGACTAGCTACTAGACACAAACTAATTACAGAACTTAGTTTTGGAAATAAATTTATTAAAGAATCATTGACAGATACTAACAAATATATAGCTGAAAATTTGAAGGGACTAGCTGTGGCCAACCATATTTCTCAAAATTCCTTGCCACAATTAATTCAGGTAACAAGGAGAAGAATGTATCCATGCAAGACTCACATCTCAAAGAATAGAGACTGACCTGTGTCAACTCTTTTCTACAAGATTTGGAATAGAAAGAGCAGCCTACATTACTCTACTTTACCCAAGGCAAACCTCTTGGTGAGGACCTGGAATCTGCAAAATACATTTACTCTTATTCTATATAGTCTAAGTAGTACCTGCTTATCATACACACCAGTTGCCTCAAAAAGATTGATTTTTTTATATCCACTGATTCTTTCTTATAGAGAAGATATGTACTACTTTTTAATATTGTGTTTGAAGTACTGGTTAGAGCAATGAGACAGTACAAGGAAATTAACATGACACAAATTAGCAATGAAAAAGTCAAGCTATCATTATTTGTAGATGACATAATGCTATATATTAGGGATTACAAAAATTTTACAAGAAAAGAAGTGATAATCAAATTCAGCGATGTGGCAGAATGCAAAATCAACTTGCACAATAAATAGCTTTCTGATATACCAAAAGCAAACACACAGAAAAGGAGAACATGGACACATATACGGAGAATTTGATATCTCATGTTCGTGGACTGGTAGAAGTAGTATGGTGAAAATGACCATTCTACCTAAAGCTATTTACAGTCTCAATGCAATCCCAGTCAAAATGACATCCACTTTTTCACAGAAAAAAAATATGTACAATTTCAAATGAAACCGAAATTGATCCTGTGGGGGAAAATGATGCTGGAAGGTCTACAACTCCAGATATTAGTATATATATATATATATATATATATATATATATATATATATATATATATATATATAATAACAAAACAACATGTCACTGACAAAAAACAGACATATAGACCAATTGAACAAAATCAAATCTAAACATGAGCACATGCAACTTCAACAACTTAATATTTGACTGAGATGCCAAAAAAAAAAGAAAGAAAGTAACTGCATGCTGAAGAAAAGAAAGCATCTTCAAGAAATACATATAGAACAATAAAATTAAACCTCTGTCTATTAACTTGCACCAGACATAAGGGTGAAGCCTGAAACCCTGAGACTGTTAGAAGAAAACAGTCAGTACCCTCCATGATATAGTTGTAGGAAACAATGCTGTTTGCTCAAGAATTAAAGTTAACAATTGAGAATTGGAACTTCATAAAAATAAACATCTGCATAGCAGTCAACAAGGTGAAGAAGCAACCCAGCGAGTAAGAAAATCTTTGCCAACTATACACCTGTCCAAGATTTAATACCCATAACATACAAAGATGATGATCCTTTACTATCCAGCAAGAGAAGTCTTCAGATGCTCATTTTACAAAATTCATGCCAATGGCTTGCATTGTGATTTTAGGTAATATTATTGGATACAATTCATGACAACACTAATTCCTGACAACAGACTGGAAGAGGGAAGGAATAGTGGAGTAATAATGGGAGAAATGAGTCTCAGAAAGGAGAAGCTAGAATAAAAGAAATTAGAATACTTTTGTTGTTTTTGAAGCAAAGGAACTACTAAACAGAGATAATAAAAATAAATTAGAGACAGTTCTTGGGATATAAGAGCAGTATGGAGGATGTAGACAGAAGTACTATATGAATGCATAATATTTCTAAGCATTGTATATCTTTAAAACAAGACAGAAAATAAAGATATAAAATAATTAACTAGCCGGGCGGTGGTGGCGCACGCCTTTAATCCCAGCACTTAGGAGGCAGAGGCAGGTGGATTTCTGAGTTCGAGGCCAGCCTGGTCTACAGAGTGAGTTCCAGGACAGCCAAGGCTACACAGAGAAACCCTGTCTCGGAAAAAAAAAAATTAACTTACCGAATATGGTAATTCTCCTTGCTTGGATCCTCAGCCGTGGAATCAAAGGCAATAGTAAACAGAGGTAAAAATGCAGCAGCCACTGCATCTCCGTCCTTGTATACAGTGGTTTTTGTCTTTGCAGCACAGTAAGAGTGGTCAAAGGAGTAGACATAACTGGAATACTGCAGGAGCGGGAACATAAAAATCAGAAGGAGCATCATAGAAGTATCTGCAAAGTTTAAGTCTGTGTAGAGGTTGAATTTTCAAAGCCAGGAGGTGTATAGATATCGGATGAATTTGTATCAATTCACGCAATTTCCAATTTTGTTGTTGACTGTGATGGCTACTCTTATTCCCATGGCTTCTTTAACTCAGTTTTTGAATATCCTCTGAAGGATGCTAGAAAACTTCCTTTCCTGGAACTCCGCCTTTGAGATCCCACTTGCAGGCAAAAACCACAATATGGAAAACATGTTTAAGGCTCATCATCTCCAATCCCAGGTGCCATGATTTCATCCAGTTCCACTGAAAACAGGGATCCTGAGTTGAAGTCCTCTTGGGAAGACTTGACCAAGCTGATGTCAAAAAACTTACCTTCTGCTGTGGATGAAAATATTGTCATAAGGGATGGGGTGTATCTCAATTGATGGTATGCTTTTCTAACACGCAAAAAGTCCTGGAAATAATCACCAGAAACATATAAACGGGGCATTGTTTTAAACATCTGTAAACATCCCAGAACTAGGGATCAAGATGCAGAAGAATCAGGACGTCAAGATTTTCTTTGTATACACAGAATTGTTGAGGTCTGCCTATACAAGAGACTATCTCAAAAAGTGTTGTTATAATCCATTTGCATGTCCACAGAATCAATTTTGCTTATTTAATGTAATTTTCTTAGAGCATGTTGGGTATCTGTCACCCATCCCCACTAAAGCACATGAAAATGAACTAAAAAAAAATAAATACACACACACACACACACACATCTATATACATATAAAAATTAAAATTCACTAAATAATGATGTATCAAATTTAGTTTATCAGCTGTGCCATATTCTACTTCATGTAAGCCACTAATAATATGGGGAATCATATTATTAGTGATATTAATTATTAATTATTAGTGATATTAATCATATTGCTAGGATAAAGTAAGAAGTATATGGGATTTATCTGTCCTTTAGTTTTAATATTCTCCAAACCTAAAAATGATTTGTAATGGAGACTACTAGTTTTTTCTTTGTTTGTATATAGGTATCTGTTTGTGTGTGCACATCATGTGGAGGTCAGAGGTTGAAATCAAGTGTCCTCCTTTACTATTCTCCATCTTACTTATTTGAACCAAATTTCTAAGTGACAACAGAACTTTTTGATCTAGAGTGAATGAGCAACCAGTTTTTGCCTCCCGAAGGAAGTACTAGGACTACAGGTGTATATCACCATGCCCATATATTTATGTGGGAACTGGGGATCTGAACTCAGGTTCTCATTATTTTACGGTCAACTGAACCATTACCCTCACCCCTAAGGTCTATAAGTTTTAAGACAAAAACAATTTGTAATCAACTCTCAAGTGGAGACAAGTCATTATTATTTTTTGACATGTATCTAGCATAAATACAGTACAGAATAATGAATTTCAAAGATTCTTTGTGCAAATATTTATTTTTAACATTTTCTAACATTTTGCAGCACTGGGTATTGAATATAGAGCCTCCTTCATGCTAGGTACAAAACGTAAAACACATCTACAATGGGAATTTTTTTCATCCTAAAGATTAAAATCATAACATTAACAGGACAATGATCGTACTAGAAATGATTATGTTTAGCAAGTTTAGTCAGACTCAGAAATACCAATACTAAGGGTTCTCTTTGTTATCTTCTGTTTGTGTGCTTGATGTCAAAGCAGAAAAGAAAGAAGAGAGAAATTGAGGGTGTAATAGAAAGTAATGGAATGTGTTACATAAATGAAAAAGTGGGGAATGTTTAAGGATACAAAAGAGACCACCTGAAAGTGAAGAGGATAAGTTTCCTCTCCCAGCAGTTGTTACTGTTAATACAACTTTGAGGTGCATTCTTGTGAATAGTTTTAGGTTTAGGAACTTATGAGTTATGAATTTCAGGTTTTAGATAAGGTATTTGATCCACTTGGAGTTTAGGTTTTTTTTGCAAGTTGATTGATAAGAATACAGTTGTTCATGTGTATTTCTCTTTTAAATTTTTTATAGTTATTTTCAAAACTATATCACATTCATCATAAGTGAAAGAACTGAAGATAATAAACATGAAGAGACATTTTTGTAAGCACAAACTCTACATTTCATACTCTTTTTATACAGCATTATTTAAGATTGTTTTGTTTATCTTATTATGTCTGCTGTTTCTTTTTTTTTTTTTTTTTCGGTTTTTCCAGACAGGGTTTCTCTGTGTAGCCCTGGCTGTCCTGGAACTCACTCTGTAGACCAGGCTGGCCTCGAACTCAAAAATCCACCTGCCTCTGCATCCCAAGTGCTGGGATTAAAGGCGTGCGCCACCACCTCCTGGCATGTCTGCTGTTTCTTTACCAAGAGCTAAATGTTGTTTGAAAACCATGAACAGCAGCAACTCTACATGTGGTATTTTTCTATAAGGATTTTAAAAATTAATGTTTTACATTGTTATCAAGAGTACTCTTTTTTAACAAACAATTTTCATTATTTCAGAATTTCATAAATGCACATAATGTGCTTTGGTCAAATTCACTCCCATAACTCACCGTTCAATTTTGTTCCCTTTCCTCCGTACACTTTTCCCTTTCCAAATTCATATGTCTTTTTTGAAAAAAAAAAAGCAAAAACTAAAACAAAAAACAAAACAAAACAACAATAACAACAACAACAACGTATCTACTGTCAGGAGTCACATAGGAGAAGCTAAAAAACAGCAGGTGATCTTCCTGAGGTGGTTTCTCATCTGTAATGAGTAGACTGTAAGTCTATGATGGATACACCCTTCTAGGGAAGGGTTATTTTAGCAAAGATTCCTGTTATCATTAAATATGTATATAACAATTGCTAGCCCACCCTTTTGAGCAGATTTGTGCAGATCAATGAAGATGTGCTGTTTTGTAGTGATGCTAATGGTCATATAGATGATTTCTTAATTCTTAATGATGATCCTATAAGAATTCCTAAAATTATACTATTAACTATTAAGCCCTTTATAATAGGGCTACATTCGAAGGTTTCTCTGATATCACAAATGCAATTAGAACACTGCCAGTCTTCAAGTGCAATGAGTTAATTGCTTCTAAAATAGAAAGCAAGGCAAGTTTAGTCTTACTAAGGAGCACAAAGATTTTTTTTTACAGACCTGGGTTTAATTCATTTAGCCCTGGTACTTGAGCTTTTGCTTCATGTTCATATGTAAGTATGGACTGGTGTGTGTGTGTGTATGTGTGTATGTGTGTGTGTGTGTGTGTAAATATGTAATTATGAGATAAGTATGAAGCTGAGCCCAACTGGAATGCATGAAGATGTATGAACATATATGCATGAATTTCTATATGAATTTATGTGAGTTTATGCATATTTACTTCTGTAAAAGTTTTTCCTTCTGCTAGTGACTCTCTTCTGGTTCAATAAATGTTTATGGTTCCAAACCTGACAAGCCATATGTGTAGCTTCTGGCCAAGCAAGAAAAATGTCCTACCAATTAATCCTTTACTCAGTCACCTGCTGTTTCATGATGAGGTGCTAACCACGAATGACTGAAGTTTCTAGTCTTAGAAGAACTCAGTCAGCCAGGCGGTGGTGGCGCACGCCTTTAATCCCAGCACTTGGGAGGCAGAGGCAGGAGGATTTCTGAGTTCGAGGCCAGCCTGTTCTATAAAGTGAGTTCCAGGACAGCCAGGGCTACACAGAGAAACCCTGTCTCGAAAAACCAAAAAAAAAAAAAAAAAAAAAAAAGAACTCAGTCAGGCAGGCCAGCTACCTCTGTAAAGTAACTTAGACTTGAGATAGGTAAATATTATTATTATAATAATAAAAGTGACCCTAATATCTCAGGACTCCCAAGTCTTGTCCCTGTCAATGCTCCCCCCTTGGCTACCCTCAAGAGAGTAAAAGATATCTGGAATTGGACTCAGAAAATCTACTTAATACACTTTATACTGCCTATATGTGCATCTGTATAGGAGGCTTCTAGTGCATGCATGTGTAGCCTCTCAGTGGCTGCATCCCTGAAGTAAAATGACTCTATTTGCCCAGAAACTGTCAATTGTCAACAGAGTCTTGGTTAGGAGGTGGTTCTTCATGAGTTCCTTCACTATGCAGAAATTTCAGTTGACGTGATCTTTTATATATATTGTGCATACACTCACAGCTGCTGAGAGTTTGTGTGTTTAGTAAAGCTGTCATGTTTTACTATAGGTGTATACTTCCTCTGCCTATTAAAATCTTTCCACTCCTTTTCCGGGAGTGTGGTATAGACATCTCACTTAGCATTAAACATTACCTGGTCTCTTATTCTCTGCCTATTAATGAATTGTCTACTAACATCAGATGGAAAAAAAGGAAGCTTCTCTGATTAAGGTTGAGAAATAGATGCTCTAATATACGAATATAAATATAAGAACTTACAGGATCATTTAACAGAACAATAATATAAGATTCTCCTCTAGGACAATTGATTTAGCCATCCACACATTTTTTGGCTTATGTATGTATTTCACAGTACTTGGCATGACATTAACATTGTTCAACTGGCTTTAAATCCAAACAGAAATAGTTATTGCATGAGTGAGCCCAGTCATTATTGTAGCTTTCAGGGTTCATATTTGGGTGTCAAATATTTTTATCCCCTACTAGAATTCAGAGACCCTTTCAGCACTGTGAAATCTAGGCAATGGGGGTAAAGTCGCCAGATTGTCCCAGATTGTTTTTGCCATATGCTGTGACTCAAGTATTTGTGTCTTTAATAATAATATGGTCTTACTATCAAGTTTTGTGTGAAGGACAACCAAGAGCTTGGAGGAGGTACTGTAATCCCCACCCCTCATGAGACAACCTCATTTCTACTTCCATTTATATATGCATATGTACATATTTTAGGAAGCATCTACAGTACTAGATCCCTATATGACCTATTATTGATATTGTTTTTTTCTGTGCAGGCTTGATGGAGTTTTTGAATGGCATAATCAATCATATTGTTTGCAAGAATTAATAAATGATAAGCTTAAGATTTTTGACCAATATGTCTAAACACAAACACCCAAAAGCAAATGTAATTAATAATAGCAACAATGGAGAATGTATGTATGTATGTATGTATGTATGTATGTATGTATGTAGTGATTGTAAACCAATTTTTAGACATGAGTCAGTTTATATACCCAGAACTTCTTGAGTGAAGGGAAGGCAAGTTTCCTTTCAGAAAAAAAACCTTGTTAAAAATCAGAGTTTTACTACTAACAATTTTCCCAATGCAATCTCAATTAAAATCCTCATCTCATTCTTCACAGAAAGAGAAGTACCCTAAATTTTATATGAAGCTACAAAAGGTCCTGGATAGAAAAAATAACCTAAACAGAAAGAAAAATTCTGAAGGGATTACAATTTTAAATCTTAAGATACATTACAGAGCCAAAGTCACAAGTCAATATAGTATTGACACAAAAACAGACATGCACACCACTGAAACAAAATTGAAGATCCAAAAATGAGAATATGTAACTTCAGCTACCTAATATTTGACAAAAATTGAAAAACTTAAGCTGGAGAAAAGAAAGCACTTTCAACAAATGGTGCCAGGGAAACTGACTGTGCATGTTTAGAAGAAGAAAATTAGATATGTGTCTATCATGCCACACAGGAACTAACTCCAAATGGATCAAAGGTTTAAACACTAAACCTGAAACATTCAAACTGCTAGAAGAAAATCTAGGCATATGAGTGTAGGAAAGGACTTTTGGAATGTGACTTCATTTGCCCCTAAATTAAGGCCAACAGCTGACAACTGGTGCCTCATAAAATTCAAACACTTGTGAGCAGCTAAAGAATCAATTAACTGCCGGGCAGTGGTGGCGCACACCTTTAATCCCAGCACTTGGGAGGCAGAGGCAGGAGGATTTCTGAGTTCGAGGCCAGCCTGGTCTACAAAGTGAGTTCCAGGACAGCCAGGGCTACACAGAGAAACCCTGTCTCGAAAAACCAAAAACAAAAAAAAACAAAAACAAAAACAAAACAAAACAAAAAAAAAGAATCAATTAACTGACAAAGAGGAGGCTCTCAGAATGGGAGAGAATCTTATTGACAGTATTAAAAGAACAACAACAAAAAAACTCAACATTCAAAAAGAAACATACACCTGATGATGTGTCAAAATAGGTTGGGACCTGAATAGAGTTCCTCATGAAAGAAAAAAGTAGCTAAGCTGGGGCTGAAGAGATGGATCAGTGGTTGAGAGCACTGACTACTCTTCCAGTAGACCCAGGTTCAATTCTCAGCATGCAGATGGCAGCTCACAACTGTCTACAACAATATTTGATATTCTCACACAAAGATTTGTGCAGAGAAAAACACCAATACAAATAAATAACTTTTAAAAATGACCAAGAAATATCTCAAAATACATTTAATATCCCTAACAATTAGCAAAATGTAAATTAAAACATGTTTGAGATTTCATTTTATCTCAGATAGAATGGAAATGCTCCGTGGAACAACCAACGACAAATACTTTAGGGGGAACTGGAGAAATGGAACCCTTATTCACTGTTTGTGGGATTGGAAACTTGTATAAGCACTAAGGAAATCAGTGAGGAAAATTCACAAAAAGCTAAAAATGAATCTATCCAATAACCCACCTGTCATGTGCCAACATCCAACTTTAGGGGTAATTGCTCATCGCTGCTCTATTCATAATAGCTAGGGAATTGAAACAGCTTTAGTGCCCAGCAACTTACACACAAATAAAGAAAATGTGGCAAATATACACAAGGGAATACTATTTGGCTTACAAAAAGGAAATTATGGTTTTGCAATGAAATAGAATTAGAGCAGATTATATTGAGTGATGATGAGTAACAAAACCCAATGTTAGACATAAGAGAGAGGAACAGCCTTATGAGGGATTCCCCATGGCTATCCAAGGAAGTGTCTAAGCATAGACTATTGCTGTTGCCTTTGATTGCCACCCCCAGAGGTGAAAGTAAAACTCTTGCAGAAGTAATTCCTGGGGGTTTTCCCTTCTCCCTTTTCACTTTGTATGCCCAGTCTTGCCCATTTTATTTCTCAAATAATTGACATAGAGACCTGGTATTTTCATTAGCAAGCTGCAAGCACTAAACTGGGAAGGTTCTGAGCTTTTCTAACACAGCTAGGCTGCTACTAACCAGGCATGTGCTTAGGGACATTACTTGCCACCTTCTCTTGGTTGACTGCTCTCTTCTTGTGACTTTATGGCAAATCTTCCTGGTCTATCCGTATGGTCTCTATACCTTTTCCTTATCTCCTCTCTCTCTCTTCTTCCATCTCTTTGAGGCCCCCTAACTGGAATGAGAAATCTTGTCCTATTCTCTTCAGTCTAACTAATTGGCTGATCAGCTCTTTATTAACCAATTAGAAGTGATGGAAAACAGTTTTTACATAACATAGACACCAGAGACCCTTGACCATGTCATCCTAGCAACTGCACCCAGATGTTGGAGCATAGAAATCAACATCTGAATACACAGTGCACAAAACCATCCACCAACAGTCCCCATTACTAAAGACACTGTGCATATCAAAAATGGTCCAGAGACTCCTGATTTGGAACTGACCTGAATGTCTCTTCCTATAGGACTAGCTTTCATGGTACCAGAAGGTACTGTGTAACTTTCAAAAGAGGGTGACAACCAACAGCCCTATGCAGCAATGATGCCTATGAACCAAATCAACTCCCAACATACACAATATCTCTAAAGGTGTAAGAGTGGAGTGCATGGCAGTTTTGGTAACAAACAGCCCTCTAAGTGTACTTAGACCTGCTAAACAATACAATATGCAAGCCATGCCTGGTATTGAAAATATAACTAAGTTGTCAGTGCTAGGGATGCCATGGTTATGAGAGTGGAATCACCAGCCACTCATTTACTAAACCAGCATAATCCTTAACAACAACCTGTAAACATTTGACCTTGAACCCAAAGATAAGTCTTGATCCCACATCAAGGAAACTTCCCTTTGCAACATGTGGAGAGAACAATCAATGAAAATGCACAGCTGTGAAGCCCATTACCAATAGATAAAAGAGTCTAATACCTAATGATCAAGAAATATTGAGGAAGAGGGAGGCAGAAAGATTATAAAAACCATAAGATCAGAAAGTTTGCTGTGGGATTGCGTCTTTTAGTAATGTCAGAAGTTACACTCATAATGTCGCACCAAAATAACTGCCCAAAATGACCTGAACAAGGATGACCCCAACAGGGACTAGAGAGATTGCTCAGTGGTTAAGAGCTCGGACTGCTCTTCCAAAATTACACAATATCTGTCCATAAATCCAACCCTACAAAGGATAATAGATAGAAAATGCCAACACAAGGAGGGAAACTACACCTTAGAAAAAGCAAGAAAGTAATCTTCTTCCAACAAACCCAAAAGAGGGTACCCACACAAACATAAAAATAGCATCAAAAATAACAGGAAACAACAATCACCATTCCTTTATATCTCTTAACATCAATGGACTCAATTTCCAAATAAACAGACATAGACTAACAGAAATAATTTTCATGTAATTCTTCAATTTTATCAGAAAATGTTTGTAATTCCTCTTTCTATTAATTTAGTAATGTTTTTATGTCTACCATTTTATCTGCATTATTTTTCATGATAATATTCAATTTTAGCATGTTTTTCTATATATTTCTTCTATTTTATCAGAAATGTTTTCCATGTAAATCTCTGATTTTATCACAAAATGTTTTTAATTCCACCTTCAATTAATTAAGAAAGGTTTTTTATATCTACCACTTTATCTGTATAATTTTCCATGAAAGTCAATTTTAATGTGTTTGTCTATATATTTCTTGAATTTTATCAGAAATATTTTCCATGTAAATCTTCAATTTTACCTGAAAATGGTTTTTTTTAAAGATTTATTTATTTACTATATGTAAGTACACTGTAGCTGTCTTCAGACATTCCAGAAGAGGGCGTCAGATCTCATTACAGATGGTTGTGAGCCACCATGTGGTTGCTGGGATTTGAACTCAGGACCTTTCGAAGAGCAGTTGGTGCTCTTAACCGCTGAGCCATCTCTCTGGCCTAAGAATGTTTTTAATTCCACTATCAATCAACTTAGAATTATTTTTATGCCTACCATTTTATCTGTATAACTTTCCACGATAATCTTCAATTTCAACATGCTTTTCTATATATTTCTTCAATTTTATCAGAAATATTTTTCATGTAAATCTTCAACTTCATCAGAAAATGTTTATAATTCCACTTTCAATCAACTTAGGAATACTTTTATGCCTACCATTATTATATCTATATAAAATTTTCCATGATAATCTTCAATTTTGACATGTTTTTCCAAATTTTTCTACAATTTTATCAGAAATATTTTCCATGTAAATCTTCAATTCTATCATAAAATGTTTCTATTTCATTTTTCAATTAATTTAGCAATTTTTTATGTCTACCACTTTGCTCTTTAATTTTCCATGAAAATTGTCAATTTTAACGTGGTTTTCTATATATCTCTTCTATTTTATCAGAAATATTTTCTATGTAAATCTTCAACTTTATCATAAAATGTTTTTACTTCCTTTTTCAATAAAAGAACATGGTTTTCAAAAAAAAAAAGAGCAATTTGCAAGTTCATTTGGAATAACAAAAAACCCAGGATAGGGAAACTATTCTCAACAAGAAAAGACCTTCTGGGTAATCACCATCCTTGGCCTCAAACTGTAATACAGAACAATAGTGACAAAAACTGTATGGTATTGGTACAGAGACAAGCAGGTAGATCAATGGAGTAGAACTGAAGACACAGAAATGAACCCACACATCTATGGTCACTTGATGTTTGACAAAGGAACTAAAACCGTCCAGTAAAAAAAAAAATACAGTATTTTAAACAAATGGTGCTAGATCAACTGGCGGTCAGCTTGTAGAAGAATGCCCACCGATCCATTCTTATTTCCTTGTACAAAGCTCAAGTCCAAGTGGATCAAGGACCTCCACATAAAACCAGATACACTGAAAATGATAGAAGAGAAAGTGGGGAAAGAGCCTGAAACACATGGGCACAGGGGAAATTTTCCTGAACAGAACACCAATGGCTTATATTCTAAGATCAAAAATAGACAAATGGGACTCATAAAATTGCAAAACTTCTGTAAGGCAAAGGACACTGTCAATAGAACAAAACAGCAACCAACAGATTGGGAAAAGATCTTTACCAACCGTACCTCCAGTAGAGGGCTAATATCCAATATATACAACAAACTATATAAATATATAAACAAAATAGACTCCAGAGAATGAAATAATCCTATTTTAAAATGGGATACAGAGCTAAACAAAGAATTTTCAACTGAGGAATATCGAATAGCCGAGAAGCACCTAAAGAAATGTTCAACATTCTAAGTCATCAGGGAAACGTAAATCAAACAAGCCTGAGATTCCACCTCACACCAGTCAGAATGGCTAAGATCAAAACTCAGGTGACAGCAGATGCTGGCAAGAATGTGGAGAGAGAAGAAAACTCCTCCATTGTTGGTGGGATTGCAACTGGGTACAACCACTAGGTAAATCAGTCTGGTGGTTTCTCAGAAAATTGGACATAGTATTACCTGAGGACCCAGCTATACCACTCCTGGGCATATATCAAAAATGCTCTAACATATAACAAGGACACAAGCTCCCCGATGTTCATAGCAGCTTTATTTATAATAGCCAGAAGCTGGAAAGAACACAGATGTCCTAAAACAGAGGAATGGATTCAGAAAATGTGGTACATCTACACAATGGAGTACTACTCAGGTATAAAAACCAATGAAGTCATGAAATTCTTAGACAAATGGATGAAACTAAAAATATCATCCTGAGTGAGGTAACCCAATTACAAAAGAACACACATGGTATGCACTCACTGATAAGTGGATATTAGCCCAAAAGCTGAGACTATCCAAGATACAATTCACAGACCATATGAAACTCAAGAAGAAGGAAGACTAAAGTGTGGATGCTTCAGTCCTTCTTAAAGGGGGGAACAAAATACTCAAAACAGGAGATACAGAGACAAAGTGTGGAGTAGAGACTGAAGTAGAGGCCATCTAGAGACTACCCCACCTGGGGATCCATCCCATATACAGTCACCAAACCCAGACACTATTGTGGATTCCAAGAAGTGCTTTCTGACAGAAGCCTGATATAACTATCTCCTGAGAGGCTCTGCCAGAGCCTGACAAGTATAGAGGTGGATGCTCACAGCCAACCATTGGACTGAGCAAGGGTTCCCCAATAGAGGAATTAGAGAAAGGACTGAAGGAGCTGAAGGGGTTTGCAATTCCATTGCAAGAACAACAATATGAACCAACCAGACCCTCCAGAGCTCCCAGGGACTAAAACACCAACCAAAGAGTACACATGGAAGGACCCATGCCTCCAGCTGCAAGTGGATGGCCTTGTCAGGCATCAGTGGAAGAGAGGCCTTTGGTTCTGTGAAGGCTGGATGCCCCAATGTAGGGGAATGCTAAGGTGGGGAGGCAGGAGTGGGTAGGTGGGGAACACCCTAATAGAATCAGGGAGGGGGGAGATGGAATAAGGGAGTTCTGAGGGGGGGAGGGGAACCAGGAAAGGGGATAACATTTTGTCTTAGACTTCTACAGCTGTGAACAGACACCATGACCAATACAAGTTTATAAAAGACAACATTTACTTGGGGCTGGCTTACAGGTTCAGAAGTTCAGTCCATTGTCATCAAGGCAGAAGCATGGCAGCATCCAAGCAGGCATGGTGCAGGAGGAGCTGAGAGTTCTACATCTTTATCCAAAGGAAGCCAGGAACAGACTGGGCATCCTCAGGCATCTAGGAGGAAGATCTCTAAGCCCAACCCCACAGTGACATACTTCCTCCAACAAGGCCACATCTTCTAATAGTGCCACTCCCTGGAACAAGTATATACAAACCATCACACATTTGAAATGTAAATGAAGAAAATATCCAATAATAATAAAGAAAAGAACTAGCTCTCATTTCTCTTTGGTTCTTTGTCTCGGCTTATTTTTGGTATTTCTAACTCCCAAAGGACTACCTTTTCCCTCATTTTTAAAAATCAGGCTTTCTTTTTCATTTTCTCAAATGAATGGACGCTTCCATTTGTCACAGTCATCTTTCCACTGTTACCTCATCATTTTATGTTCTTAAGAATATATTCTCTCCACAACACATAACCTGAAATATTCATAAACTATGACATTTTAGGTCAACATAGACAGTCAATTTGTATTGAGAATGGAATTGGACAATCAATAATCAGTGAAAAGGGACACATTTTTCATGCTGCTTTCATCTAGAGGTTGATTGACTTTTGTAGAAAATCTAAGAAGCATAATGAGACAAGATAAAATTACTTGCGAAAAATAATGTTTAAAGTGGAATTATTAGAAAAGACGATTCCATATGTACTAAGATGAAATATTTAAACACATTACAAATTTTAAATGGAATATGTCAGTAATGATGTGGTGCAAACATTTCCTATAAGTAACATTTTGTTCTTGTTGCTGTTTTGCAGTGTTTTACTAGATTCAGAGAGTCCTTTAGACTGTTTTTCAGTGTTAGCCACTTACACTACAGTGATCATGCAGTGACCCTCTGTTGTGATAACTAACACCTGCTACAAATCTCCTCAAGATGCTGATTTTCTTGTTTAGGGCTCTGCAATTACATTTTCCATCATCACATGATCATGAGGAATAGTCATGATCGGTAATAACAGCTTTGAGGATATTGACAGAGGAATGTGCAAAAGCTACTGAATGAAAAGAAGAGGAGGAGGAAGAAGAAAAGGGCATGATTGCTTCCAGGTATGGTGGAGAAGAAGGTGTATTTAGATATGAGGGAGAGTCCAGAGTGAACATGGCCAAACTGAGCTTGAGGTGGGCCATGAACGGAGAGAGGGAGAGGGAGGAGAGGACAAACTGAAGAAGCAACCAAGAGGGCAAGAAGCAAAAATGTAAAAATGACCAGTGAGGCCAAAATAGCTAGATTATATAGGGAATAAGGAGGAAGGGGAGCTCAGCCCCTGTGCTGGAGAAGTTTACAATAGAGGTATGGATATACCTATAACAGTAGGGAATGAGAGATGCTGGGGGAAACCTGGCAACTTTGATAAGTTAATAAGCAGTTTAGTTAGCTATTTGTTTCTGGCGTGCTGCCTAACAGCTACCACATTTAATACCAATAATACATCAAATTTTAGCAAAATCAAAGAGAAGGATATTAAAGGAATTAAAAAAAATGTCCCAGCGTTTTACTGCTGCAAACAGACAACATGACTAAGGCAACGCTTATAAGGACAACATTTACTTGCAACTGGCTTACAGGTCGTTCAGTCCATTATCATCATGGTGGGAGCATGGCAACATCCAGGCAGGCATGGAGTAGGAGGAGCTGAGAGTTCTGAATCTTCATCTGAAGGCTGCTAGCAGAACACTGGCTTCCAGGCAGCTAAAATGAGCATCCTAAAGCCCACACCCACAGTGACACACCTACTCCAAGAGGGCACACCTTCTAATAGTGCCACTCCCTGGACCAAGCATATATAAACCATTGCATTCCACTTCCTGTGCCCATAGGCTTGTTCAGACACATGAAACTATGGGGGGCATATTTAGCATAATAATAAAGTGCATTTAGTTTAGCTTCCAAAGTTCCCAAAGTCTGTACAATCATAACAATGTTAAAAGTCCAAAGTTCAAGGTCTCTTTTGGGTTCATCCAATCACTTAACAGTAATCCCCAAAGAAAAACAGGAAATCATCTGGGCAAACTTCAAACTCAGGATCTCCATGACTGATGTCAAACTGATCAACAGATCTCCAACTCCTTTTTCATCTTTGTTGATTGCAACAAAGTTCTTTCTCCTGAACTGGTCCCACTCCCTGTTAGTAGCTTTCCTCAGCAGATAGTGCACAATTCTGGCATCTCAAACATCTTGGAGTCTCCAAGGAAACTTCAATGTTACAGCTTCGTGTTTCAGTGTCTAGGATCCATATACAATCTTCTGGGATCCTCCAAAGGGTTGGTGTCACTTCTTCAGCTCTGCGCTCTATAGCATTCTAAGCTCAGGTTGATCCACTCCATTGCTGCTGCTGTTCTTGGTCATCATCTCATGGTACTGGCATCTGCAATGCACTGGGCTCTTACACTGCAACTAGGTTTCACCAATAGCCTCTCATATGTTCTCTTCATGGTGCCTAGCCTCAAATCCCTTCTATGACTCCTTCAGTCCTGGGCCATCAACTGCAATTGGGGCTGTACTTTCACCAATGACCTTCCATTGACCTCTCATAGTGCCAAGCCTCAGCTGCTCTTCACGACCCCTTTATGCCTTCAAAACCAGTACCAACTGGGTGACACTTACACATTACCAAGTATAGCTGCAGCACGAGGTACAACCTTGGTTATCTCTGGAACACAGCTTCTTTGTACTCTCAGAAAACACTTCCCAGAAGATTGCACATAAGTGATGCTGGTCTCTTCTTGATCACCACTAATTTCCTAGCTCCAGCTAATCAACATCAATTGTCCCAGTACTCCCTTCTATACTGGACTCTAAAACCAGAATCACGGCCAAGCCTGCTGAGTTCTGCTGCTTGCTGGGGCTGGAACATGGCCCCCTTGTTCTATTACCTTATCACTAGCTTTCTGTTTTCCAACTCCTTTACTGCCTAAACTTGGCTGTCCTGGAACTTGCTCAGTAGACTGACTTTGAACTCAAGAGATCTGCATGCCTGTCTCCTAAACACTGGGATTAAATGTGTAGTCCACCATGCTTGGATTTAAGCTTTTCTAAACCTAGAATTTGCTGTGTCTTAGACTGGCCTTGAGCTGTTTAGCTTTATCGCCTGGGATTGAAGGTGTATACCACCATACCTAGATCTAAACGTAGCTAGGTAGGATCTTGCCCCAAAGTCACACTCCCTTAATTTGGTATCTACTTGGTCACATGATTTAGCTCCATTTCACTTCCTGATACCCTTTTAGTACTTGAACCATACATTTTATATTTTTCATTTCTCAGCTTGCTATGCTCTTCAGGAAATTTAACCAGAGAACAAAGTCTATGATGGGCATTTTTGAGATTTCCTTTGCCAATGCAATTAATCTGATTCTCTTCACCATAGCCTCAGGCAGATTCTTCAGACAAGGGCAAAAAGTAGCCACATTCTTCACCAAAATATCACAAACACAGTCTCTAGGCCACATATTGAAATTCTCCACTGAAACCTCTTGGGCCAGGTCTGCTCAATTTAAATCACACTCAGTAACAAAGTCTTCCAGATTCCTACTAGGATAGCCCACTAAGCCCCATTTAAAGCATTCCACTGCTTTCCAAATCCTAAGTCCCAAAATGTACACTTTTCCAAACATGACCATTCCAAGCATGGTCAGGCCTATCATAGCAATACCCCAGTCCCTAGTACCAACTTCTGTAATAGTCAAGGTTATCTAGAGTCACAGAATTTATGGAATGTCTCTCCATATTGAGAAAATGTATTGTGATTACTTACAGTCTGTAGTTCAACTAACCCAACAATGGGCAGCTGTGCATTCGAAGTCCAAGAATCTAATAGTTACTCAGTCCCCTTGAGGCTAGTTGTTTCAGCTGGTCTTCTGTAGAAGTAGGTTACAACAGATGTGCTGGCAAGTAAATGCAAGAAGGTGAAAAAAAAGTGAATTGTCCTTTTTCCAATGTCCTTATGTAGGCCTCCAGCAGAAGATGTGGCCCAGATTATAGGTGTGTATCACCACACCTGGATCTGGGACTTGCTTTGTCCCAAGATGACCTTGCCTCAGTCTCCTGAGATTAAAGGCATGTATTACCTTGCTTGGGCCTAAGCTTTTCATGACTGTTATGCCTCAAGATCTCCATGCCAAGATTCAGGCCAGAAACTTGTGTCTTCCAGCCTCAAAATCTGGATCACAGGTTAGACCTCCAATTCTGGATTGTAGTTTATTCCAGATATAGACAAGTTGACAACCAGAAACAGTCATTACATGTATTTAAAGCCAAATCTTGTTGCATATTATATAAATTTAAAACTATACCCAATGAGCAGTTTATTAATCCTTAGACAAGAGTTTATCTAATCTCAATCTCTTCTTGTTTTCGTTTTTGAGAGCAGAGTGCAAAGAAATCAAATATACAAGACTTTGAAGAGTGAGGAAGTACAGCGTAGAGATGAGACTTTGGGAGCATAGAGCAGAGCAAGTTTAGATATAAGATATTTGGGAATCATTTGTAGTGAGAATTTGCAAATTAGGTGTGCCAATTTGGAGCCATTGAATGAAGCCAAGCTGTTGTAATAAAATCTGAGTCCATGAAGATAGAGAGAATGCTTTCCTTAGTTTGGACTGGATGCAGAAAGCTAATCACACAGTCCAAGTAGGCAGGCTGTGAGAACCAGAGACATGTGGAAGACACAGCAGGCTAAAGAATCAGACTCTAGAACTTGGAAGTAAATTCACATAAATGATCCATTCATACCTCTGCAGCTGCATCAGGAACATGGGGAGGAGTAAGCAAGGCTCAGTCAAGGGCAGACCCTTACTAGTAAGACCTGAACCGTATATTAGCTACAGAGGGAGGGTTGAGATTGAAGCTCCCCCAGACATAAGGGAGTTTAGGCCATTTGCCAGTAAACTGGCAGAAAATTTCAGGATCACACAGGATGCTAAATTCTACAGTGACCTCTAGTGGTCATTTAGACTAGTTACTAAATGTGGCCAGGTCACAGAACAAAGGAAAAAAAAAATCCGGCGTTTGGGCTCGAGGTCTAAGAAATTTTCAATTTGGACACATTTTGCAGCAGGTACCCCTGGGGCGTCTGGAGATCAGTTTTAGGTTCCTCTGTGTTCATGTTCCCACCCTGTGCCTGGGGTCGTCCAGTGGGGACTGTGGTAGTCTTGCAAAGGATAACTCTAAGATCTTAAGCTCCCCACTCCCAACACAACAGAGTCTGGAATGGGCCTTTCATGTCCTGGACACAGAAGAAAAACCAGTACTTAGGTGACAGCTGGGAAAGATTATTCAACCCAAATTCAAAGTCGATTGTGTCAGGCAGAGACAAAGATGAGAAGAGCTGTCCATATGTGGCCAAGAACTGCTTGGCCCACTGCACTGAAGGCCTAACTTTCCTTAAAAGCCTGGGCCCCAGCTACTGCATAGACCCTTTACCAGGGAACCAGTCTGGCTTACTGAAAAACTCTCAAATGGGTCAAGCAAGAACACTGCAATTAGTCAGGGTTCTCTAGAGTCACACAACTTAGGGAATGTCTCTATTGTTAAGGGAATTTATTGTAATGACTTAAAGTCTGCAGACCAACTAACCCAACAATGGGCAGCTGTGAATGAGAAGTTCAAAAATCTAGTGGTTGCTCAGTTCCACGAAGGTAGTTGTTTTATCTGGTCCAACAGATGTGTAAGCAATAGAAAAGTCTTCCTAACACTGTAGAATTCCAGCAGAAGGTGTGGCCTAGATTAAAACTGTGTACCACCAAACCTGGATCTGGAACTTGCTTTGTCCCAGACTGGCCTTGAACTCAGAGATCTGCTTGCCTCAGTCCCCTGGGATTAAAGGCAGTTACTAACTTGCCTGGGCCTACGATTTTCATGGCCACTACGCATCAAGATCTCTATGTCAAGATCCAGGCCAGAAGTCTGTGTCTTTCAACCTCAAGATCTGTATCACAAGTATGCCCTCCATTTCTGAATTGTAGTTCATTCCAGATGTAGTCAAGATGACAACCAGGAATAGCCCTCACAGGGAGTATCTTTGAATTAATGAGGTTCATAAGGACAGGGTGGCTCAAGAATATAGATGTTTGTTTTCTTCTGTGGCACTGGGGATAGAACCTAGGGTCTCTCACATACTAGGTAAGCGGTTTACAGGAATTACATCTCTCAGCCTTCAAGAACACTTTTTTAAACTTAGAAGCATGTTTGATAGTGAGGATTTTAGGGAGGTTGTGGTATATATTTAGGACATATTTCAAAGAATCTTGCATAATAATCTCCTATTGTTGACATTGAAAACCTGTTATTCTGTAATCTGACTTTCATCTTTTTTATGTTACTCACAGGATATTACTATAACTGTATTATATCATTATAAAATATGAATTTCCATTGTGGTTTTTAAATAATGCTTCAATTTTTTTCTAGTGAATGCTTACTATTAAGTTGAATAACCTGACCACCTAGCCCCATCCAAACAGGTATAACTTCCAGGCTCATAGTCAGGACTGTCCCCTCCCATGTCTCCTGATGAAAACCTTTCTTTTTCTTCTAAAAATTTCCTGACAAAAACATTCAATAAATCTGAGACACTATGAAAAGACCTAGCAATTAGAAGATAACTTTGCCACAACCCCAAGATGGAAGGCACAAACTATCCACTCATGAATATTCAAGATTAACATGACTAATGAAATACAATCAGGATGTTATGCAGTGAGGTAAGTACTACTATCATTTTCAGAAAAATATGTATGATGTGGGTATCATGAATTAGTAAGTATTCCATTTATTATTTTTAATCTAAGCACTAACCTTAAGTTTTTTATTAAATGTACAAATATAGTTTGCTTTTACTTATAAATTTATTTTGAAAATAGGTATTTTCAAAGTAGTATTCCATGTACAAAATTCAGATTTGTAGTCATTCAATGAATATTTGACAAGCGTATTTGAAATAATATTCTTTTCAGTCTTAAGTGACCAAAACTGCACGTAGAGGCAAATGTCAGCTTCCTGTCATTCTGTTGACTTGTTGAACTTCTAGTTATTCCAGAGTACATTGTATTCCTTCTTCATATTCCCCCAAATAATAAATGCACACAATTTAATAAGTAGCTTTGTAGAGGTGAACTGCATGATTTTCAAGTTTAGGGTTTTTATATTGTTGTTTTCTGTATCTGTCAAGTGACCAAAATTTGATTGTGTGTATGTTTTTAATCTTTTGCTGGTCTGAAGAATCATATCCAGGTCCTTATGCATGCTAGGCAAGTGTTTTTCTACTAAGCTACATCCATGACTGAAAATATGTCACTTATATGGCATTAGATATGTACTAGATATAGAATGAATATAGCAGATTCTGTCTATAAGGAATGTATAGCACTAAGAGGAAAAGGTATAGTCATTTAACACTATTGAAGTTTGATAAATGGCATTTAATCAGCAAATTCCTACACAATATTTGTTAGTAAAAATTCCAGAACAGAACAGAGGAAGGCACAGGACTTCTGTTCCTGCTCTGGGAGAATAGAGAGGTCGAAAGATAGGACATCTGCTGTCTTGGCTTCAGGAACCTGAAGGGTGCACCCTGTAGGAAGAAGTGGTATCCTCCTGCTAAGCAATGAAGAACTGCTTTCTGGAAGATGGACAGGAGGAGCTGGGTTAAAGAAACAGGCACAGATGACTAAAACTAATGAGAGAAAGGGTTGAAATTAAAATTGGGGCTATAGTGCCAGAAATTATACAAACTATGTAAAGAATTTTCGACATTATCGCAGAGCATTTAGGGTCCTTTTCATACAAGTAAAAAGAACTATGATAAACTCTCTCTCTCTCTCTCTCTCTCTCTCTCTCTCTCTCTCTCTCTCTCTCTCTCTCTCTCCCTCTCTCTCTCTCTCTCTCCCTCTCTCTCTCCCCCTCCTTCCACTCTCCCTCTCTCTCTCTTCTTCCTCTTCCTCTTCCTCCTCCTCCTCCTCCTCCTCCTCCTCCTCCTCCTCCTCCTCCTCCTCTTCTTCTTCTTCTTCTTCTTCTTCTTCTTCTTCGTCTTCTTCTTCTTTTCCCTCTTCTTCTCCTCTCATCCCCCCTTTCTCTCATGAGATAAGGTTCCGCTGTTTTTCCCTGGCCGTTCTGGAACTCCTTTGGAAACCCTGGTGGCCTTGAGATTAGAGCTTTGCCTGCCTCTGCCTCCCAAGTGCTGGAATTGAACCAACACACCCGGCAAATTCTTTCATTTTTAAAAAATAAGCAAAAACAATTGGCAAAGCTGAGAATACTTCAGAATGCCCATATTGAAATCAGAAGTGGTTAAGTGCAGACAAATGGCCAAGAATAAAAGTAGGGATACTTCTGAGTAACTTGCTAGACTGAGTCATACTAACAAAGAATTTGTGAATCTATCCTTTTCAGAAAAACCTGAGTTCTTGGGTTATTATTTCCTTTATTTAAAATCACTGTATTTCTCATGTAAGACATAAAGCACAATGAAAAAGAAGAAAAGCCAAGAGAATGTTACAGAGAGATGCCCCTAATTAAGTATTTGGCAAATTTCTTGAGATGATAGAAGTATAAACCATTACTGATGATTCTTAAATCTACATACATTTTTATCTTTATTGTCAATAAGAATCCATTAATATGCAGGAAAGTTGTTGACTCTTCTGGATTTGCCTCTTAATCTAAGTGTTAAACAGGGTGCAGGAACATATTGTGCTATGTGTTGATTAGACTTTAATTCAATCTTATCCCTGAAGTTTCACTGACACTGAATTCAGCAATAACTCTCTGAATCTTTATTAGCTGTTATCTTGGAGGGTTGTTTTAAACCATATAAAAGTAGAAGTTGTTTATAATAGTTTATCCTCTTTAATGGAGCAAAATCATAATGTGCTTCCAATGCACACATTATGTCATCCAAACTCAGCATTAAAGTTATTTAATAATGAAGGTTAAAGTATGAGTTTTAGCATAGGAGCCAGGGGCAATGGAGAATATAGGTAAAATGGAAATAATAAAATATCTCCTGGAGAACCAAAAGCTTTCAAATAAGACACACATTTCACTGCATTTGAAAGGTGAAAAACAAAACAAAACAACAACAACAAAGCCCAACTGCATTACAAATTTGGCATAAAACTTTTGAAATTATCCAGACAAAAGCTTTTGTGCATGTACAATGTGTAAACATGGGTGTTTCACAATTCATTTTTCCAAATATACATGCATTTTTAAATTGCATATGAAAAAGGAGAACCATAAAACCAATTTTGACATAAATTGCTTGTTTTTAGTTTTACTTATTTTATTTCTGTGAATGTTTTGCCTGTATGTATATCTGTGCACCATGTATGTGCTTGGTGCCTACAAAGGCCAGAGGAGGGTGTTAGGCCCTCTGAAAGTGGAGTTATAAATTGCTATGAGTCTCCTTGTGGGTGTTGGGAATTGAACTTGGATCATCTGGAAGGACAAACAGTGCCCTTAACTTCTGGGTTATCTCTCCAGCCCTCTAATATGCTTTAATTTAATGACAAATCTGAATTTCAACGAAACAGTTGCTTGCTTTATCAATTATCTTTTTAGTACTAATCGATGCCATAATTGTATTGGCAACATTTCATTACAAGACGTGGGAGATCTGGTTATGAAGTAAAAGAGAGTAATAAAGTCAAGTCAGGTGGAGACATAGTATAAGGTTTATGTCCTTCTCATCTTCAAAAGCAGTGTGTGAAGGGTCTGCTTTCTATCCGCTTTTGTGAAGCTCAGTAGACAAAATGGCAAGTGACACAAGCTCAGACTTTCCCTCAGAGATTTCAGTCAAGTAAACTTGGAACCTGACACTCAAAATAGAGTGTGGTTCGACTAAGTGGTCACACTTTCAGTAATTTCTACAGAGCTCTTAATTCCAATCCCAGCATGATGGGAAAGTAAATAGAGAAACAAGTAGTAAGGATTCGACATTTTGTGACACAGATGTTCAAAGAATGGAAAGAGCTTGTGTGGATTAGGTTACATAGGTTATATAGGAAACCAGTAGGATATAAGCTTGAAAAGCTATATTTAGAGTCATGGATGTGATCCCTAGCATCTACATCAACATTAGTTGTCCAGTGAGTAGTTTGATTTACAAGACCAGGGCTCATGTGACAATATTGATTTATAAGTCAACTGCACACATGTGGTTTGTGTGTCACAGACAGGAAGGATTATGCTAGAAAGAGACCAGAAGATACCATATATAGATTGTGCAAGGAAAAAAAACTAAAAAGTGCTCCTGACTGCCAGTCATTGTTTGGGGCTAGGAAAATCTTCAGGAGACAACAGGAAACATCTAAAAGGTGCTAGAGAAAATTCAGGCAGAAGTTGACAAAGTCAGAAATGCAGTAGGAAGGATAGTATTCATTGAACTGAATGATATGGAGGACAGGTGACATTGAGTGGGTCTGAGTTCTGCCTTGCATCTGGGGTGTGGGACACGCTGCTTGGAGACAAAACACGGGGAGTTTGACTTCGCTTATTCCACACCACCCCCATTGGGTACTGAGACACTGAGACACTGCTCTGGGGGTGGAAAAATGCAGTCTAGGATGGAGGAACTGAAGTTGGGGTTCCCTGACTTCCAGGCCTCTAGTTACTTCTGGAGTACCACACAGGAACAAAGTGTCAGGAGCAAAGTGTTTGGGGCCTGCCATGAGGCTGGAACCAGCACTCCCAAACTCCTGGACATTCAGAGACATTCAGACACCTGAGTCTCTAGGAGTTGAGAGCAGAGTCAGGGGTCAAGGACTGAAAATGGTGATTAGCCTGGGGTCAAGAAGATTGAGAACTTCAGCTTAGCTCCTCAGAGAAGGTGGCAGCAGTTGTCTGGGAGCACAGATGAGCCTTCTACAGGAGAGTTAGGCTGTGGCTCTATAGACGAAGGCCTTCTCCATGCTCCCCACAGCAGCTCTCAATGAAAGAGACAGTCCATATTTATCCATACTGTTTATCGACTGTTCATCATGGAAAATAGATGCTACCAACTTCTCAGGGTGGTCCAGAGATTAAATACTTTTTGCAGGGGGGAATGTCCAGGAAGGGAAGCTTACTGGCTGAGCCCTCAAGGCCTGTAGGTACCTCATTAGCATGGAGAACTCTGGTTTTCACTACCTGACAGACATGGGGCTTGTGGCATCTGTTCCAGGCCAGGAATCTGGCAAGAAGCAGGAGGGAGGCGCCTACCATCTCTGTGTGAGTTTCTGAGGTCTCAGACCCCCCTCTACCTTACCAAGTTTCCTGGCATGGTCCATTGCCCCATAACAATTCAACAAAGTGATGAGAGTAAAAGTAAAAGTAGGAGGTTACTGTGCTGAGTGAGTTTGTGATGTCTAAATGGAGATGACATAAACAGAACTAAGGTGATCTGGTTGTGAATGGAAGAGAGCAATGAGGTTTATGCAGATGGCAACATACCAATCCCATCTCCAGTAAGAAACTTTTGCTAGAAAGACTCCTCCTACCTAAGGTTCCATAAGCACCCCAAAGAAAGCCACCAATGGCAAACAAGTGTTTAAACAAGTGTCTCTTATCTAACTCTTCTATGTGAGTTCTAGAGCACACTTTCAATCCCAGCACTTGGGATGCAGGGGGACCTTTGAGTTCAAGGCCACCTTTGTCTTTAGACCTAGTTTTAAGACAACAAGGGCTACATAGAAAAACCTTGTAGAAACAAAACAAACCAAATTATAGATAGATAGATAGATAGATAGATAGATAGATAGATAGATAGATAATTTAAATAATTAAACAAACCATCAGGCTAGAAAAAATGGCTTAACAATGAAATGCAATTGCTTATATTGTATCTTATGTTATTTAAGGAGAGTCTGTAATGGTGGTGAATGCATGACAGGAAGACAAGCAAGATGGTGGATCAGTTTCAACCACAAGAAAGTAGACACAAAGAATATGGAATGGGGTGAGGCTATCTGCCACACCAACCCCAGTAGAATCTGTGTGACAAGTTTCAAAGACTGAGGCTAAAACTTCAAAAGAAGGAGGCCTCCAGGTACCAGTTGTGGAACTCTTGCCCAGAACAAAATATTGAGCCACAGTTCTCACAGCAATTTATCTGTTTTATCTTCTTTTTTTTTCTTTTTCTTATTTATCAGATGTTCCCGATAACCTAGGCTAAGATCTTATGTGAGAACAATGGGTAAGAAACCATCCCTTGAGATAGAGTCACTAGCCATGACCTTATCGCTGAGAAAACCAGCACTTCACTTTATAAATCATGTGTAGGATAGTATTGATAAATAAAAACTTTCCCAACAATAAAATTTTATATGGCTGCACATGTGTTATCAGAAGTAGGCTTTGGTATATTGTTTAAGAAAGCTTTAAATAAAAAGAATTAAAATAGTTTAAATTTGCACTTTGAAGATTTACAGAAAATCAGGTACTAGATGTTAAACAATAACTGATCATAAAAAATTATTAACTTGTTCTTGGAAATTTGCCACTAACCTTAGATAATTTTTGTATTCTACTGTGCCAAATGATTTTAATAATATCCATTCTGCCTGACTGCTTCACTGAACACACTTTTTTAGAAGTTGTAATACTTGGGTGATTTTATATTTTACTGTGCCAAATGATTATAATAATATCCATTCTATTTGACTGCTTCACTGAACACATTTTCTCAGAGTTGTAATACTTGTTTCTTTATGCATAAAAGCCCTTGTTAGAGAACTGCAAAGTACACTCAGATTCAAACTGCCTCCGTGTGTGTGTTTCTGTTTGTCACTGCCAAATCCTTACACACCTAGCCTTCAAGGATCCTCATCCCAGGGAAATCCATACTAGACTAGGGTGGTCCTTGGCAGCTATCGAAATTCCAATCCCATCTCCAATAAAAAACTTTTCCTAGAAAGACTCCTCCTACCTAAGGTTCCATAAGCACCCCAAAAAAAACCACCAATGGCAAACAAGTGTTTAAATACATCTTCCTATCTGGATGATTTTCTTTCGATCAACTACATTCTGATTCAACTCATCATAGGCTTATGGACAATGCATTCATTCTAACTTCAAATATCCCATTATTCTGTAACAGCTCAGCACTGTTCAAATGTCCAAAGTCTCTACTGGCACTCAAGGCAATCTCTTGACTGTGACACTTTGTAAAAGCAAAAAACAAATCTTACCAACACACAATGGCATAGTATATATCCCCTTACAAAAGAGAGGAATGGACACCCAACAGGGCAAACACAAATATCAGAAGACAGCTTCTACATGTTTAGTTGCAAAGCATTCAGGTGGCTCTATTCCTGCAACTTCTCATATATCTTTCTTTGGCTAGTTCCACTCCCTATATGCAGCTTTCCATGGCAGATGTCTCATAGCTTGAGTATCTCAATATCTTATGGTCTTAAAAAGCAATGCTTCATCTTCATATCTTCATGCAATGAACACTCACAGTTTCCTTGCTGGAACTCTGACTCTGCCAAATACATATGTGTGCAATGGTGCTGAACTGAAACAAAAGAATGCATAGTCTTCAAATTTTCATCTTTTTTTGTTTCAAGAACCAGCACAATATGTGTGATCTTACCAAGTTTGGCTTCTAAATTGGAATGGAAACTAACATGTTTGGACCACATGCTTTGGTATGCAAAATCCTGATATATTTCACATTCCTTTAAAATCAACATTCCCAGGTTCTTTACAACAACAAACTCACTTTGAGGGGGTAGTCTATGGGAGTGAGGGATGAAAGAGAAGATGGAAATGATGTAATTATAATTTTTAAAAAAAAGCCCAATTGAGAAAGCTTGAATCTCATTTTGTAAGGGGGATAAGGTAGATAAGAGGAAGATGGAGGGAGGGAATTGGGATGGAGGAAGGATGAGGAGGAGAATGGGGAATTCAGGATCAGGTGTGGGGAAGGACAGGAGTGATGGCTATATGGCCATGAAAATGCATGGAAATCTGCAACAGATGAGGCAAAGAAGGTGGGGGACACCTCCAGGAGGAGACAGAGACCTGGGATAAGGGAAGTGCCCAAGAAACAATGGGGGTGACTTTAGCTGTGATTCACTACCTTGGGGATAAGGAACATGAAGAGGCCACCTCTTGTAGCCGGACAGGAACCCCAGTGGAGTGACAGAGACACCAACTCACCCACAAAACTTTCAACACAAAATTTATCCTGTCTACACGTAATGCATGCACGGAGTTAGGGGGTAGCAGAGACTGAGGGGATAGCTAACCAATAGTGGGCCCAACTTGAGACCCATTCTATGGGCAAGCACCAGTCCCTAACACTACTATTGATAATTTGCTATGCTTGTCAACAGGAGCATGTCGTCCTCTGAGAGGCTCCACCCAGCAGTTGACATAGACAGATACAGACACCCACAGCCAAACAGTGCATAGAGCTTGGGGACTCTTGAAAGAATAGAAAGAAGGATCGTGGGCCCCGAAGAGGACAGTACCTCCACAAGAACACCAACAGAGTTCTGGTCTAAGCCCCAGAGTCAACTAACTTGGACCCTTGGGGCTCTGAGAAACTGAACCACCAACCAAAGAATGCACATGGACTGGACCTAGGTCTCCCTGCCCATATGTAGCAGAAGTGCAGCTTGATCTTCTTGTGGGTCCTGAACATCTGGAATGTGGGCTAACACAAAGGCTGTTTTCTGCAGGTGGGATATGTTCCCAGCTTGCTCCTTGTCTGGCCTCAGGGGGAGTGCAGCGCCTAGTGTCTCAGAGATTTGAAGTGCCAGGGTATAGGGATACCCAGGGGAAGGTGAGATGAGAGAACAATTGTAGGAGGGAGTGACTGGGAATATTCATAAAGTGAATAAGTAAAAAAATAATTAATTAATTAATTAATTAAAAGACTATTTTAAAAAGTTAAAACCAGCTTTATGGCTTGATATGCTCCATAGACTAGATATGTATTAGAGCACATGACAGTTTCCTCACACTTTTTCCCTTAGGTTCTACATTTTCTGCCAGGAAAAATAGAAGTCTTGTTAGACACAGCCACACTTGTTTGTCCAGATCTTCTGTTCCGGTTGAACTACAGAGATTTAGTTTTAAAATAGCTTCAGTTCTTTTTACTGATTCATATATTTTTGCTTGTGAGCCTAGCCTTTAATGGCTGAGTCATCTCTCCAACCCCTTTATCCTGATTCTTGGTAGTTCTGGTCTAAAGCCCCAAGAAATGGCCAGTTGTGACTTTTATCAATCATCTAAAATAGATTATCTGACTACTCTTTTATAAGCCCAACTTCTACCAAAGTAGGAAAGCTTTCAGCTTTTGTCCTGCCCCTCTCTTTCTTTTTTTTTTTTTGTTTTTTAAGATTTATTTATTTATTATATGTTAAGTACACTGTAGCTGTCTTCAGACACTCCAGAAGAGGGCGTCAGATCTCTTTACGGATGGCTGTGAGCTACCATGTGGTTGCTGGGATTTGAACTCAGGACCTTTGGAAGAGCAGTCGGTGCTCTTAACTGCTGATCCATCTCTCCAGTCCGCCCCTCTCTTTCTATGCTGTACCTACACTGACTTCAATGTTGGTCCATGAGCTCAATTCTTGCATAGACTCTTCTTCATTTGTAAGTCCCCAGTAAATGCTAGGAAGTTTGGAGGACACTTATTCAGTGGTCTCTTTTCCTTCTCACTAAATAGTCAAGGCCCAGCTTAAAATGAGTTGTAGGACTATCTTCCCAGCTCTGGGTAGCAGAGGTAAGATTAGGCATTGAAAGCAACTCTTATTTACATAGTGTGAGCCAAGCCTGGGCTATAAGGAGGCATTATTCTAAACAGAAATGTATAAATAAATAAATAAAAATAGCAGTTGAGAAAAAGGAATGAAATTCTTTTTTAACTATAAATATATTTTTTTACTCTTTAATCTGTTTTTACATTTCAGATTTTATCCCCCTCCCAGTCCACCATCCAGCTGTTCCACATCCCATACCGCCTCTTCCCCCAAAGAGAATGTCTCTACCCCCACAGCCCCCAAGACTTCCCTACTCCCTGGGGCCTCAAGTCTCTCAAGGGTTAGGTGCATCTTCTCTGACTGAGTCCAGACCTGGCAGTTCTCTGCTGTATATGTGTTGGGGGTTTCATATCATCTTGTGTATGCTGCCTGGTTAGTGGCTCAGTGTCTGAGAGATCCCAGGGGTCCAGGTTAGTTGAGATTGCTGGTCTTCCTATAGCGCTGCCCTCCTCCTCAGCTTGGAATGAAATTCTTAATGATAGGGAATCATTGGAGAATAGAAGTCAACAAGATTAGAGGAGTGATTCATTAAAAAAATGACATATAAAACATAATACCAATTAATTGATGATTCAAAAGAATCATACAATTGAAAAACCACTTAGCTATACTGACTTTGAAAAAGAGTAGGTCCTTCCCCAGTAGAGGGAAAGTCATTAATAAGATACTTATTGACCTTCCCCTATGCACAAGGTTATCAGCTTAGATCTGTAACTGGAAACACAGCTATAATCAGTAAATGGCCTATTTCTCAAACCTCTGAGCTGACTTCTTAGTGCCAACTATGATTGTAGATATCCAAATAAGAGAGTTACTGCTCTTGCTGGTTTTGTGTGTCAACTTGACACAGACTGGAGTTATCACAGAGAAAGGAGCTTCAGCTGGGGAAGTGCCTCCATGAGATCCAACTGTGGGGAATTTTCTCAATTAGTGATCAAGGGTCGGGGGACCCCTGTGGGTGGGGCCATCTCTGGGCTGGTAGTCTTGGGTTCTATAAGACAGCAAGCTGAGCAAGCCAGGGGAAGCAAGCCAGTAAGGAACATCCCTCCATGGCCTCTGCATCAGCTCCTGCTTCCTGACCTGCCTGAGTTCCAGTCCTGACTTCCTTTGGTGATGAACAGCAGTGTGGAAGTGTAAGCTGGATAAACCCTTTCCTCCCCAACTTGCTTCTTGGTCATGATGTTTGTGCAGGAATAGAAACCCTGACTAAGACAGTTTCCTAATAGGAAATTTAATATTCTTTGGATCAAGCTAACATCCTTAAATTATATACCCACCAGTCTGTTCATTCATAAGGCATGAATTAATACATGCTGGAAACTACAAAATCACTCACTGTGCTGCATCAGGTCCTTCATAATGGTAATCCAGGAAGCTGACTGCTTCAAACTTCAGTCTGTGATCTAGCTATTGTCTACCCTATTTACGCCTTGCTTTACATAAGAAACTATTCCTCCAATTGTGGCCTCAAGGTGGAAGCCACGTTCCACATGCAAATCTTTTGTTGTTGTTGTTGTTGTTGCAACAGACAGACATGACTCAAAGTGGTAATTTTGGAAGTCTGTAGTGGTACAACCTTTTGATTTAAGGATTTTGGAGGTTTACTCAGAAGGTTAACAAGAACATTGCAGGGTGGAGCAGTCCGGGTTATCTGAGTCATCACAGCTTGGGAGGAATCCACAACCAGGGGAAAAATCCTATTCTTATGAATAGGCAGGTACAGAAAATTAGGCTATAGTAGTCTGGAGTTCATTTAACTTCTGACAGGTGGATTCAAACCTCAGGACTTCTTTTATTTCCTGAATTTTACATGAAATTTTAATTTAAAAGGAGACATCTTAGCATTACCAGTGTATTGAAATCCATACTGTAGAAAAAGCACTTAATAGATGTCTGTAAAACAATGGGAATAAATAATCCCAGCAAAAACTATAGTTTTAGATTAAAAAGACATTGATATATGTATGTGTGTATGTATATGTGTATATATGTGTGTGTTTATATGTATGTATATACAGTTTGAGTATGAATGTATGAGTATGTGTGTATATAAAGAACTCAAGAAGTTAACCTACAAAAAAAACAAATAACCCAATTAAAAAATGGGGTACAAAGCTAAACAGAGAATTCACATCAGAAGAATCTAGAATGGCAGTGAAACAATTAAAGAAATGTTGAATGTCCTTATTCATCAGAGAAATGAAAATCAAAACCACCCTAGGATTCCACCTCACACCAATCAGTATGGCTAAGTTGCAAAACTCAAGTGACAGCAGATGCTGAGGAGGATGTGGACAAAGAGGAACAGTCCTCCATTGTTGGTGGGATTGCAAGCTGGTAAAACCACTTTGGAAAACTATCTGGCATTTCCTCAGAAAACTGGAACTAGCTCTACCTGACGACCCAGCTATACTACTCCTGGGCATATACCCAAAATGCTCCAACATAGAACAAGGACACATGCTCCACTATGTTCACAGCAGCCTTATTTCTAATAGCCAGAAACTGGGAACAACCTAGATGTTACTTAGTAGAAGAATGGATACAGAAAATGTGGTACATTTACACAATGGAGTAAGTACTACTCAGCTATTAAAAACAATAACTTCAAGAAATTTGCAAGCAAATGGATGGAACTAGAAAATATCATTCTGAGTTGGGTAACCCAGACGAAAAGGACACGCATGGTATGCATTCATGGATAAGTGGATATTAGACAAAATGCTCAGAATAACTACAATACAGCTCACAAACCATATGAAGCTTAACAAGAAGGAAGACCAAAGTGTGGATGCTTCAATCCTACTTAGAAGGGGAAACAAAATAATCACGGGAGGTAGAGAGAAGGAGGAACCTGGGAATGAGAAAGGAGTGGAAAAAAGAGGGCTGGGGTGGGCAATATCAGGTATGAGAAGAGAGAGGAGAGAAGACCAGAGGGTCAGGAAAATGAATAGAAATATGTCGGAGCGGGGGTTGGGGGAAATTGGGGGTAGTCACTAGAAAGTACCAGATGCCAGGGAAGTGAGAAGTTCCCAGGACCCAACAGGGTTGACATTAGATTAAATACCCAACAAAGAGAGAAAGAACTTGTAGAGTTCAGCTCAAGTAAATAGGCAGTCCCCTCCCACTTGAGGGATAGGACCACCCACCCATCTCAAAATTTTTAACCCATAATTGTTCCTGTCCAAAGGAAATGCAGGGTCTGAAAATGGAGCAGAGACTGATGGAAAGGCCATCCAGAGACTGCCCCACTTACGGATCTATTCCATCTGCAGACACCAAACCCTGACACTATTGTCAATGCTAAGAAGTGCTTCCTGGCAGGAGCCTGGTATAGCTGTCCCCTAAGAGGCTCTGCCAGCACCCATCTAATAAAGATGAAGATATTCATAGCCAACCATCCGACGGAGCCTGCAGACAGCAATGGAAGAGTTAGGGGGAAGGATTGAAAAAACTGAAGGGGATTGCAACCCCATAAGAAGATCAACAATATCAACTAACCAGATGTTCCAGAGCTCTCAGAGACTAAACCACCAGTCAAAGAGTATAAATGGATGTGTCCATGGCTCCAGATGCATATGTAGCAAAGGACTGCCTTATCTGCCATCAATGGAAGGGGAGGCCCTTGGTCCTGTGAAGGCTTGATGCCCCAGCATAGGGAGATGCTAGAGAGGTGAGGCATGAGTGGGTGGGTGGGTGGAGAAGCACCCTCTTAGAGACAAAGGGATGGGCAATGGAATGAGGGGTTTGCAGAGCAGGGACCGGGGAAATGCCACAACATTTGAAATTTAAATAAATAAATAAAATAACCAATAAAAAAAATCTACTCCCAGTCTTTTGGATTTAATGCAAGTATTTTATCTCCTTTATTGAGAAAAGGCCCCTGGTTTTTTGTTTTGTTTTGTTTTGTTTTTTAACATTCCAGGTTTCACTAGTGATTTGTGAGTGCAAGTCCTGTTAGAGAATAGGAAGCTAGGATACATATGTTTGTTCACCAGGATGGTCCAGAAATTTAGCTCCAAACCTCGACATCCTGTTGTTCATTAAAAAGTGGAACTCTCCTGCCGGTGGGAGAATTAACCTCAGGCAAATGAGCTTCCTGTTTGGCTAATGCAACAGGGTCAATCCTGAAACCATAGGCACACAATCAACAGAAATGGACTCAGCAAATTGTATTCATATATTTGAGTGTAGCCACCCATCAACTTACTGTTGAGCAGAGCTCACCTGAAAGGAAGGCTGGAAATAAAAAGGTCAGGGGAGGAGGGTTGGGGGGGTGGAGCCAAGACAAGGCTCTGATTAAGGCTCAAAATTTAATTTTCAGCACAGTGTATATAAAGGGGAAAAACCACAAAACCCATTCCCAGAACAGTGATGCAGGGTAGCAAAGTCACAGCAGCCAATCTGACAAGTTCCCATATCTTGTCAGCTGGTAAATTCCAATAATCAAACTTGTAGCTGCAGTCAAGGCAGATGTCTCTTTTCAGACCAATAACGTCTGTGGTACAGAGTTGTAAATCCTGCCTATTGTGGCAAATATTCAAGGTCTGCTTATCCAACGTCTGTTCAACCTGTCTGGTGGATGTTCAAGGTCTGCTTGCTGGTCCAGCACCGGCCTGGGGGGACATGGGGTGGGGGTCGCATTTTAGCATACTTATTCACACATATTTAACAAGGAAGAAATTAGATTTGAGAAGGGATGGAGAGAGGACTGGAAGGGGGAAAGTGATGTAATATCATTTAATTTAAAAGCATAAAAATAAATTTTAAATTTTAAAGTGGTCAGAGAGATACATTAGTAGTTAAGAGCAATAGGTGTTGTTACAGAGGACACAGGTTCCGCCCCCAGAAACCACATGGTAGCTAACCATTTACTGTAACTCTAGTTCCAGGATTCTCCTGATTTCTTCTGGCCTCTGTTGGAACTGAACACAGACACATACAGGCAAACACACACGCATATAAAATAAAAGTAAACCTTAAAAATATAGAATTCTATTCAGTGATATCACAGCCCTGAGATGTACAGAAGTAAGGACCAGTTAAAATGAACTTCTCTGGTCTTGCCTGGAAGCAGCTGTGGCATTCCTCTGAGCCATCCTGCTGAGTGGCCAAACAGCCTTATTGTGAGGCTAGAATAGCTCAGCAAGGCTCTTCCTCTAAGAACAGTATTCGCAGTGCTGATAGAGGGCTTTTCCTTGATGTTTTCTGAATTTTTGTTTTTTGTTCTTATGTGAGGATGAGGCATTGATACTTCTGTTAGATCACACATCATCATCAACAGGTATCATTGGCTCCTGTGCAATCTACTTTCGCTGTGCCATTTACTTGTTTTCAGCTAAGACCTTATGGTATACAATGAACATTACAGAGGCATTTCTGTCCATCATTTTTATAATTTACGTATGTTTCTGCATGACTTCGAGCTAAGAATGTTCTTAAATATCTCTGCTATTACACTCTGACTACATTCAGAAAAGGATTCAACTTAACATGCTTAGGACTAAGCAAACTTATATAATATCCAGACTCCCTAAGTAAAATGTCAGTGTTTCCTTTATTGAATGAAATCACTGCTTTGGAAATGATTCTCATGCATTCCTGGTCTGCATGGGGAGGGGCTGGAGTGGAGATTTTCTCAGTTCTTCTGTTTTGGCTGTTGTGATGGCTACTGTTCTCAGCCAAAACGACTACATCTGGAGTTTACTAAAACCCAACGAATTGGGTACTGTGGGGATTTTTGGGAAAATCCTTCTTTAATCTGATTCTTTTGCGGTGACAAGATCCAGTTTTAACCTAGGCCACAGATTTTGGTGGCAGTCTACATATATGAAGAACATTGAAAATGACCGTTTTTTCTCTTTCTGCTTTCCCTACCTCTGGATAACAAGTTCACTTTTTAACGGCATTAGAGCCTGCTTCTTGAGGATTATGTTATCGACTGAAGACCACTGGGACATTCAGCCACATGGACTGAACCACTAGTGTATTCTTCAACTTTCCGTGGGTATATAGATACTTTCTACATAGACTCAATCTACCAATTCTGTTCATCTGGAGATCCTAGACTAAGACAGCTGTGGGGGTTTTTTGTTTGTTTGGTTTGGTTTTCACCTTCCCACTGAGGAAGATGTGCTGGCTCACGGCAGTCCTCCACAGTGTTTGTCATCTGTCTCCTGCTTTTCTCCAAGTCTTGTCTTATACCCCGCAGGTGAAAGTAGCTGAACCTAGCATGAAGCCACTAGCCATGACCTTATCTCCGGGAAAATTAGCGCTTCACTTTATAAATCAAAACAAAAATCTTGCTCCCTAAAATCTCTTTAACCCTTAATATTCTGAGCATCCTTCCAATTGTGGGACAGACTGATAACTCCACTGCAAGCTGAGTAATAGGCTAAGCAAGCTATACACCTTGATTCCAGGAGGAAAAGGGGGGAAGTGTCTATTGAGTGCTGTGAGGGGAGCACAGGCAAGCTCTGAAGTCAGGCAAGGTGAGAGCAGTGTCAAAGCCCACAAAGGAGAGGACCAGGCAACTGCGCAGCCGGAAGCTGGAGTGGTGGGACCTCCCCAGGGCTGACTGTGGTAGCTATTGCAGGACAAGAAAAAGTGCTACTGTGCCACACCAACCCCAGTAGAATCTGTGTGACAAGTTCCACACACTGAGGCAAAAACTTCAAAAGAAGGAGGCCTCCTGGAACCGGTTGTGGAACTCTTGCCCAGAACAAAATATTGAGCCACAGTTCTCACGGCAATTTATCTGTTTTATCTTCTTTTTTTCTTTTTCTTATTTACCAGATGTTCCTGATAACCTAGGCTAAGATCTTATGTGAGAATAATGGTTAAGAAACCATCCCTTGAGACGGAGTCACTAGCCATGACCTTATCTCCGGGAAAACTAGCGCTTCACTTTATAAATCATTTACAAGATAGTATTGACAGATAAAAACTTTCCCAACAATAAAATTTTATATGGCTGCATGTGTGTCATTGGAAGTAGGCTTCGGTATATTGTTTTAGAAACCCTTAAATAAAAAGAATTAAAAATAGCTTAAATTTACACTTGGAAGATTTACAAAAAAATCAGGTATTAGACGTTAAATAATAACTAACCATAAAAATTTATTAGCTTGTTCTTTAAATTTGCCACTAGCCTTAGATGATTTTTATTGTGCCAAATAACAATGTGTTACCTGTTCTATCCGTGATTGCTCCACTGAACACACTTTTTCAGAAGTTGTAATACTTGGATGATTTTGTATTTTATTGTGCCAAATGACTATGATGATATCTGTTCTATTTGACTGCTTCACTGAACACATCTCAGAGTTGTAATACTTGTTTCTTTATGCGTAAAACCCTTGCTTGAGAACTACAAAGTACATTCAGATTCAAACTGCCTCGGTGTTTGTTTTCTGTTTGTCACCGCCGAATCCCTACCCACCTAGCCTTTGAGGACCCTCGTCCCAAGGGCCCCCATACCCGACTGGGGTGGTCTGTGGCACTACTGAAAGACGAATCTCTGCATATCTGGAAAAGGTCAGGTCTTGGACTGAAAGACTGGCCCAGGAAGCGCTATGCTCTATCTGTTCAACACATTCAGAGAGGTGCTCCTGTCACTCAAGACCCACTGGCCAATCAGAGCCTCCAGGAGGACCTGTCAGTCAGAAGAGGAGGGTTCTTCCGGGTGCCGTACTACAAGTCCAGCTATGCAGCTGAGCAGACTTGAATTCTTCCGAGTGTAGTGCTCTGTGTGCTGCTGTTTGGGGCGGTGAGGAGAGCTCCGGCAAGCTCTGCAGCCACGGCATGGTGAGAGCCAGGTCACTGCCCACAAAGGGGAAGAGCGGCAGGAGTGTGAGTGGTGGGTCCTCCCCAGAGGCTGGGTGGGAAGGCTATTGGAGGACAGGCGCAAGTGCTACCGAAATGCAGATCTTTGCATATCCGGAAATGGGACTCTGGCCCCGGCAAGGAACACTATGCCCTGTTTCTTCAGCATTCTCTAACCCTAAGGGAGATACTCAAGCTGTTCAAGACTTGTTGGCCAATCAGGGCCTGCAGGCAGACCTGCCAGTCAGAAGAGGAGGAGGTCCGTCCCCCCCCACACCCCCCCGCCCCACCACCACCACCACTCCACCCCACCCCCGTGACCTGCTGCCAGTTCCGTTCTGTAGCTGAGCATGATTGAATGATTTGTTGTGGTGTGCTCTGTGTGCTGCTACTGGGTGCTGTGAGGGGAGATCAGGCAAGCTCCAAAATCCTGACATCGTGAGCGCAAAGTCATTGCCCACAAAGGGGAGAAGCAGGCGGCTTAGCAGCTGTTTACTGTATGTATTATGATGCAGTTTGATATATTACCTACACTCACAATACCCCATTACCACAAACACATTCTCACTCTATCTATGTTTATGTGTATTTACAGTATACAGAGTTCTCATAAAAATAACAAAATTGCAATAGATACCACTGATATTCTCAGTGTATTTTCCATGCATTTGAAATTAATTTTAAGAGGTATAAGAATTCTTATTCTCATTGCAGTTATAGTCATGGTGGCCTAAATCATAAAATAACTTAAATGCTCATTTTTTTCAGGACAAGCTGGGTGCCTCAGAAGGACATTGTGCTAAGTGAATGAAGACAGATAGCAATGGTTAAAGGAATGTACACTTATAAAGAACTCACAGTCAGAGCTTTATGGGTTACAAAACAGCATGTAATTATAGCTCTTGCAGTATCAGTCAGTCCTCTTCTTTGTCCCATCTGATTTTTATCTTTAATACACTCTCATTTATCAGATGGATGTGAGAACTTCAGCCTATACTTTAGTCTATACTTCAGGTAGCAATATAAAATTAAGGGCAGAAAGAATACAGAATCTAGCCAAAGCAATCACATTCAATGTTTTGTTTTGGGTTTTTTTTCTGACTACTTTTTAGTTAATTAGGGAAAGGAAAAATTAAATTTCAAGCTTTTTGTAGCAAGAGACATGAGAAGGTAGTGTGCTATTCTAGTTTACTGTAAAATAGAGAAAGTCACTTTATCTGGTTGGTATGAGAGCTTTATGCCAATGAGTAATAATGCTTGAAAAAGTAAAAATGGGGTTAAGAAATGGACCTACTTGTTTTGTTTGAATTTAAATAATGACAAAAACTTTTAGTTTAACAAACATGTAATAGTCTTAGACAAGTGATGGATCTCTCTGTTTTCTTCTAATCAAATTACCCACCTTAGATGGTAACACTTATTTTTGCTTTGGACAACTTATTTAAATATTTAACGTTTTTATATATCAGTTTATATGTCTAATGCATTATATATTTGATGTTTAATGTATATGTTTATGTTTCATAACATATTTATATGTTTAGTGTATTATATATTTCTGTAGCAAGACTGTATACAAGTATATATGTATTTCTATTATTTGAAAAGTTTTTCAAACATTAGTTTTCCTTAAAGAGAAATAAGAATACTGTTTTAGAATTGAAGGAATAGGAACCTCTGTAATTCCACCATCCAAACTACTGAAAGCTAACACAAGAAAATGACCTGTGTTTGTTTCCTACATGATATATATTTCACATTGCTGAAGGCAAAGCTTCGGATTTCACAAATCTAGACAGGTCCCAAGAATGAATTTGTCATAAACTATTGTGTGATGGTCGTCCTCTACACAAACAGAATGAGACCTGTATCTATCAGAATCATCCTTTCCCTGTCTTCATGATTTTGCTTCTCTTTGTTCATTATTGCTTCCATTCTTTGCACTTTCATTTAGGGAAAATTGAATTAATGTTTTTTAATTGAAATGGATTCTTCTTTTATTACTGTATATTTTGACTAATTTTCCTTCCCTCCACTTCTCCTAAGTCCAGCCTGCCTCCCATCTCCCCCAGATCTACTTCCCCTCCTCTTCAGAGAAGACCTCTGAGGACAGCCAAATAAGACCAAACAATATACAAAAATACAAAGTATTAGACCTAATGTAGAGGCTGAAGAAAGGTAACCCAATAGGAAAAGTGTCTCAAAAGCAGGTGAGCGTTCAGTCTCTGGGAACCCCCAAGAGTTTAGGTTAGTTGACTCAGCTGTTTCAGTCAGCTTCTGGGTGGAGCCTCTCAGGACTCCTATCTGTGAAGCCACCGGACTGACAGATAGAAACAGCTTGAGGATCCAAGGTTGGTGGAGGAGGAAGGCAGGCCTGCCTGCATTGTATCCGTGTAGATTCTCTGAGGACGTGCCAGTTGGACTGGTTCCCTGAGAGGGAGCTCCCCCTTTTCAGAGGTGAAGGGGGGAGAGGGTTGGGGATGGTGAAATGGACAGTGTGAGGCGGGACAGGGAGAAGGGAATCTATGATCAAGATGTAAAGTGAACAAAGTAAATTAATGCAAAAAAAATGTAACTTTAAAAAAAAAAGAGTAAGTGTTCAAGTCAGAGCTACACTTGCTCCCACTGTGAGGGGTCCCACACAAACACCAAGCTAACAGTCCATAACATATCAGCTGAAGACCTGGTGCAGACCCATTGTCATGGTTTGTATATGCTTGGCCTGGGGAGTGGCACTATTAGAAGGTGTGGCCCTTTTGGAGTAGGTGTGTCACTGTGGGCTTTGAGTCCCTTATCCTAGCTGCCTGGAAGCCAGTATTCTGCTAGCAACCTTCAGATGAAGATGTAGAACTCTTAGCTCCTTCTATTCCCACCTTAATGATAATGAACTGAACCTCTGAACCAATAAGTGAGCCTCAATTAAATGTTCTTTATAAGACTTGCATTGGTCATGGTGTCTGTTCACAGCTGTAAAACCCTAACTAAGACACTTATGCACTCCCTGTGCTTGCTATTTAAGTCTCTGAGATTGCTGGCCATCCAGGTAGTGTAAGGCATGGGTTTCCTCTCATGTGTGGGCCACAAGTTAAACCAAACATTGGTTCACCACTCAAACAGGTTTGGTGCCTCCATGCCTCTGCACGTCTTGCAGGGAAGACAGATTTTAGGGAAGGGGGTTAGCTGGATTGGTGTTCAGGATTTTCTTTCTGTAGCATGTAGAGTACCTTCTTGCCAGTTGTTCAGTTTCTATCAGTTAGTAGCCTTTCTCTTGTTTGTGTTGTTGATGATGTGCAGCTTTAGTCCATGGTGGTCTGTTAGGATGCAGGTGATTATTTCAATTTTCTAATATCTGTTGAGACTTGCACTGTGTTCAAGTATGTCATCAATTTTGGAGAAAATCCCACAGGTTAATGAGAAGAGGGTATAGTCTTTTGTTCTTGGGTGGAGTGTTCTGTAAATATCAGTTGGGTTCATTTGGTTTTTAATATCATCTAGCTGAAACATTTCTCTATTTAGCTTTCTGTTGTTCTGCTTTGCTTTGTTTTGTATTTGTAACTGTTTTTTGCTTTTGGTTTTTTGAGACAGGGCTGTTTTGTATAGCCCAGTCTGTCCTGAAACTCCTTGTGTAGGCCAGGTTGATCATGAACTCAGAGATTCACCTGCCTCTGCCTCCCTGTTGTAGGGATTAAAGGTATGTGTCACCAGGCCTGGTCTCTGTATTTAGTTTTTTACTGGAAGACCTGTCTGTTGGTGAGAGTGAGATTTTGAAGTCTCCCTCTGTCAGTGCATGAGGGTCAATGTGTTATTTAAGCTGCAAATGTGTTTCTTTTACAATGGTGGGTGCTATTATGTTTGGGGCATAGGTGTTAAGAATTGAAATGTTAGGTTCTTGGAACTTTTTTTTTTATTTTGAAGAATATAGACTGTCCTTCCCATCTTTTTTGATTAATTTTTGTTTGAAGTCTATTTTGTTAGATATTAAAATGGCTATACCAGCTTGATTCTTAATTCCATTTTCTTAGAATATCTTTTTCCTACCCTTTACCTTGAGGTATCCTTGATGTTTCTTCTATTCAATAGGAGGATGGATTCTGTTATAGCCTCCATTCTGTTAGCTGTGACTTTTTATTAGTAAATTAAGGTCATTGATACTGAGATATATCAGTGAGCAGTGATTTATTATTCCAAGTATTTCAGTGTTGGTAGTGGTAGTGGTGTGTATGCGATTCCTTTCTCCTTGTTTTGTTGATAATATGAGATTATTTATTTCATGTGTTTTTATTTGTATAGCTAACCTCCTTGGGTTGCATACTTTTCTTCTAGTGCCTTGTGTAGGGACATATTTGCAGATATTGTTACATTTTACTTTATCACAGAGTGTCTTATTTTCACTGTCTTTGGTGATTGAAAAATTTCTGGGAATAATAATCAGGGCTGGCTTCTGTAGTTTCTTAGAGTCTGCATCACATGTGTCCAAGCTCTTCTAGTTTTTAGAGTCTGCATTGAGAAGACGGGTATAATTCTAGTAGGGATGCCCTTATATGCTCAAAGTATTTTCTGGATCTTTGAGCTGGTATTTTTTTTTCCTGAACTCCTGTTATTCATAGTTTTTGTCTTCTCATAATATGCCACATTTCCTGGATGTTTTGACCATAGAATTTTTATATGTAACATTTTCTTTGACTGATGTATCCATTCCTTCTATTTTATCTTCAATGTCCAAGATTCTTTCTTCTATCTCTATTCTGTGGGTGAAATTCACCTCTGTAGCACATATTTGTAGTCCTAAAATTTTCATTTCCAGGATTCCCTCAGTTTGTGCTTTCTTTATTGCTTCTATTTCTGTTTTTAGGTCTTGAACTGTTTTATGTGTTTCCTTCAAGTGTTTGTTATTGTTTGATTGTGTTTTCCTTTATTTCTTTAATGAATTTATGTATTTCCTCTTTAAGGCTCCCTATCATTTTCATATAGTTGGGTTTAAGGTCTTTTGCTTGTGCTTTCAGCTATGCGGGAACATTCAGGACCTACTGTGGTATGATAAGTTGGCTCTGTTGGTGAAATATTTCTCTGGCTTTTATTGATTATGCTCCTATTCTGGTATCTAGACATCTTGGATTGGGGTGATTATAGGTCTAGGTGCTAATTTGTCTTGTTTGAGTATTTTTTTCTCTGGGTTTCTGTTTGCTCTCTGAATTTTCTGAAAGTGTGTTGGCTGAGTGCTGCCTCTTTTACTGACCTGGTTGGTGGGTATGTTCTGGGGGGATGCTTGCTAGTGTTGGAGGCTGGGGAATAGGAGACCATGGAGAGATGGTCTTTGCAATCTACTTGAGGTTTAGACATGGGAGAGGGGAAGCTGCCTCTGGTGTTCTAGTCCAGTGCTTGCAGCAACTTTGAAAATTTGGTCTGGAGTAACAGATAGTCTGGTAGACCTCTGGATGGCCTGCCTACCTGGTCTTCTGACAGGAGTGGCATATGGTTAAAACTTTCTCATATATTATTGTGTCTCTGGCCTAATTAGCTTTATTCTCACTCTGTTGACCAGGCTGGCCTCGAACTCGGAAATCCACCTGCCTCTGCCTCCCAAGTGCTGGGATTAAAGGCATGCGCCACCACTGCCCGGCTAGCTTTAGTTTCTCAATATTTCGGAATCTACAATCATCTGAGGGAGCCTCAGATGTGAAACTGTGCCCCCAGCAGAATGACTTGTTGCTGTATCTGTGAGAGAATGTGTTGGTTGATGATAGATGCAGAAAGACTTTTCCACTGAAGGTGGCAATATCCAAGCAAGTGAGCCTGGGCTGGATAGGAAAGCTACGTGAGCATGATACAGTGACCAATCAGGAAACCAAGCCAGGAAACAGTGTTTGCCCATTTTCTAGCATGAGTTTCTATTCTAGGCTCTAAAGTAATGGACTGTGATCTGACAGAACCATCCAAAAAAAAAAACTTTATTACTTGTGATGCCTTTGCTTAGAGGATTCAATCATAGCAGCAGAGTAACAAGTTAAGACAATGACAACAAAATAATATGTAAAAAGTGATTTTGTTGCTGAAGAGAAACTTGGAATATTCTCTTTTGGGAGAAAGTGAAAAATATTAGAAAGGTGGCAAATGGCATAAAAAGCTGTTCACAGAGCTTCAGCAGCTGTTCATGTAGGACCTGGAAGGTTGGAGTTTTGAGAGTAAGGCAGACATAAGAAGTCAAGGTCATAAGATTTTAGTGAAAAAAAAAATAGACTCCATGAAAAATTTAGCTTAAGGTCATTTGTGTGGTATTTTGGCTCCAAATCTTTCTTAGTCTGCTCTTGCCCTGAGAAATTGAGTAAGTCAGACTTAAAAAATAATTGACTGATTTCATAGACAAAATATTCAATCTGTTGGATGGCTATTACTATGACTCAGTCAGAACTATGATGAAAAAATGCCACATGTGGGACAGAAATAGTGAGGTTTATATTTTGTAAAGAAAAACAGAACTAGGTGGTTTCAGATGGCAGTAAAGTGCTGAAACAGATGCAAGAATTTTCAAGGAGATTATCACCGTTAAAGAGAAGTCCCAAGTATGTGTTCTAATTGTAATACTGCTAAGCATTAAATAAATGGAAGAAGTAGGCATAGTTATTCCTAGTCCCAGGAAAGAACTTCATATAAAATCTGCTGCAACTGTGGATCAAGTGTGGCATGGTTTGTTTCAGTTTAGAAGTCAAATTGACAGGGTCCCCATCTTGTGCTGGTTCTGGAAACAAGAAAGATGCAAAACTCAAAGGTTAGGAATTCTTCCTCTATGGTTTCACTTCAGCACAGTTGCTTTCATCCATGTTTGACAAAGTCAGAGCTCCAGTAAAGACTGTAAACATTCATTGGATGAAGCTGTGATGATGAATCCTCAGTTATCTTTTGAGACCACAACCTGTTGAGATACCCAAGCTACAAGGCATCTGCCATGGAGAGCTGCATATAGGGAATGGAAGTAAGCAAACCTAGAAATATATGAGAAGTTGCAGGGATAGGGACAGCTTATCAGTTTGAAACTGAAGTCCCATGTGTCTGAGACAGAACTACAGGATATGGTGTTGCCCTGCTGGGTTTCTTGCCATGGTTCAATCTTCCTTCACTACATACACATTTCCTTTTTATTGGAATGAGAAGGGGTATTCTGTGCCATTGTGTGTTTAAGGTTTCAGGAAGATGAATGCAGAACTGTATTCAACTTTAAATCTTTGCAGGAACTTAAATAAAGACCTCTGATTTCTTTCCGTTTTGTTTGTTTAATTGATTTTTGCAGGGGTGTCAGGGTCTTAATATGTACCTCTGGATGTCCTCTATCTCATTACATGGACTAGGCTGGCATCCAACTCAATGAGATACATCTGCCTCTGGCTCCTGATTGCTGATATTAAAGGCATGAGCAAATACGTCCAGCTTACCCATCTTTATTGTTGTTAGTAATTATTCAAATCATTTTTCTGATATGTACACACTACTGTTGATCTTTTTCTTCTCTCTCTCTCTCTCTCTCTGTTAGTAGGCATTTCTCTTGCAAGACTATATCTTTCTTATTCAAAAGGCACAGAAATGACAAGGGTCACCATCTTCTTCAATTTCCTTCTAAAATTACTTGGCTATTCCATTATAACATCTGTATTATGGAATAGGTGTTGGAAGTACCAGAATTATAAGAATATATGGTCAATGTAGTATACATTTACAGTGCTGCCAGTAATAACCTTTTTGTTGTACACACATTTGGGATATTTTAGGATGCAGTGACCTTTGATGATGTGCATGTGAACTTCACTTCGGAAGAGTGGTCTTTGTTGGATCCTTCCCAAAAGAGTCTTTACAAAGATGTGATGCTGGAGACTTACTGGAATCTCACCGCTATAGGTATGACAGTAAATATTCTTTTATTTTTTAAAATAAGGGACAACTTTTTTGTTGTTGTTATTGATTCTTTATTGTAATTCAGCTGAGAATGAAGAAGAAAGAGGTGAATAAATCAGGCATGGTTCTAAGGTTTAATGAAGATACTAACTTAAATTTGGCCTAATTTCCAATAATATAGCATACATTTTCTGATACTATATTTTAGGTTACAATTTGGAAGACCATAATATTGAAGAACATTTTCAAAGTTCTAGAAGACATGGAAGGTAATTTTCATGTACAAGCTAATACAATTGTGCCTTTGAAGAAATTTTTACTGTATCATAGAAGTGTTAAAAACAGCAACATTTTAAAAAAAGTATTGCTTTAAGTTGTATTAATGATTATTAAATTCTCACAAAACTATGTGTATTAGTCAGTGTTTTAGTGCTGTGAATAAACACCATGACTAAGGCAACTCTTATAACAATAACATTTAGTTGGGGCTGGCTTACAGGTTCAGAGGTTCAGCCCATTATCATCAAGGCTGGAGCATGGCAGCATCCAGGCAGGCATAGTGCAGGCAGAGCTGAGAGTTCTACACCTTCATCTGAAGGCTGCTGCTGACTTCCAGGCAGCTAGGATGAGGGTCTTAAAGCCCACGCCCACAGTGACACACCTACTCCAACAAGACCACATCTCCAAATAGTGCCACTCCCTAGGCCAAGCATATTCAAACCATGACATCATGTATCACAGTGTCAGGTATCTGATTTGTGTTTATACATCATTCCTCTAAGAAAGAATTCGAGGAAACAATGCCTTAGCAGACATTACCATTGGAATCATAACCCCATTAGATCTATGCTGCAAAACTGCCAATTTGTTTGGTCTTGTAATACTCAGATATTGTAAAAGGTATGCACATTGAATATGTAATAAGTATTTCTCCCAAACCTTCTATAAACAAATAGTCCATATTAAAGCTGGTATTACTCTTATGCCTGTAGTAATATTACTAAGTTTGATGAGAGGGACAGTTTATGAGAGTCAAGAATGTTGTTGTGGAGAAAGTTTAATCTCTATACTACATGTCTATGAGGAACAAAAAGTCAAGACTGTGGAAATGCAATGTGGAAACCTTTCATTTGTTATTCTTTCAATGGATATATCATGTGTCACAATGGGTACAAGCCATGTGGGCATAGAGATATTGAAGGAAGCAGTGAACTTCACTCTCCAAAAATAATTAGAAGATATGTAGTGGTATAAGGGTCTATGATTGGCCAAAGAACAGACTCAAATAGTGTGCAAAGGCAGATTGTTTATTCTGCAAAAATTCAGCATGCAGGGGTCTACTGTTCATCAGGATGAAAGATAGAGATGTGAGTTTCACAGGCTTAATTTAAAGGCTATTTGGGGAATTTCAGGGAGGAGTAGGTGACCTTTATCCTGATTGGTTGTCTGTATTTCCAGGGATATGCATGTCTCCAGGACTGCCTAGGGCTCTAGGCACTTTCCAGGGGAGCCTAAAAATGGTTGCTGACTTACATGACTATTTGTTTTTGCCTCCAGCCAGATGATGAGGCAGCTCATTATTGGCTGCCCATGGAGGCTATGATTTTTCCAGTAACTGACTTGTCCAGACATGTCCAGTTTGGGGAACAGAAACTTACACCTGGTCTTGCAAACTGTTGGTTTGAAGCCTGTCATGGAGTTTGCCTGACTTAGTCCTCTCAGTCGTCCCCACTCTGAGCAGATTTTCTGAATGTGATACAAGTTTACAATTAATTAGTTTTCCAAGTTCGTTGGGAATACAACCACAAACTCACACTGCAGAAGATCCCTATGAGTACTAGAAATGTGGAAGTTCTTCTGTTTGTCCTGCTTTACTTGGCAAATGTAGTATGACTCACACTATAGGAAAGTTTATGAATGCATTCAGTGTGGTAAGGTTCTGAGTTCTTACTGCTCTCTTCAAATATGTGAAATCCATCATAGAGAAAAAGGACTCTATAAATGTAAGCCATGTAGTGAATGTTCTTACTATCATAGGTATCTTCAAAGATGCAAAACAACACATAATGAAGAGGTACATTAAACAAAATGATAAAATGTTAAGACGTTAAGATCTGATTCTTCTTTACAGTTAGACCAGATTGTAAAAGATAAAAAGATTAATTGGTATAATGAATGTGGTAAAGGTTTCACATATGCCAATTATCTTTGCAGACCTGAAAGAAGTCATACTGGAGAGAAACCCTATGAAGATATTAAGTATGGTGAAGCCTTTACACATCACAGTAGTCTCCAAATACATAAAAGAATTCATACTGGAGAGAAATTCTATGAATGTAAGCCATGTGATAAAGCCTTTGCATATCACTGCCGTCTTCGAATACATAAAAGAATACATACTGCAGAGAAACTTTACAAATGTATTCAGTGTGGTAAAGCTTTTTCAGAACATAATACTCTCCAAAGACATAGAAGAACCCATGCAGAAGAGAAACCCTATGAATGCAATCAATGTGATAAAGCCTTTGCACATCTTATTATTCTTCAAAATCATGAAAGAACTCATATCGGAGAGAAAACTTACAAATGTAATGAGTGTGATAAAGCCTTTTCACAACACTGTTATATGCGAATACATAAAAGAATACACACTGGAGAAAAACCTTATGAATGTAATCATTGCAGCAAAGCCTTTGTATGTCTCAGCAGTCTCCGAGTGCATGAAAGAACACATACTGGAGAGAAACCCTACAAATGTAATCAATGTGGTAAAGACTTTGCAAGTCAGAGTCATCTTAAAAGACATAAAAGAACACATACTGGAGAGAAACCCTATGAATGTAATCAATGTGATAAAGCATTTTCAGACCACCATACTCTCCGAATACATGAAAGAACACATACTGGAGAGAAACCCTTTGAATGTAACCAGTGTGGTAAAACCTTTAAACTACACAGTCAACTCCGAATACATAAAAGAACACACACTGGAGAGAAGCCCCACGAATGTAATCAATGTGGTAAAACCTTTGCATGTCCCAGTAGTTTCCAAAAACATAAAAGAATACATACTGGAGAGAAACCCTATGAATGCAATCAGTGTCTTAAAGCCTTTGCATATCACAGTAGTCTCCGAATACATGAAAGAACACATACTGGAGAGAAACCCTTCAGATGTAATCAATGTGGTAAAATCTTTTCACAGCCCAATAGTCTCCGAATACATAAAAGAACACATACTGGAGAGAAACCCTATGAATGTAATAAATGTGGTAAAGCCTTTCCATATGACAGTAGTCTACGAGTGCATAAAAGAACACATACTGGAGTGAAGCCTTATGAATGTAACCAGTGTGGCAAAGCCTTTGGATATCACAGTCATCTTCAGAGGCATGAAAGAATTCATATTGGAGAGAAACCTTATTAATGTAAGCATTGTGGTGAAGCCTTTGTATGCCACAGTAATCTTCAAAGGCACAAATGAATTCATATTGGAGAGAAACCTCAAGAATGTATTTAATATGGTGAAGGCTTTGCATGGTTTTATAGTCTTCGTCATCACAAAAGTACATATACTGGAGAGAAATTCTATGAATGTAGTCAATATGGTAAAGTGTTTTATGGGGCCCACTTAGACCCAACACAACTAAAAAACCAGGTTAATGCTGATGACAGCTTATTATAATCAAGCCATTACTGATCAATCAGTGCCATAGAACATATTCAGGAGCTGAACTCGAACCCTGAGTCAGAATAGTACCTGGGTTTAAAGCTTGAAAACCACAAACATTTGTGCCAAGCTACAGCAATGTTTTCCCACCAATCAGATTTAGGGCCTGTTCCTTATGTAGTTGATTTTTGTCAACTGATGCAGAATGTAGGTTTTACAGTCTAAAAATTATATCCATTTTCTCTTTGTGACTAGAAACAGGCATTGTGTTTTGGGGAACAAAAGATGCGTAATAGAAGCTGTTATTAGCAACAGTCAATATATTCTGGAAAATAAGGACAATGGTTAGGAACAGTTATGATGTTTTGGGGAACAAAAATGAGTAATGGAAACTTATCAGTTATTAGGAAGTCTCCAGCTGCCTTATGTTCTAGGAACTTGAATTTAGTTTCACTGTGTGATTAAATGAAATCTGATAACAAAATGGCTGTACTTCAGACAATTTTCTTTTAACTTGTTCACAGCATTTGCATATTGCAGTCTTCTTTGAATACATAAAGGAGAGAAACCCTATAAATGGACTTAATAGTAGGAAGCCTTTTCTCAGAACAGTTATTTACAAATATATGAAAGAACGTATCCTGGAGAGAAACCCGACAAATGTAATCAATGTGATAAAGCCTTTTCATAACAGTTATTTATGGGTAGATAAAAGAACACCTACTGGAGAGAAACCATATGAATGTAAGCAATGTAGTAAAGCCTGTAATTGTAGGAGTAGTTCATGTAACAGAAATCATGAGAAAAAGTCATACTACAAAGAAACCCTATAAATGTAGTCAGTGTGGTAAAACTGCATTTCTTGGTATCTTTATTCAATATCAAAATCCTTAGTGTGCAATCAATCTTTTTAAAGCTTTACACATCATAGTAGTGTTTAGGGACCTGAAAGAATTCATACTGTAGGGGGTCTATAAGGATTTTATAGGAACTTTAACCAACATACTTAGGTTGTACAAGATTATTCTGGAGAAAACATAAGTGCCAACAATCCAAGCATTATGATGTTCCTCTTTATTTTGTTTGTACTTGTAAATTCATATGCACAATAGCTGTATGAATCTAAATGATAAGGTAGCCCTTTTAGATTTAACAATTCTCTTCAATTACATGAAATAACTCATCCAGATATAAAAGTTTATGGGTGTGTATTAGTGCCTTTTCTGTTGCTGTAATAAAACAATGCCTAGGACAACATAAAAATGTTTAATTTTTCTTATGGTTCCAGAGGGCTATGGGATCACCATGAAAGTGGCAGTGCAACAAGTGTGACACATGACAGCTAAAAGAGGAGGCTTATACTTCACATCCTCAGTATGTGGCATGAATTAGAGTCAGACCTAGAAATAGTGTGCATATCTTAACTCTCAAGCCCACCACAAGTGATATATTTCCTTCGGCAGGGCAGCATTTCTTAAATCTTCCCAAAAAATAACATCAACTGAGCAGCATTGATTTCTCTAACTTCATGCCTCTGTACTTGCATTCTGTTACCACTCATGATGAAGAAAAACTAGGTAACCTTTTAGGTGCCTTAACACCCGAGTTAAAGGAATGAATGTTTACATAAGAAAAACATTCATGAGTAAAAATTCTTTGTTTAAAAATTTCATTTTATTTATGTGATCTGTGGGTGTATCTGTACATGTGTTTGTGTATGTGTGCATGCGTGCGTGCGTGTGTGTGTGTGTGTGTGTGTGTGTGTGTGTGTGTGTGTGTGTGTGTTGATTCGCTGGGATCTTCTTGTAGCATGAATTACAGGGATTTGTCAAAAACATGACCTTGATGCTGGGAATGAACTTGTCTTCACTGCTTGGCCATTTCTTTAACCCTGCAAATATTTTAAAGACTTTATATATCACTGTGATGCTAGGAAATAAGAAAGAACTTATACAAGAGAAATATACTTTTCAAGTTAGGGTGTCTATGAGAGGGTTGTGGGTGGTTGTTCCTCATTTTGTTTTTCCTATTTTCACAAATTCCTTTGAGGTAATGTTTGTCATCAAGCCTGGTTTGGATGCCTGTAATTAGTCAAGTCTGTATTTGAATTCTTGATTCTCATGTACCAGCCTTCTGGGTACAAGTCCAAGAGCAGTAGATATACCCCCAAAGTGTCCTGTTTTGTCAACTCTTTTTTTAACAGTGTTAGGAATGAACCTCATATGTGTGTCCAAAGCAGCATTTTCATCTATGTGTTAGAGATGTAACAAAGTAGGATAATCAGCAATCATCTGTGTATCTCACAACATAGTTTGATGTGCTATGGATATGTATATCTTACTGGATGTTCTATGCTTCATGTTCCCATTAGTTACCATTTGGCACTTCATTTTAAAGTACCACCTTCTAATCAAATTATCTAAAGATATTATGTAATTCAAAAGCCATGAGATTTTTTTTTAAATTCCTCTCTCTCTCTCTCTCTCTCTCTCTCTCTCTCTCTCTCTCTCTCTCTCTCTGTGTGTGTGTGTGTGTGTGTGTGTGTGTGTGTGTGTGTGTGTGTGTGTAAAATGCAATTATGGATTTTGGGGCCATGAGAGGTGGAGAATAGAAGGTAACTATGTGGGGTCTACTTTGGCCATCCTTATATGATGATCAGGGTCAGGACGCCAGCTTTGAACACCACAGATTTCCCACTGAGCGATCTCACTGATGTTCAAATAAGATTAATTGAAATACATCAGTAAAATGTCTTCTTTTTCAGATTATAAGCATATTGTCATCTAAGAATGGAGGAAAACAGGAGAAATTTAATAATAAATCCTATTTGCAAATGAAAATGATATACTCTTTTTGGGTGGAATGTATTCATTTATTCTGAGTAGTAAACGCTTGTTTACTCATTTTCTCAGAACTAAAAATGAATGCTAGAAAGTGGTTTCAGTGGGTAAAGTTGCTTGCTGCTAAGCCTAATGACCTGAATTCAATCTTTGGGAGACTAATATAAGTCCTACAAATTGTTCTTTTATTTCTACACTTGGGCTGTAGCATATGTATACCCACACACCAGCTCATACATAAATAATTTTTAAACTCAAATGACTCCCTAGATTTCATCTCTAGAACTCACATAGATGAAGTAGATAGTAGACACCAGTAAGTTGTTCTCTCCCTGCCACATGAGCACCATGAAGTGTGTGCACACAAGCACATTTCAAACATTTTTAAATGAATGAAATAAACAATGCAAGGAAAATAACCCAATTATTGAGAACATATGAAATGACTTGCCAGTTTAAATGATTACTGTAGAATTTCAAGAAGTATTACTGTTCATCCAATCAATGATGGTTTCTTTTCAAATCTTATTTTATCCTTTCATTCTCTGGTTCCAAAATAAGTAATTTTTAAAAGCATAAGCTGGTCTTAGAGGTGCATCCCTGTAATCCCAGCACCTGGGAGACAGTGGCAAGCCAATTTCTTTGAGTTTGAGGCCACATTGGTCGTCATAGTGAGTTCTAGGGCAGCGACAGCAATGTAGAGACATCCTGTCTCAAAAAATTCCAAAAGGAAAGAGTATATCTTGAATTAATGGGAATTATCCCAATATAATCTGACTGGTTTTAATAATACTTTGTTATTTTTACTCACCTTAGGAGAATTATGCTAACAATGAAAATAAACAATGTGGAGAGTTTTCACGGAGGAAAGCCAGTGAATCCTTCAACAAGCATTGAGCAGAGACTTTATCATCATCATATGATAGGAGACAGAAGAATAATGGAACATCTATTTTCTTTCTCTTATGTACTGTGTAGAAGCATTGCCTGCTAATAAACACCTGACGGCCTATTAGCTGAGGCAGGAAAAAGAAGGTGGGACAGCTGATAGAGATTGGAACTCTAAGTGTGAGACATATGTGGGAGATTCCACCTGGGCTTGGAGGAAATAGACAAATGAAACTGAGGAGAGGTAACTACCCATGTGTCAAACAGACTAGAATAAACAGGTTATATAAGCTATAAGATAATTAGGGAATGAGCCAAAGCATTTATTCTGGAACAAAGGGGCTGGCTAGAAAAGCTCATGGTTACAAATGGTGCCCAACATAGGGCAGAGAATCCAAACTTAAGATCCTACTTAGAGCCTGAGAACTCTTGGGTCAAAGACAGTGTTTTAGCCAAGGAGTGGAAAACTCCAGAGGCTGTGCAGAAGACAGCCCTCTTTTTTTTTAATAAGTGCTCTTTTTTTCCTTTAGATTTATTTATTTATTTATTTTATTTTATTTTTTTACATTCCAAATCACTTCCCCTTTCCCGTTTCCTCCCTCCCCGAAAGTCCCATAAGCCCCCTTCCCTCCCTCTTTTCTCCATTCAACCCCCTCTCGTTACTCTGTCCTGGTGTTCCCCTACATCCAGTCTTTCCAGGACCAGGGGTCTCTCCTACCATCTTTTTAGAAATCTATTGATATGCGGATTGTGTCTAGGGTATTCCGAGATTCTGGGTCAATATCCCCTTATCAGTGACTGCATACCATGTGTGTTCTTTTGTGATTGGGTTACCTCACTAAGGATGATATTTTCAAGATCTGACCATTTGCCTAGGAATTTCGTGAATTCATTGTTTTTAATTGCAGAGTAGTATTCCATTGTGTAGATATACCACATCTTCTGAATCCATTCCTCCATTGAGGGACATCTGGGTTCTTTCCAGCTTCTGGCTATTATAAATAAGGCTGCTATGAACATAGTGGAGCATGTGTCCTTATTGCATGCAGGTAAAGTCTCTGGGTATATGCCCAGGAGTGGTATAGCCGGATCCTCCGGGAGTGTCATGCCCAGTTTTCTGAGGAACCGCCAGACTGCTTTCCAGAGTGGTTGTACCAGCTTGCAATCTCACCAGCAGTGGAGGAGTGTTCCTCTTTCTCCACATCCTCGCCAACAACTGCTGTCTCCTGTGTTTTTGATCTTAGCCATCCTGACTGGTGTGAGATGGAATCTCAGGGTTGTTTTGATTTGCATTTCCCTAATGACTAAGGATGATGAACATCTCTTTAGGTGCTTCTCAGCCATTAGATATTCTTCAGGTGAGAACTCTTTGTGTAGCTCTGTACCCCATTTTTTAATAGGGTTACTTGCCTCTCTGGGGTTTAACTTCTTGAGTTCTTTGTATATCTTGGATATTAGCCCTCTGTCGGATGTAAGGTTGGTAAAGATCATTTCCCAGTTAGTTGGTTGCCGCTTTGTCTTTTTGACAGTGTCTTTTGCCTTGCAAAACCTTTGTAATTTAATGAGGTCCCATTTGTCTATTCTTGATCTTAGAGCATAAGCTATTGGAGTTCTGTTCAGGAAATTCTCCCCTGTGCCCATATGTTCAAGGTTCTTCCCTAGTTTCCCTTCTATTAGTTTCAGTGTGTCTGGTTTTATGTGCAGATCTTTGATCCACTTAGAATTGAGCTTAGTGCAAGGAGATAAGGATGGATCAATTTGCATTCTTCTGCATGTTGACCTCCAGCTGAGCCAGCACCATTTGTTGAAAAGGCTATCTTTTTTCCACTGGATGGTTTTAGCTCCTTTGTCAAAGATCAAGTGACCATAGGAGTGTGGATTCATTTCTGGGTCTTCAATTCTGTTCCATTGATCTACATGTCTGTTACTGTACCAATACCATGCAGTTTTTAACACTATTGCTCTGTAGTACAGCTTGAGGTCCAGGATACTGATTCCCCCAGAGGTTCTTTTACTCTTGAGAATAGTTTTAGCTATTCTGGGTTTTCTGTTATTCCAGATGAATTTTTGAATTGCTCTTTCTAACTCTATGAAGAATTGAGTTGGGATTTTGATGGGGATTGCATTCAATCTGTGTATTACTTTTGGTAAGATGCTCATTTTTACTATATTAATCCTGCCAATCCATGAGCATGGCAGATTTTTCCATCTTCTGAGGTCTTCTTCAATTTCTTTCTTCAGAGACTTGAAGTTCTTGTCATACAGATCTTTCACTTGTTTGGTTAGAGTCACGCCAAGATACTTAATATGGTTTGTGGCTATCGTGAAGGGTATTATTTCCCTTACTTCTTTCTCAGCCTGCTTATCCTTTGAGTATAGGAAGGCTTCTGACTTGCTTGAGTTGATTTTATATCCGGCCACTTTGCTGAAGTCGTTTATCAGCTGTAGGAGTTCTCTGGTGGAGTTCTTTGGGTCGCTTAAGTATACTATCATATCGTCTGCAAATAGTGATAGTTTGACTTCTTCCTTTCCAATTTGTATCCCTTTGACCTCTTTTTGTTGTCTAATTGCTCTAGGTAGAACTTCAAGTACTATATTGAAAAGATATGGAGAGAGAGGGCAGCCTTGTCTAGTCCCTGATTTTAGTGGGATTGCTTCAAGTTTCTCTCCATTTAGATTGATGCTGGCTACCGGTTTGCTGTAAATTGCTTTTACTATGTTTAGATATGGGCCTTGAATTCCTGATCTTTCCAAGACCTTTAGCATGAAAGGATGCTGAATTTTGTCAAATGCTTTCTCAGCATCTAATGAGATGACCATGTGGTTTTTTTCTTTGAGATTGTTTATGTAGTGGATTACATTGATGGATTTCCTTATATTGAACCATCCCTGCATCCCTGGGATGAAACCTACTTGATCGTGGTGGATGATCGTTTTGATGTGTTCTTGGATTCGGTTGGCAAGAATTTTATTGAGTATTTTTGCATCGATATTCATAAGAGAGATTGGCCTGAGATTCTCTTTCTTTGTCGGATCTTTGTGTGCTTTTGGTATTAGTGTAATTGTGGCTTCATGGAACGAGTTGGGTAGTGTTCCTTCTGTTTCTATTTTGTGGAACAGTTTGAAGAGTATTGGTGTTAGGTCTTCTTTGAAGGTCTGATAGAATTCTGCACTAAAACCATCTGGACCTGTGCTTTTTTTGGTTGGAAGACTTCCAATGACAACTTCTATTTCTTCAGGAGTTATAGGATGGTTTAGATGGTCTATTTGATCCTGATTTAATTTTGGTACTTGGTATCTGTCAAGGAAATTGTCCATTTCCTCAAGATTTTCTAGTTGTGTTGAATACAGGTTTTTGTAGTAGGATCTGATGATTTTTTGAATTTCCTCAGTTTCTGTTGTTATCTCTCCCTTTTCGTTTCTGATTTTATTAATTTGGATACTATCTCTGTGCTCTCTGGTTAGTCTGGCTAAGGGCTTATCTATCTTGTTGATTTTCTCAAAGAACCAACTCCTCGTTTTGTTGATTCTTTGTATGGTTTTATTTGTTTCTACTTGATTGATTTCAGCCCTGAGTTTGATGATTTCCTGCCTTCTACTCCTCTTTGGTGTATTTGCTTCTTTTTGTTCCAGGGCTTTCAGGTGTGCCATTAAGCTGTTAGTGTATGCTGTCTCCCGTTTCGTTTTGGCGGCACTCAGGGCTATGAATTTTCCTCTTAGCACTGCTTTCATTGTGTCCCATAAATTAGGGTATGTTGTGCCTTCATTTTCATTAACTTTCAAAAAGTCTTTGATTTCTTTCTTTATTTCCACCTTGACCAAGTTATCATTGAGTAGAGCATTGTTCAGCCTCCATGTGTACGTGGGTTTTCTTTTGTTTTTGTTGCCATTGAAGACCACCCTTATTCCATAGTGATCTGATAGGAGGCATGGGATTATTTCTATCTTCTTGTATCTGTTGAGGTCTGATTTGTGACCAATTATATGGTCAGTTTTGGAGAAGGTACCATGAGGAGCTGAGAAGAAGGTGTATTCTTTAGCTCTAGGATGAAATGTTCTCTATATATATCTGTTAGTTCCAGTTGGTCCAAGGCTTCAATTAGATTCACTGTGTCCCTGTTTAGTTTCTGCTTTCCTGAACGATCCATTTTAGAGAGCGGGGTGTTGAAGTCACCCACTATTATTGTGTGCGGTGCGATGTGTGCTTTGAGTTTTAGTAAAGTTTCTTTTACGAATGAGGGTGCCCTTGCATTTGGAGCATAGATATTCAGAATTGAGAGTTCTTGATGGTGGATTTTTCCCTTGATCAGTATGTAGTGTCCTTCTGTGTCTTTTTTGATGACTTTAGGTTGAAAATCAATTTTATCCGATATTAGGATGGCTACTCCACCTCGTTTCTTGGGGCCATTTGCTTGTAAAATTGTTTTCCAGCCTTTTACTCTGAGGTAGTGTTTGTCTTTGACACTGAGGTGCGTTTCCTGCATGCAGCAAAATGCTGGGTCCTGTTTACATATCCAGTCTGCTAGTCTATGTCTTTTAATTGGGGAATTGAGACCATTGATATTAAGAGAGATTAAGGCATAGTGATTATTGCCATCTGCCATTCTTGACGCTATCTTTATGTTTGAGTGGTTATCTACTTTTGGGTTTGATTCAAGAAGGTTATTATCTCATTTTTTCCAGGGTGTTGTTTCTCTCCCTGTATTGGAGGTTTCCACCTATTATCCATTGCAGGGCTGGATTTGTGGAAAGATATTGTGAAAATTTGGTTTTATCATGGAATATCTTGGTCTCTCCATCTATGGTGATTGAGAGTTTTGCTGGGTATAGTAGTCTAGGCTGGCATTTGTGCTGTCTTAGTGTCTGCATGAGATCTGCCCAGGATCTTCTGGCTTTCATAGTCTCTGGTGAGAAGTCTGATGTGATTCGGATAGGTCTTCCATTGTATGTTACTTGGCCCTTTTCTCTTACTGCTTTTAGTATTCTTTCTTTGTTTAGAACATTCGGTGTTTTGATTATTATGTGACGGGAGGTATTTCTGTTCTGGTCCAGTCTGTTTGGAGTTCTGTAGGCTTCTTGTACGTTCATCGGCATCTCTCTCTTTAAGTTAGGGAAGTTTTCCTCCATAATTTTGTTGAAGATGTTTACTGGCCCTTTAAGTTGCAAATCTTCTCTCATCTATACCTATAATCCTTAGGTTTGGTCTTCTCATTGTGTCCTGGATTTCCTGGATGTTTTGGGTTACACGTTTTTTGCATTTTGCATTTTCTTTGACTGTTGAGTCGATGCTTTCTATGGAGTCTTCAGCACCTGAGATTCTTTCTTCCATCTCTTGTATTCTATTGTTTATGTTTGCATCTATGACTCCTGATTTCTTCCCAAGGTTTTCTATCTCCAAAGTTGTCTCCCTTTGTGATTTCTTAGTTGTTTCTACTTCCTTTTTTAGTTCCTGGATGGATTTGCTGAGATCCTTCACTTGTTTGTTTGTATTTTCCTGTATTTCTTTAAGGTATTTTTGCATTGCCTCTTTCAGGATTTCTTCCTGATGACCCACGTTCTCCTGCATTTCTCTGAGTGATTTTTGTGTTTCCTCCTCATGGGAATCCATCTGTTGATCCATTGTCTCCTGCATTTCTTTAAGCAGTTCTCGTGTTTCCTTTGTAAGGGCATCTAACCGTTGATTCATTTCTTTAAGCAATTTTTGTGTTGCCTCCTTATGGGCATCCGTCTGTTGACCCATATTCTTCTGCATTTCTTTATGCCAATTTTGTGATTCCTTTGTGAGTGCATCTACCCGTTGATTCATCTCGTTAAGCGATTTTTGTGTTGTCTCCTTGTGCGCCTCCATCTTTTGATCCATGTTCTCCCGCATTTCTCTAAGCGATTTTTGTGTTTCCTTTGTAAGGGCTTCTAACCGTTGATTCATGGTCTCCTGTAACTCTTTATGAGATTTATTTGTGTCCTTCTTGTGATCCTCTAATAGCATCATGAGAAGTGATTTTAAATCCAGATCTTGTCTTTCGGGTGTGGTGGGGTATCAAGGACTTGCTGCTGTTGGAGAGTTGGGTTCGGATGGTCCCACATTACTTTGATTTCTGTTAGTAACATTCCTACGTTTGCCTTTTGCCATCTGGATACCTCTGATGTTAGTTGGTCCTGCTGCCACTGGCTGTTGGTTGGACCTCCTGTGAGCCTGCAAAGCTATTTCTGGCCCCCCTGGATTGCCAGGATTCCCCTGGCACCGATTTCTGGGGCCTGCCTGCTCCTGAGTGACTTTGGAGCCCTAATGTGCCTTGCCCCAAGTGATCTTATATTGGGGAGGCCTTGCACATCCAAAGGCTCAGCCTAGTGGATGCCTGGAGCAGAGGTCGCCAAAGGGAGGCTGGTAGGCTCCTGCCCTGTGCAGGGGTGTGTGATCTCTCCTAGGGGGGGAGGGGGCGTCCCTCTGCCCGGCAGAAGTCCCACAGCGGAGCTGGCGCACTTGGGAGCCGCATACACACAAGCCGCCCGAGACCCAAGCAATAATATGCCTGTCTGTCTCAGAACCTGGCTGTCCCAACTTCCCAGTCACTGGAGCAAAGATGGCGGAGTGCAATCTGCACTCTCTCCGTGGCGCCGCTCCCCTGCAGACGCGATGGCCTGCCGATCTGGCACCCAGACGACCACAGCGCTGACCCGTTCTCGGGCACAGTTGGAAGCCCCAACAGGCCGTGTCCCAAGTGATGTTATATTGGGGATAGGGAGCTTGGGGTACCTGACTCTTCAGCGCAGTCTGCGGGAACAGAGGTCGCGGAAGGAAAGCTGGTAGGCTCCCGCCCAGTGCGGGGTCCCTCTGCCAGGCCTATTTATTTATTTATAAGTACTTAAGACACACCAGAAGAGGGCATCCAATCTCTTTAAGGATGGTTGTGAGCCATCATGTGGTTGCTGGGATTTGAACTCGGGACCTTTGGAAGAGCAGTCAGTGCTCTTAACTGCTGAGCCATCTCTCCAGCCCCAGAAGGCAGCTCTTAAAACAAACAAGCAATTCTTTTTTGTAGAAAAGCTAGCTCTCCTGGCCCCTCAATTCAATTCACAGCTCTTTTAATTTGAGGTCCATGAGCTAACTCAGCTGGTGGCCTGCAGTCTCTCAGCTTGGAGATTTAGTGTACTTTCCAGGCAGGGCAAAGGGACTGAACAGTCTGGACTCCTGAGAAACCAATGACTGCCTGTGGGATGGCCCAGAACCTGCTCCCTAAGGCCTGGAGCCACCTTCTAAGAATGGGTGGAAGCCAAAGGACAAGCAACTGCTCCGTGCCATAAAACCCCAAGGGCTGCCTACTAGACCAATCTGAGTGGGCAGAGCTAACCACCATAGACATGTGGAACCACCAGTAAATACACAGAAGGGCAAAATAAACATCTCCTAGCGCTGTGGCATGACTGAGGAGGCCCAAACTTCTGAATAGAAAAGCTAGCTCTTCTACTAGCTCCTCAATTCAGCCTCTAGACACAGCTTTTTTAACTAGAGGCCCCTGAGCTAACTCAGCTGGTGGCCTGCAGTCTTTCTCAGGCCATATGTATAAGTTTGAAAACAGTAAAGTATATATAAATATTTAGTTGAAAATGATCAAATGAAATATTCCAAGAGAGAGATAAATAATATTAAAAATATTTCCCCAGACAAAAGATTTTAGAGAAAATTCAATACACAAAAAGACATTAAGATTAGAAAACAATGAGAGAAATCAAGAAATACCCATAGAAAATAAAGTCTCCAAAGAAATGAAAGAGAATGAAAAAGTGTCCATAATAGAAAAATAGAAAAATAAAATGAAGTTTCCAAAGGATGGAGAGATTAAAAAAGGAAATATTTTCCATATTAAAAATGGAAAACACAGAAGAAAAAGGCACTTGGGCTCCAAATAGTTTTGTTTTGAATATCCACATAAAAATAATGATATGTTGAGTAATGATTACAACTTTATATGTCCTTTTAAAGAGAGATCAGAATAAAGCACATGTAGAAAAGACTAAAATATCAAATGCTAGATTGTAGGACAGAGATTAGAGGATTCATTAAATAAGAATAAAAATCTTCAAAAACTCTACTCTTGATTTCCCCTGGATCTCATTCTGGGAAAAGATAATAGCTTCTCTGCTGAGTAAACATTTACCACATTATCTGAATACTTGGCAGGAGAAAAAGCTGAGATCAGGGAAGGATTTATGGATGTGAAAGAAATTATATAGCTTGGTTACATTACTTAGTTGTATATATCTCTTTTATCTAAACCATTTACAACCCCAAGGATAGATTAGTTACCTAGTATCTTTATTTGTGTTCCAAATTAGTCACACTGAATAAATACGTTAATGTGTTTTCAATTTTCATTAATAATTTGCTTTTTTCTTTTCTATTGTTTTCTTTTTTATTTTAAAGAATAGTCTCACTAAGAATCTCTGGGTGGCCTGTTACTCAGTATAATGACTAGGCTGTGTATGCAGATCAGAGAGATCTGCCCACTTCAGAGTGCCTGCATTATAAGTAAGTATGTCCCAACTAGACAATTCAGTTCTTTTAATTGATTTATTGAGGATGGGTGGGTGAGCCTGGCTAGTTAGGGTAACCAGGACAGAGGCTCTGGTCCTAACTACAGTAACAGAAGAAGGTTCCCATCAAGTACAAATCTCCTGCCTTAAAATCCACAGTCTTCCAGCTATGGGCAATATATTTTGTTTTGGTCATTGAGTCTTTTATGACCCATCTGAGAATTAGGGAAGTTTGTCCTCATTCTATTAATGCCAAAATCCAGGCTAACAGAGATAAGTGGTTTTTCAACATACTTGAGTGTAATTACTCATCTTACTCATCCCATTATTTTAATGACTCACTAAATGGAGTTGAAGCCATTTAATCCAGATATGGTGGCACAGGCCTGGAATCATGTTGCTTAAAAAGTAGAGGCAGGAGTTTCAAGATTTCAAAGTCATCCTAGGTAAGTATGGTCAATGGAGTGTGGTGGGAGGCCCATGAAACAAAACGAGACTAATTGGCTCAGGCCAGTGTCCATTATCATCGCTGCAGCTCCAGAACTTCAGGGTCATGGCACCAGAAGGGTTAGCTAAGGTACTTACAACCCCAAGTTTTCTATTACTGATAATGTCACTGTCCATGGCAGCCTAAGTCACTTTGAGGTCACTTCTGTTGTTTATTAAATAATGGAATTCTCTTGTAAGTAGGAGAATTAACCTTAGTCAGGGATGAGTTCCCTAATTGCATATCCAATTCCAAGTGTTCATCCTTGAAACCATATAGACACCGCCAACAGAAATGGACTCATCCGGTTTTATCCCTATATTTGTGCATACTTATTCATTCGTACATAAGGAAGAAAATAGGAAGAATTTAGGAAGAGAAAAGACAAGGAAATGGGAAATGATGTAATATATTTTAATATTTATAAAAATATTTTTCCTTTTTTATTGAATATATTCTTCATTTACATTTCAAATGTTATACCCCTTCCCACTTTCCCCCCTCCCCAAAAACCCCCAACCCATCCTCCCATCCCCTGCCTCCAAGAATATGCTCCTCCACCCAACCCACTTCCATGACCTCCACTTGATTTCCGCACACTGGGGCCTCTATTGAGCCTTCACAGGACCAAGGACCTCTCCTCCCACTGATGCCCAACAAGGCATTCCTTTTCCAATCTTTTGGCTGGAACCACGTGTACCCATTGGTTGATGGCTTAGTCCCTGGGAGCCTTGGATTGTCTGGTTGGCTGACATTTTGTTCTTCCCATGGGGCTGTAACCCCCCCCACCCCCAGCTCCTCCAGTCTGCCCTCCAACTCCTCTCTTGTGAACCCCACACTCAGTCCAATGGTTGGCTGCTGTATCTGTAGGCTTTGGCAGGGCCCCTCCAAAAGACAACCATAACAGGCTACTTTCAGTATACACTTCTAGTCATCCATAGTAGTTTCAGGGTTTGGTGACTGTTTATAGGATGAATCCCTAGGTAAGACAGTCTCTGGGTGGCCTTTCCTTCAGTCTCTGCTCCACTCTTTGTCTCCATAATTGTTCCTGTGATTATTTTGTTCCCTTTCTCAGAGGAACCAAATAATGCCTACTTTGGTCTGCCTTCTTTTGAGCTTCCTGTGGTCTGTGAATCGTAACATGTTTATTTTGAGCTTTTGGGCTTAGCAGTGAGTGTATACCATGTGTGTTCTTTTGGGATTGAGGTACTTCACTCAAGATGACACTTTCTAGTTCCATCCATTTGTCTAAGAATTTCATGAAGTCATTGTTTTTAATAGCTGAGTAGTACTCCATTGTATATATATACCACAATTTCTGTATCCATTCCTCTGTTGAAGGACTTATGGGTTCTTTACAGCTTCTGGCTATTATAAATAAGGCTGCTATGAACATAGTGGAGCATATGTCCTTATTGCATGTTGGAACATCCTCTGTGTATATGCCCAGGAGTGGTATTGCTGGATCCTCAGGTAGTACTATGTCCAATTTTCTGAGGAACCGCCATACTGATTTCCACAGCAGTTTTGCCAGCTTGCAATCCCACCAACAATGGAGAAGTGTTCCTCTTTCCCCACGTCGTCTCCAGCATCTGCTGTCCCCTGAGTTTTTCATCTTAGCCATTCTGACTGGTGTGAGGTGGAATCCCAGGGTTGTTTTGATTTGCATTTCCCTAATAACTAAGGATGCTGAACATTTCTTTAGGTGCTTCAGAGCCATTCGAGTTTTCTCAGTTGAAAATCCCCTGTTTAGCTCTGTACCCCATTTTTAAATAGGGTTATTTGACCCTCTGGAGTCAAACTTCTTGAGTTCTTTGTATACATTGGATATTAGCCCTCTATCGGATATGGGATTGGTAAAGATCTTTTCCCAACCTGTTGGTTGCTGTTTTGTCCTATTGACAGTGTACTTTGCCTTACAGAAGCTTTGCAGTTTTATGAGGGTCCCATTTGTCAATTTTTGTTCTTAGAACATGAGCCATTAGTGTTCTATTCAGGAATTTTTCCCCTGTGCCCATGTGTTCAAGGTTCTTCCCCACTTTGTCCTCTATAAGCTTCACTGTATCTGGTTTTATGTGTAGGTCCTTTTTTAAAAAAACATTTCTTTTTTTTATTTTCTATATATTTTTTTATTTACATTCCCACTGATTTCCCCTTTCCCGGTTCCTCCCTCCCCGAAAGTCCCATAAGCCCTCTTCCTTCCCCCTGTTCCCCATTCAAACCTCTCTCGCTTCTCTGTCCTGGTATTCCCCTACATCAAGTCTTTCCAGGACCAGGGGTCTCTCCTTCCATCTTCTTGGAAATCAATTGATATGTGAATTGTGTGTTGGGTATTCTGAGCTTCTGGGTTAATATCCCTTTATCAGTGACTGCATACCATGTGTGTTCTTTTGTGATTGGGTTACCTCACTAAGGATGATATTTTCCAGTTCTGACCATTTGCCTAAGAATTTAGTGAATTCATTGTTTTTAATTGCAGAGTAGTATTCCATTGTATAAATATACCAGATCCTCTGTATCCATTCCTCCATTGAGGGACATCTGGGTTCTTTCCAGCTTCTGGCTATCATAAATAAGGCTGCTATGAATATAGTGGAGCATGTGTCTTTATTGCATACCAGGGAAGCCTCTGGGTATATATGTGTAGGTCCTTGATCCACTTGGACTTGAGCTTTGTACAAGGAGATAAGAATGGGTCGATTTGCATTTTTCTGCCTGCTGACCTCCAGTTTAACCAGCGCCATTTGTTAAAAATGTTCTCTTTTTTCCACTGGATGTTTTTATCAAGTGTCAAATATCAAGTGACCGTAGGTATGTTGGTTCATTTCTGGGTCTTCAATTCTATTCCATTGATCTTCCTGCCTGTCTCCATACCAATACCATACAGTTTTTATCACTATTGCTCTGTGGTAGAGCTTGAGGTCAAGGATAGTGATTTCCCCCAGTAGTCTTTTGTTTTGGAGAATAGTTTTCGCTATCCTGGGTTTTTGTTATTCCAAATGAATTCGCAGATTGCTCTTTGTAGCTCTATGAAGAAGTGATTTGGAATTTTGATGGGGATTGCATTGAATCTGTAGATTGCTTTTGGCAAGATGGCCAATTTTACTATATTAATCCTTCCAGTCCATGATCATGGGAGATCCTTCCATCTTCTGAGATCTTCTACAATTTCTTTCTAAAGAGGCTTGAAGTTCTTGTCATACAGATCTTTCACTTGCTTGGTTAGAGTCACACTAAAGTGTGTAATATTATTTGTGACTATTGTAAATGGTGTCATTTCCCTAATTCTTTCTCATCTGGTTTAACCTTTGAGTAGAGGAAGGCTACTGATTTGTTTGAGTTAATTTTATATCCAGCCACTTTGCTGAAGTTGTTTATCAGCTTTAGGAGTTCTCTGGTGGAATTTTTGGGATTGCTTAAGTATACAATCATATCATCTGCAAATAGTGATACTTTGACTTCTTTCCCTCCAATTTGTATACCTTTGACATCCTTTTGTTGTGTAATTTCTCTGACTAGGACTTCGAGTACTATATAGAATAGATAGGATGAGAGTAGGCAGCCTTGACTGGTTCCCAATTTTAGTGGAATTGCTTCAAGTTTCTCTCCATTTAGTTTGATGTTAGCTACCAGTTTACAGTATATTGCTTTCACTATGTTTAGGTATGGGCCCTGAATTCCTGATCTCTCCATGACTTTCATGAAGGGATGCTGAATTTTGTCTTTTGGATTTTTTGGGTTTTTTTTTTTTTCGGTTTTTCGAGACAGGGTTTCTCTGTGTAGCCCTGGCTATCCTGGAACTCACTCTAGACCAGGCTGGCCTCGAACTCAGAAATCCACCTGCCTCTGCCTCCCAAGTGCTGGGATTAAAGGCGTGCACCACCACCGCCCGGCTGAATTTTGTCAAAAGCTTTTTCAGCATCTAATGAAATGACCATGTAGTTTTTTTCTTTGAGTTTGTTAATGTAGTGGATTACATTGATGGATTTCCGTATATTAAACCATCCCTGCATCCCTGGGATGAAGCCTACTTGATCGTAGTGAATTATTGTTTTGATGCATTCTTGGATTCGGTTGGCCAGAATTTTGTTGAGAATTTTTGCCTCAATGTTCATAAGGGAAATTGATCTGAAGTTCTCTTTCCTTGTTTGGTCTTTGTTTTGTTTTGTTTAGGTATAATCGTTATTGTGGCTTCATAGAATGAATTGGGTAGTGTGCCTTGAGTTTCTATTTTGTGGAATACTTTGAGGAGTATTGGTATTAGCTCTTCTTTGAAGATCTGATAGAATTCCCCCACTAAACCCATCTGGTCCTAGGCTTTTGTTTTGTTTTGTTTTGTTTTGTCTTGGTTTTTGTTTGTTTTGGAGACTAACAACTGCTTCTATTTCCTCAGGACTTATGGGACTATTTAGATGGTTTATCTGATCCTGTTTTAACATTGGCACCTGGTATGTATCTAGAAAATTGTCCATTTCATCCAGATTTTCCAGTTATGTTGAGTATAAGCTCTTGTAGTAGGTGTGGGACGTTAATGAGACATGTGGCCACGCCCCAGGTTCTAGCCTGACTCCGCCTAGGCAGTCACCTGCCTGCAGCCACACTGTCCCCGCCTCCTGGTCACCTGACCGCCCAACTCACTATAAATAACACCCCTCAGCACATGCTCACTCTCTCTCCGCCTGTTCTCTCCTGGCCCTCTCTCTGTCTGTCTCTCTGTCTTCTCACCTTTCCACGTGGTCATGGCTTCTCTTATCTATTTTCTCTTCTTTCTTTATCTTTCTATCTCTTTTCTCTTTCTATTTTCTTAATAATAAAACATCAAAGCTATGGGCTGCCTCTTAAACTCGCCACACGGAGCTAGCTGGGACGCACCGTCTGGGACTCTGGGATTCAGCTAAGCAGACAATCTGAGCACAGGTAACACGCAGAGAGATCCAGGATCTCTCTGCGCCCCCACACGCTCTGTGACCGCCCGCTCCCGGTTAGGCCGAGGCACGCGTGCATCTTGCCTGTTTCCCCAAAAACCCCCGCGGCTGCGTCCTTTGCATGTGTACGCTGCCTTGGCCCTAGAGCAAGGCCCATGCGCTGCCGGCCCTGCCTGGGGTGCGCCCCTGTGTCCGTGCCCGCGCCAGACCCCGCTTTCTTTTTCTTTTTTTTCCACACAAGTAGGATCTGATTATTTTTTGAATTTTCACCGTTTCTGTTGTTATGTCTCCCTTTTCATTTCTGATTTTATTAATTTGGGTAGTGCCTCTGTGCCCTCTGGTGAGTCTGGCTAAGGGTTTATCTATCTTGTTGATTTTCTCAAAGAAACAACCCTGATTTTGTTTATTCTTTGTCAGGTTCTTTTTGTTTCTATTTGGTTGATTATGGCCCTGAGTTTGATTATTTCCTGCCATCTACTCCGCTTGGGTCCATTTGCTTCTTTTTGTTCTAGAACTTTCAGGTGTGTGGTCAAGCGCCTAGTGTAAGCTTTCTCCAATTTATTTTAGAAGCTCTTAGGGTTAGGGTTAGGGTTAAGAGTTAGGGTTTAGGGTTAGGGGTTAGGGTTAGGGTTAGGGTTAGAGGGTTAGGGGTAGGGGTAGGGTTAGGGGTAGGGGTAGGGTTAGGGTTAGGGGGGGTTAGGGTTAGGGTTTAGGGTTAGGCTTAGGTTTAGGGTTTCAGGGTTAGGGGGTTAGGGTTAGGGGTTAGGGTTAGGGTTCAGGGTTAGGGTTAGGGGGGTTAGGGTTAGGGTTAGGGGTTAGGGTTAGGGGGGTTAGGGTTAGGGTTAGGGGGGTTAGGGTTAGGGGTTAGGGTTAGGGGGGTTAGGGTTAGGGGTTAGAGTTAGGGGGGTTAGGGTTAGGGGGGGTTAGGGTTTGGGTTAGGGTTTAGGGTTAGGGGGTTAGGGTTTAGGGTTAGGGTTGGGGGGTTAGGGTTAGGGGGGTTAAGGTTAGGTTTACGGTTAGGGTTTAGGGTTAGGATTAGTGTTAGGGTTTAGGGTTAGGATTAGGGTTAGGGAGGGAGGGAGGGAAGGAGGGAGGGAGGGAGGGAAGGAGGAAGGGAAGGAGGGAGGGAGGGAGGGAAAGAGGGAGGATCAGGGCTATTTCCTTCAGTAGCCAGAATGATCACAGAACAAGATCATGAACCAATCACGTACCTATGGATCCGCTGGAATGGCTCAGAAAAGCACCTCCCATCAGACAGCCTGCTCTGGTACCTCAGCTACTCAATATTCTGTCTCAGTAACACATGAGGCCAGGGACACAGAACAAAAACCGTGTTTCTGGGTCACCTAAACTGATGCCAAAATCCCATGCATTAAAGCATTTCATGCACAGGCTGGTCCCTTAGGATGTCACTCAGAACATAATTGTTCCATTTCCAAATCATTTCGATCAGGATTTTCCTTGGTTGGCTAATCCACAGCAGATGAGAGAGTCAAGCGCTCCGACCAGCGGTGCTACCCAAGCAGGAGACAGAACCCTTCTCTAGGGTGACCTATCACTCCCGGGGTGGATCCCGAAGGCTCTGTCTTTCCAGGGTGCTGTAAAGATGATGCAATGCAGTCAAGTTACCATTCCCTACCCACTTACCAGACTTGAAATCGGTTCCGTAGACAGCAGCTTTGCATTCTAAACACATCTACCTACAATCAGCAGCCACTCACAGGCACACTCTTCCCCAGGGAAACTATGGATAGCATCACTTAAAAGTAACAGGGTAGGCAGTCACTGATAAGGGGATACTAACCCAGAATCTCGGAATACCCTAGACACAATTCGCATATCAATAGATTTCTAAGAAGATGGAAGGAGAGACCCCTGGTCCTGGAAAGACTGGATGTAGGGGAACGCCAGGACAGAGTAACGAGAGGGGGTTGAATGGAGAAAAGAGGGAGGGAAGGGGGCTTATGGGACTTTCGGGGAGGGAGGAAACCGGAAAGGGGAAGTGATTTGGAATGTAAATTTAAAAAAAAATAAAATAAATAATAAAAAAATAAAAAAAAAAGTAACAGGGAAAGTGAAGACTACTCATCGAAGAAAAACATTTTAAATCCATCCTTAACATTTTAAATCACCTGAAAACACAAGTTGCACTCATGATAGAACAGGGAAAGTTGAGAACTTTAGAAAATAATTATCCTCATGTGGGAGGGCAAAAATAAAAACCTTATGAGAAACAAATAACTGTAACAAAAAAAAAGTTAAGCAAAAAGGCAAGGAACTCAAAACTTAAATAGAAGGGGATACGAAACGGGGGCCAGTTGAGAAGAAACAGAAACGGGGCACCCGGAAGGAAACAGATCATCACCCTGAATGGAGAAAAGCACTCACAATGATTCTATTGAAGGTTCCTTTCAAATAGTACAGAAAATGGCTTTGGAGGTTCAAATGACACAGTAGAGCACCTATCACTGAGACAACTCGAAACACTCTGGAAAAAGGAGTTCTGGTGAGACAAAGAGAAAACCACAAGACCATAAAAATAGTTAAGAAATCAGCTTTTCACGACTCAGCAGCAGCAAAGGCGAGCAGTCACTTCAGATTAGCAAACCCAGTACGTCCCAGGAATTCTTGAGTCAATCGAGGGTAAAAAATGCCGACAGTTTTAGATATTGTGTATAACATCTACCAAAAAAAATGGAATTTTCCAAACAGTTTTGTCAAAGAAGATACTACGTGACACGTGACAAACTAATTCAAGGAGGAGGAAAGTGGGCACAGCAACTGAGGCCCAGTATAGATCAGGATCAGAACATGAAGGTGGAGAAGAGAACTCCTGGGATCGTACTTATGTATTGCACAGGGAGGAAACACCCTCCGTTCCAGCCACGCAATTCTGGGGACTGATGCTTTGGGGACTGGCACATAAAGATCCCTCCTCTCTGCTGTTTACTCACCTCTTCTCATGGAGACACAAAGGGAGGCTAGCACAGAGCATACTCAGCTGCCCCATCCACCAAGCAGCCCGTGCGTCCATGCAATCTCCATTAACATCAATTTCTAAACACACTCCCCACTCCGGTTTTGTTTCGTTTTGTTTCTGTTCTGTTACGTTCCATGAAAGATGGCGTCTCAATAACAGCCTAGGCTGGCCTAGGACTTGCTACCTAGGTCAGTCTTCCCACAGCCTTCCTCCGCTCTGCCTCCGAATTCCAAGCCCTGCGATTGTGGTTCTGTGCTACCACAGCCAGCTCCACTGTGACTCCTCAGCTGAAGACACTGTCTGTTGTCATGCGCATTGTTGCAGGTGGGCTCAGGGAACTTACGGAGTAAAGAGATGTGCTCGCCCATTTGAAAGGGAGGCCTGACAGAGGTTCTCCCTACATTTGCCCATTTGTTTCCAGAACATTCAGGATCTTGCCCAACTCCCCACACTGGTCTTTAGTGCACTCCAGGCAGAAGGGAGCCAAGCCATGATCCAAGTCCAATTTTTCTTTCCATGGGAACCTATAGTAAATTGTTTTATATGGATAACAACGTTGCAAACTCTTCCAGAAAGCAAGGATGCATCCCGTGCTCCCCTCTGGGGTGAAGGAGGGGGTAGGGTACGGAGAGGCCCAGGGAGGAGGCTTTCCCAAAGGGTGAGGTAGCACCTTGAACAACTGGAACTCATAGTGTAGTGTGCTTTTTGTATTGTTCTCTCCATTACATTCATCTTATAGTTTCAAAAACATGAAGCCAAAGCAACAAGAAATAGCCAAAATCACTAAATCCTCAAGGAACAGCTGGTAATAAACCCTTTTAGTAAATAAGCTCATATCTAAGAAAGACTTTGTGCATGTTAATGTAGCACAAATGACTGTTAACTGTGGATTCAGTCGATATATCAATCAACAGAGACGTCCATCATCAAGAAATTATTATTATTATTATTTTTTTTTTGGTTTTTCGAGACAGGGTTTCTCTGTGTAGCCCTGGCTGTCCTGGAACTCACTTTGTAGACCAGGCTGGCCTCGAACTCAAAAATCCTCCTGCCTCTGCCTCCCAAGTGCTGGGATTAAAGGCGAGCGCCACCACCGCCCGGCTATCAAGAAATTATTTAATGCTAAAATTAGTTAAACAGTGGCTCCCTAATAACAGAAAGGTGCAGAGAGGAAAGACGTCACTGAAAATTTTACTTTTGCGCAAAGAGCAACGTCAGATTCAAAAACACAGAACACTAAAATGTTAATTAAACCCTAGACTTCCACATAATTCTTATCAATTAACCAATAAAGTTGGCTCCGGATCCATGGTATTGATTCCACCCTTGATGTTTGGCTGCCCCTATGGCTGCCAGGTCTACTAGCCTACAATGCTGCAGGAAAGGGAACCTGCAGAGACGACAAGAGGAGAGAGCTGGGGAGAGATAAGCGCACGGAAGTCATCTTCTCAAAGGTAATTAGGGGCGAAAGAAAGGTATGAAGAAGATTTCAGTAGCCACACAGTGAAAAGAGCTCAAGAAGGGAAGGGCAGCTACCGGCGTGTAATAGTGCATAGGAAGGAGAGAACTCCGTTACCACACACAAGGCCGCGCACTGTGTTAGACGCGTATGTGCCCTGGTTCACTCCATCTTCCATGGGATGATGCAACAGGTACCATTTTGCCTCAGTTTAAGATAGGAGGCCACATCTCAAGAAAGCTGATAAAGAACAAAACAGAAGAGAAAACCCAATTGTAGAGGCTGCGGACACTTCTCAGTCAGAGAAGCACTCATTGTGCAACCAAGAGGACTCAAGTTTGATTCCTAAAATGTTTGTAAAAGTGGCAAGGGTGCGAGGCTAGCCTGGTCTACAAAGTGAGTTCCAGGACAGCCAGGGCTACACAGAGAAACCCTGTCTCAAAAAACCAAAAAAAAAAAATGGCAAGGGTGTTGCTCTATGTGCTTCTAATCCCAGCACCAAGAGGCAGAGACAGGAGGATTCCTGTGCATTGCTGGCGAACTGGCCCAGCTGAGTCACTGAGTTCTAGGCAGAGCAAAAGACCCCATCACAAATACAAACAAAACCCCCGAAGCAATGAAAAGGTGGATGACATTCTGAGGGGCAACACCTGACATTGGCCTCTGTCTTACAGACAGAGAGAGAGAGAGAGAGAGAGAGGGAGAGAGAGAGACAGAGAGAGAGAGAGACAGAGACAGAGAGACAGAGAGAGACAGAGACAGAGGGAGAGGGAAAGAGAGAGAGGGAGAGAGACAGAGAGAGAGAGAGACAGAGAGAGAGGGAGAGAGAGACAGAGACAGAGAGAGAGGGAGAGAGAGACAGAGACAGAGAGAGAGGAAGAGAGACAGAGACAGGGAGAGGGAGAGAGAAAGAGAGACAGAGAGAGAGACAGAGAGACACAGAGAGAGAGAGAGACAGAGAGAGGGAGAGGGAGAAGGAGAGAAACATACACAGTGACACACACATACACACACATACACATATACATACAGACACAGACCATACATGCACGGAGAAAGACAGAGAGAAAAAGAGAGAGAGAGACAGAGAGAGAGAGAATCACACACATATACATACACAGACCACACACACACAACTAGGAGGCTAGAGGAGAAAGAAAACAGGCCCCAAATCAACCTTATCTCAATTTCAAGTTTTCAAATACCAAGAGACCTAAATCTAGGACTACACATTTGTACGTTATAATGCTCCATCTCAGAAGGATTCTATCTTCAGAAAATAGAGTAGTCATCCTTCAAAATTTGTGTTTTACAAGGCAGGTCCTGCGTTTTTTCACCCCAAAGCACACACGGATAAGAAATTGGGATGAATCTTACAAAATCCAAACTAGTTATAAAAATAAAGGTTTACTTCAAACTGCACATCGCCCAAGTCAGCCCACTTGTTTATAGGACCAACTTTTGGAAAGCTAGATTCTTTAAATCAATTATGATTGATACAAGCCCGATGGCTGGACTGTCAGCATGGATAGAGTTGTCTGCATGATAAGGTCTCGCATCTGTCATTGCGAGACTTTGGAAAAAGTGTCACATGCAGGAACTCTGTAACCTAGTCACCCACATATCTGAAAAGTTCATTAGGAATTGAGAGGTATGGAGCTCGGGGATCAGATGGGTTACAGCGTGTGACAGTGTGTGTCTGTCAAATTACCGTTTGCATTTTTATTTTCGGACAAAAGAACGGAAATGGAATCCACAGCTGTCCACAGTCTTAGATGCGTTTACCAAAAGCATCACTAAAGGGCTTACTAAGGTATGTGATTTTATTCCTTCATCTTTAAACCACGTTTACCCCATCTTAGCAGGCGGCGTGCTGTGTCTGCTATCAGGGAGGATATCACCACAATTAAATGTGATTTCTGCAAGGAGGTGTGTGTTACAGGCTGAGACAAGATCATACATGGCATTACTTTGCACTCTGCAAAGGTGTTGTGCTCCTGCTGCTCTGGAAAGCCACTCCAGAATTGCAATGATTGGAAAGCCACAGAAAGCTCATCATAAACACGCAATGATGCCAGCCACAGAGCGCGACAGAAGGTGCTAAACGTCCTCTATCAAGAAACAAGGAAATGTGAAAAAGAGCAGGTACTTTGACATTTGTTGCGAGTGCTGTGTTTATCACACAAAATCTACAAGCACCTGTCCCCATGCACACTCTAGCTCCTGCTCTTGGGAACGGGGTTACCTACCTTCGGGACAGACCGATTTAAAACATGCGCCCACTACCTTGGTGTAGGGGTACATGTCATCGCAGGCACAATTTTCTGAGTCTCTTTTGAGTTCAGCGATAGGTGAAAATGAAGCCTTCAGAAATAAACACTGCCTTTAACAAGCCTTCCTGCCTAGAGCCATTATAGCTGTCGCACACTCCCCATGAGCAAGGTTTTCATTGGAAACGTGACATGGCCGGCCATAAGAATGGTTTAATTAGGCCACGCTGGGGATGTGGATGGAGAGAAGGACTAACAGAGGACTCGGCCTGTTTGCCTGCTTTCACAGCTGCGCTGAAATCAGGTGACCTGAATGGAGCCATGCACGACTAACCTAGCTGTGGGAGGCAGAGGATTTCACCTTAAGGCTGGAGGAGGAATTAGGCAGATGTATCTTGAATTTGAATTCCTTCACTAAACTAAAGGGGTTCACCAATGGCCTGTTCTTTATGCTTTCAGGATGTAACAAATGAAACCTAGTTGAGGAGTAAAATATGCAGCATAGATATGTTCTGCATAAAACAGAAATTTGACACGGAAATACATTGCAAATTTTGGTCCCAACCAACAGATTACACTTTACCTGAATCTTGACTGTTAGAAGGACTCTCTATCACATGTACATATCACATATACATATCACATGTACATATCACATATACATATCACACGTACATATCACACGTACATATCACACGTACATATCACACGTACATATCACACGTACATATCACACGTACATATCACATATACATATCACACATACATATCACATATACATATCACATGTACATATCACATATACATATCACATATACATGGTTTTAATTACATATACATGGTTTTAATTACATATGCATGGTTTTAATTACATATACATGGTTTTAATTAACTCGTTTGTTCATGCAAAACACCATGATTTACCTTCTAATTTACGATTAGGACATAGAACAGGATGGAATACGGACAGCCGCTCTACATAAGGCTAAAGTAAAACAGAGTTTGTCATCCAAGGCTGTGAAGGGGACAACATCTCCTAGAACGAGCTACTTTTAAGCTGTGGTCCCGCCTCACATGAAGTTGTATAACTGACACTGTCTACAGTAAAAGTTTCCAAATACACGATGAAATCCAACATACAACGAGTCAGACACGATTCGGCAATGCTCCTCAGTGTAGCATTCAGTGTCCTTGCAGCTGTGGACCTGGAAGCACACACACACACTTTGTACCTCACCTTGACCTTACACACCCAGCAAAAGCCGCCCAAAATATCTGGGCTCAGTCAGCACCACTGTGCATAAGCAACTGCATTATTTGTACTGTGCACACAAACTGTCTGCTCTTATAGGCAAATAATAACCACAGGAAATGAAGACTTTCATGTCTTCCTATCATCCTCAGCACATTAGTATCTTTGGACTGGATTGTGTAACAATGCCTAACTTAACAACAACAACAACAACAACAAAATAACCTGCTGTTTAAATGAGCTACTTACTTTGGGTTAGTTTTTAAGAGTTTTAAATGGGTTTTGTTTGAGATTAGAGCAAAAAAAAATTTAAGAGATTTATTTTCCATTTTTAATTGAGAGGGGTATTTATGGGGCCTCAGTTTCCCTGGAGCTGGAGTTACAGGAGGTCACTGTTGGAGCACAGAGGTCCCTTAATCACCGAAGCTTCTTTCCAGTCCCCTCCTACAATCTTTAAAATGGCAGTAAACATAACCCTGATAATTTGTGTTATGTATTTATTCAGGGAGCCACTCTCAGCGTTGGTTATTATAAAAGAGAAAATATCAACCAACTCAGAAAAAAAATTCAAGTTGCTGCATATTCTGCAGTATCAGAAGTTCAGCCACGATTTAACACACTACATAAACAGGTGCCGGGCGGTGGTGGCGCACGCCTTTAATCCCAGCACTTGGGAGGCAGAGGCAGGAGGATTTCTGAGTTCGAGGCCAGC